>JAJHUQ010000034.1:11037500-11040000 GCA_035773235.1 Eospalax fontanierii | reverse complement strand
TTTTGGGTTAGGGTTACGATTTGGGTTTGGGTTAGGGTTAGGGTCAGAGATAGGTTTAGGTTTAGGGTTAGGGTTAGGGTTTCGGTTAGGGTTAGGGTTAGGGTTAGAGTTAGGTTTGTGTTAGGGTTAGTATTAGGCTTAGGGTTACGGTTACGTTTCGGGTTTGGGTTTGGGTTAGGTTAGGGTTAGGGTTAGGGTTAGACTTAAAGTTTGGATTAGGTTTAGCGTTACGGTTAGGGTTTGAGTTTGGATTAGGGTTAGGGTGAGGGTTAGGTTTAGGGTTTGGGTGAGGGTTAGGGTTAGACTTACGGTTAGGGTTAGTGTTAGGTTTAGGGTTTGGGTTAAGTTTAGGGTTAGGGTTAGGGTTAGGGTTAATGATAGGATTAGGGTTAGGGTTAGCGTTCGGGTTTGGGTTAGGGTTAGGGTTAGGGTTAGGGTTAGCATTAAGTTTAGGGTTAGGGTTAGGTTTAGGGTTAATGTTAGGATTAGGGTTAGGTTTTGTTTTAGGTTTAGGGTTAGGAATAAGGTTAGTGTTTGGGTTAGGGTTAGGGTTAGGGGTAGGGTTTGGTGTAGGTTTAGGGTTAGGTTTATGGTAGGGTTTGTGTTAGTGTTAGGGTTAGGGTTAGGATTAGGATTTGGGTTTGGGTGAGGGTTTGGGCTAGGGTTAGTGTTAGGGTTACACTTAGGGTTTGGATTAAGCCTAGGGTTAGGGTTAGGGTTTGAGTTTGGGTGAGGGTTAGGGTTAGACTTAGGGTTAGGGTTAGTGTTAGGTTTAGAATTTGGGGTAGGGTTAGGGTTAGAGTTAGGGTTGTGTTTAGGGTTAGTGTTAAGGTTAGGAATAGGGTTACGGTAGGGTTAGGGTTAGGGTTAGTGTTAGGGCATGAATTAGGGTTAGGGTTAGGGTTAGGGTTTCGGTTAGGGTTAGGTTTAGGGTTTGTTTTACGTTTAGGGTTAGGTTTATGGTTAGGGCTTGAGTTAGGGTTAGTGTTAGGGTTAGGGTTTGGGTTAGGGTTAGGGTTCGGATTTGGTTTAGGGTTAGGGTTATAGTTAGGATTAGGGTTAGGGTTTGTTTTAGGGATAGGGATAGGCATTCGGTTAGGGTTTTGTTTAGGGTTAGGGTTAGGGTTAGGGTTTGGGTTAGGGTTAGGTTTGGGTTAGGGTTAGGGTTAATGTTAGGATTAGGGTTAGGTTTAGGGTTAGGGTTAATGTTAGGATTAGGGTTAGGGTTTGTTTTAGGGTTAGGGTTAGGCATAGGGTTAGTGTTTGGGTTAGGGTTAGGGTTAGGGTTAGGATTTGGGTTTGGGTTAGGGTTAGGGTTAGGGTTAGGGTTAGGGTTAGGGTTAGGGTTAGCATTAGGTTTAGGGTTAGGGTTAGGGTCAGGTTTAGGATTTGTTTTAGGGTTAGGGTTATAGTTAAGATTAGGGTTAGGTTTTGGGTTAGGGTTAGGGATAATGTTAGGATTAGGGTCAGGGTTAGGGTTAGGGTTAGGGTTAGGGTTAGGGTTTGGGTTTGGGGGTAGCATTAGGTTAGGTTTTGGGATAGGGATAGGGTTAGGATTAGGGTTACGGTTTGGGTTTCGGTTAGGGTTTGGTTTTGGGTTAGGGTTACGATTTGGGTTTGGGTTAGGGTTAGGGTTAGAGATAGGTTTAGGTTTAGGGTTAGGGTTAGGGTTTGGGTTAGGGTTAGGGTTAGGGTTAGAGTTAGGTTTGTGTTAGGGTTAGTATTAGGCTTAGGGTTACGGTTACGTTTCGGGTTTGGGTTTGGTTTAGGTTAGGGTTAGGGTTAGGGTTAGGGTTAGGGTCAGACTTAAGGTTTGGATTAGGCTTAGCGTTACGGTTAGGGTTTGAGTTTGGATTAGGGTTAGGGTGAGGGTTAGGTTTAGGGTTTGGGTTTGGGTGAGGGTTAGGGTTAGACTTACGGTTAGGGTTAATGTTAGGTTTAGGGTTTGGGTTAAGGTTAGGGTTAGGGTTAGGGTTAGGTTAATGATAGGATTAGGGTTAGGGTTAGGGTTAGGGTTCGGGTTTGGGTTAGGGTTAGGGTTAGGGTTAGGTTAGCATTAAGTTTAGGGTTAGGGTTAGGGTTAGGGTTAATGTTAGGATTAAGGTTAGGTTTTGTTTTAGGGTTAGGGTTAGGAATAGGTTTAGTGTTTGGGTTAAGGTTAGAGTTAGGGTTAGGGTTTGAGTGTGGGTGAGGGTTAGGGTTAGACTTAGGGTTAGGGTTAGTGTTAGGTTTTGAATTTGGGGTAGGGTTAGGGTTAGAGTTAGGGTTGTGGTTAGGGTTAGTGTTAAGGTTAGGAATAGGGTTACGGTAGGGTTAGGGTTAGGGTTAGTGTTAGGGCACGAGTTAGGGTTAGGGTTAGGGTTAGGGTTTCGGTTAGGGTTAGGGTTAGGGTTTGTTTTAGGGTTAGGTTTAGGTTTTTGGTTAGGGCTTGAGTTAGGGTTAGAGTTAGGGTTAGGTTTTGGGTTAGGGTTAGTGTTCGGATTTGGTTTAGGGTTAGGGT
>JAJHUQ010000034.1:11027500-11032500 GCA_035773235.1 Eospalax fontanierii | reverse complement strand
TTAGGGTTAGGGTTAGGGTTAATGATAGGATTAGGGTTAGGGTTAGCGTTCGGGTTTGGGTTAGGGTTAGGGTTAGGGTTAGGGTTAGCATTAAGTTTAGGGTTAGGGTTAGGTTTAGGGTTAATGTTAGGATTAGGGTTAGGTTTTGTTTTAGGTTTAGGGTTAGGAATAAGGTTAGTGTTTGGGTTAGGGTTAGGGTTAGTGGTAGGGTTTGGTGTAGGTTTAGGGTTAGGTTTATGGTAGGGTTTGTGTTAGTGTTAGGGTTAGGGGTAGGATTAGGATTTGGGTTGGGGTGAGGGTTTGGGCTAGGGTTAGTGTTAGGGTTACACTTAGGGTTTGGATTAAGCCTAGGGTTAGGGTTAGGGTTTGAGTTTGGGTGAGGGTTAGGGTTAGACTTAGGGTTAGGGTTAGTGTTAGGTTTAGAATTTGGGGTAGGGTTAGGGTTAGAGTTAGGGTTGTGTTTAGGGTTAGTGTTAAGGTTAGGAATAGGGTTACGGTAGGGTTAGGGTTAGGGTTAGTGTTAGGGCATGAATTAGGGTTAGGGTTAGGGTTAGGGTTTCGGTCACGGTTAGGTTTAGGGTTTGTTTTACGTTTAGGGTTAGGTTTATGGTTAGGGCTTGAGTTAGGGTTAGTGTTAGGGTTAGGGTTTGGGTTAGGGTTAGGGTTCGGATTTGGTTTAGGGTTAGGGTTATAGTTAGGATTAGGGTTAGGGTTTGTTTTAGGGATAGGGATAGGCATTCGGTTAGGGTTTTGTTTAGGGTTAGGGTTAGGGTTAGGGTTTGGGTTAGGGTTAGGTTTGGGTTAGGGTTAGGGTTAATGTTAGGATTAGGGTTAGGTTTAGGGTTAGGGTTAATGTTAGGATTAGGGTTAGGGTTTGTTTTAGGGTTAGGGTTAGGCATAGGGTTAGTGTTTGGGTTAGGGTTAGGGTTAGGGTTAGGATTTGGGTTTGGGTTAGGGTTAGGGTTAGGGTTAGGGTTAGGGTTAGGGTTAGCATTAGGTTTAGGGTTAGGGTTAGGGTCAGGTTTAGGATTTGTTTTAGGGTTAGGGTTATAGTTAAGATTAGGGTTAGGTTTTGGGTTAGGGTTAGGGATAATGTTAGGATTAGGGTCAGGGTTAGGGTTAGGGTTAGGGTTAGGGTTAGGGTTTGGGTTTGGGGTAGCATTAGGTTAGGTTTTGGGATAGGGATAGGGTTAGGATTAGGGTTACGGTTTGGGTTTCGGTTAGGGTTTGGTTTTGGGTTAGGGTTACGATTTGGGTTTGGGTTAGGGTTAGGGTTAGAGATAGGTTTAGGTTTAGGGTTAGGGTTAGGGTTTGGGTTAGGGTTAGGGTTAGGGTTAGAGTTAGGTTTGTGTTAGGGTTAGTATTAGGCTTAGGGTTACGGTTACGTTTCGGGTTTGGGTTTGGTTTAGGTTAGGGTTAGGGTTAGGGTTAGGGTTAGGCTCAGACTTAAGGTTTGGATTAGGCTTAGCGTTACGGTTAGGGTTTGAGTTTGGATTAGGGTTAGGGTGAGGGTTAGGTTTAGGGTTTGGGTTTGGGTGAGGGTTAGGGTTAGACTTACGGTTAGGGTTAATGTTAGGTTTAGGGTTTGGGTTAAGGTTAGGGTTAGGGTTAGGGTTAGGTTAATGATAGGATTAGGGTTAGGGTTAGGGTTAGGGTTCGGGTTTGGGTTAGGGTTAGGGTTAGGGTTAGGTTAGCATTAAGTTTAGGGTTAGGGTTAGGGTTAGGGTTAATGTTAGGATTAAGGTTAGGTTTTGTTTTAGGGTTAGGGTTAGGAATAGGTTTAGTGTTTGGGTTAAGGTTAGAGTTAGGGTTAGGGTTTGAGTGTGGGTGAGGGTTAGGGTTAGACTTAGGGTTAGGGTTAGTGTTAGGTTTTGAATTTGGGGTAGGGTTAGGGTTAGAGTTAGGGTTGTGGTTAGGGTTAGTGTTAAGGTTAGGAATAGGGTTACGGTAGGGTTAGGGTTAGGGTTAGTGTTAGGGCACGAGTTAGGGTTAGGGTTAGGGTTAGGGTTTCGGTTAGGGTTAGGGTTAGGGTTTGTTTTAGGGTTAGGTTTAGGTTTTTGGTTAGGGCTTGAGTTAGGGTTAGAGTTAGGGTTAGGTTTTGGGTTAGGGTTAGGGTTCGGATTTGGTTTAGGGTTAGGGTTATAGTTAGGATTAGGGTTAGGGTTTGTTTTAGGGATAGGGATAGGCATTCGGTTAGGGTTTTGTTTAGGGTTAGGGTTAGGGTTAGGGTTAGGGTTTGGGTTAGGGTTAGGGTAAGGGTTAGGGTTAGGGTTTGGGTTAGGTTTAGGGTAAGGGTTAGGGTTTGGGTTAGGGTTAGGGTTAGAGTAAGGGTTAGGGTTAAGTTTTGGTTTGGAGTTATGGTGAGGTTTAGGATTAGTGTTAGGGTTTGGGTTAGGGTTAGGGTTAGGGTTAGGTTTAGGTTTAGGGTTAATGTTAGGATTAGGGTTAGGGTTAGGGTTAGTGTTAATGTTAGGATTAGGGTTAGGGTTAGGGTTCGGGTTCGGGTTTGGGTTTGGGTTAGCATTAGGGTTAGGTTTAGGTTTAGCGTTAGGTTTAGGGTTAGGATTTGGGTTAGCTTTAGGGTTATTCTTTCGGTTTGGGTTAGCGTTAGGTTTAGGGTTAGGGTTAGGTTTTGGATTGGGTTAGGTTTAGGGTTAGGTTTAGGATCAGGGTTAGGGATAGGGTTAGGGTTAGGGTTACGGTTTGAGTTAGGTTTAGGGTAGGGTTAGGATTAGGATTTGGGTTTGGTTAGGTTTAGGGTTAGGGTTAGGGTTAGCGTTAGGATTAGAGTTAGGGTTAGTGTTAGAGTTTGGGTTAGGGTTAGGGTAAGGGTTAGGGTTAGGGTTAGTGTTACTGTTACGGTTTGGGGTTGGGTTAGGGTTAGGGTTAGTGTTAGTGTTAGGCTTAGTGTTTCGGTTAGGGTTAGGGTAAGGGTTAGGTTTAGGTTTTGGTGTAGGGTGAGAGTTAGGTTTAGGTTTAGTGTTAGTGTAAGGGTTTGGGATTGGGTTAGGGTTAGGGTTAGATTTAGTGTTAGGATTAGTGTTAGGGTTTGTTTTAGTGTTAAGGTTAGGTTTTGGTTTAGGATTTGTGTTAGGGTTAGGGTTAGGGTTTGGGTTAGGGTTTGGGTTAGGGTTAGGGTTAGGGTTTGGGTAAGGGTTAGGGTTTGGGTTAGGGTTAGGGTTAGGGTTAGGGTTAAAGATAGGATTAGGGTTAGGTTTAGGGTTAGGGTTAGGGTTTGGGTTAGGGTTAGGTTTAGGGTTAGGGTTAGCATTTGTGTTAGGGTTAGGGTTAGGGTTTGGGTTAGGTTTAGGGTTAGGGTTAGGTTTAGGTTAGGTTTAGGGTTAGGGTTGGGTTTAGTGTTTCGGTTGGGGTTAGGGTAAGGTTAAGGTTTAGGGTCAGTGTGAGTGTTAGGGTTTGGGCTTTGGTTAGGGTTAGGGTTAGGGTTTGGGTTAGGGTTAGCTTTAGGATTGGGGTTTGGGTTAGGGTTAGGGTTAGGGTTAGGGTTTAGTTTAGGTTAGGGTTAGGGTTAGGATTAGGGTAACGGTTTGTGTTAGGTTTAGGTTTAGGGTTTGGGTTATGGTTATGGTTTGGGTTTGGATTAGCGTTAGGGTTAGGGTTACGATTAGGGTTAGGGTTATGGTTAGGATTAGTGTTAGTGTTAGGTTTTGGGTTAGGGTTAGCGTTAGGGTTAGGGTTAGGTTTAGGGTTAGAGTTAGGTTTAGGGTTAGGGTTAGGGTTAGGGTGTGGGTTGGGTTAAGGGTAAGGTTAAGGGTTAGGGTCAGTGTGAGTGTTAGGATTTGGGCTTTGGTTAGGGTTAGGGTTAGGTTTAGGGTTTGGTTTTGGGTTAGGGTTAGGGTTAGGGTTAGGTTTTGTGTTAGGTTTATGTTTAGGGTTTGGGTTATGGTTATGGTTTGGGTTGGGGTTAGGGTTAGGGTTAGGGTTAGGATTTGGTTTAGGGTTAGAGTTATAGTTAGGATTAGGGTTAGGGTTTGTTTTAGGGTTAGGGTTAGGCTTAAGGTTTGGGTTTGGGTTAGGGTTAGGGTTAGGGTTTGGGTTAGGTTTATGGTTAGGGTTAGGGTTATGGTTAATGTTAGGATTAGGGTTAGTGTTAGGGTTAGGGTTCGCGTTTGGGTTAGGGTTAGGGTTAGGGTTATAGTTAGGATTAGGGTTAGGGTTTGTTTTAGGGTTAGGGTTAGGCTTAAGGTTTGGGTTTGGGTTAGGGTTAGGGTTAGGGTTAGGGTTTGAGTTAGGTTTAGGGTTAGGGTTAGGGTTAGGGTTAATGTTAGGATTAGGGTTAGTGTTACGGTTAGGGTTCGGGTTTGGGTTAGGTTTAGGGTTAGGGTTAGCATTAGATTTAGGGTTAGGTTTAGGGTTAGGGTTACGTTGGGGTTTGTGTTAGCGTTAGGGTTAGGGTTAGGCTTTGGGTTTGGGTTAGGGTTAGGTTTAGGGTTTGGTTTAGGGTTAGGTTTCGGTTTTTGTTTGTGTTAGGTTTAGGGTTAGGGTTAAGGTTTGGGTTAGAGTTAGGGTTAGTATTAGGGTTTGGTTTAGGTTTAGGGTAAGGGTTAGGGATAGGGTTTGGTTTTGGGTTAGGGTTAGGGTTAGGGTTAGGGTTAGGTATTGGGTTGGGGTTAGGGTAAGGTTAAGGGTTAGGGTCAGTGTGATTGTTAAGGTTTGAGCTTAGGTTAGGGTTAGTTTTAGGGTTATTCTTTGGGTTTGGGTTAGGTTTAGAGTTTGGTTTAGGATTAGGGTTAGGATTAGGTTTTTTGTTAGGTTTAGCGTTAGGGTTAGGCTTTGGTTTAGGGTTAGGTTTAGGATTAGGGTTTGGGTTAGGGTTAGGGTTAGGGTTAGGGTTTGGTTTTGGGTTAGGGTTAGGGTTAGGTTTAGGGTTTGGGTTAGGTTTTGTGTTAGGTTTTGTTTTAGGGTTTGGGTTATGGTTATGGTTTGGGTTGGGTTTATGGTTAGAGTTAGGGTTACGGTTAGTTTTAGGGTTAGGGTTAGGG
>JAJHUQ010000034.1:11012500-11022500 GCA_035773235.1 Eospalax fontanierii | reverse complement strand
GGTTTCAGTTAGGGTTTGGTTTTGGGTTAGGGTTACGATTTGGGTTTGGGTTAGGGTTAGGGTCAGAGATAGGTTTAGGTTTAGGGTTAGGGTTAGGGTTTGGGTTAGGGTTAGGGTTAGGGTTAGAGTTAGGTTTGTGTTAGGGTTAGTATTAGGCTTAGGGTTACGGTTACGTTTCGGGTTTGGGTTTGGGTTAGGTTAGGGTTAGGGTTAGGGTTAGGGTTCGGGTTTGTTTTAGGGTTAGGGTTATGGTTAGGGTTAGTTTTAGGGTTAGGTTTAGGGTTTGTTTTATGGTTAGGGTTAGGCATATGGTTAGTGTTTGGGTTAGGGTTAGTATTAGGGTTAGGGTTAGGGTTAGGGTTTGGGTTAGGTTTAGGTTTAGGGTTAGGGTTAGGGTTAGGGTTAATGTTAGGATTAGGGTTAGGGTTAGGCTTAGGGTTCGGGTTTGGGTTAGGGTTAGGGTTAGGGTTAGCATTAGTTTTAGGGTTAGGGTTAGGGTTAGGGTTAGGATGTGGTTTAGGGTTAGAGTTATAGTTAAGATTAGGGTTAGGGTTTGGGTTAGGGTTCGGGTTATAGTTAGGATAAGGGTTACGGTTTGTTTTAGGGTTAGGGTTAGGGATAGGGTTATGGTTTGGCTTAGGGTTAGGGTTAGAGTTAGGGTTAGGGCTAGGATTCGTGTTAGTGTTAGGGTTTGGGTTAGGGTTAGGGTTAAGGTTATGGTTAGGGATTAGGTTAGGGTTAGGGTTAGGGTTAGGGTTTTGGTTAGGGTTAGGGTTAGCATTTGTGTTAGGGTTTGGGTTATAGTTAGGATTAGGATTAGGGTTTGTTTTGGGATAGGGATAGGCATAGGGTTGGGGTTTGCGTTGGGGTTAGGGTTAGGGTTAGGGTTAGGGTTAGGGTTTGGTTTAGGGTTAGGGTTAGGGTTAATGTTAGGATTAGGGTTAGGGTTAGGGTTAGGTTTCGGGTTTGGGTTAGGGTTAGGATTAGGGTAAGGGTTAGGGTTTGGGTTAGGTTTAGGGTTAGAGTAAGGGTTAGGGTTAGGTTTTGGTTTGGAGTTATAGTTAGGTTTAGGGTTAGTGTTAGGGTTTGGGTTTGGGTTAGGGTTAGGGTTAGGGTTAGGTTTAGCGTTAGGTTTAGGGTTAGGGTTTGGGTTAGCTTTAGGGTTAGGCTTTCGGTTTGGGTTAGCGTTAGGTTTTGGGTTAGGGTTAGGTTTTGGATTGGGTTAGGTTTAGGGTTAGGGTTAGGGTTAGGGTCAGGGTCCGGGTTAGGGTTAGGGTTAGGTTTACGGTTAGGTTTAGGATCAGGGTTAGGGTTAGGGTTAGGGTTAGGGTTACGTTTTGAGTTAGGGTTAGGATAGGGTTAGGATTAGGATTTGGGTTTGGTTTGGTTTAGGATTAGGGTTAGGGTTAGCGTTAGGTTTAGAGTTAGGGTTAGTGTTAGAGTTTGGTTTAGGGTCATGGTAAGGGTTAGGGTTAGGGTTAGTGTTACTGTTACGGTTTGGGGTTGGGTTAGGGTTAGGGTTAGGGTTAGTGTTAGGCTTAGGGTTTCGGTTAGGGTTAGGGTAAGGTTTAGGTTTAGGTTTTGGTGTAGGGTGAGAGTTAGGTTTAGGTTTAGTGTTAGTGTAAGGGTTTGGGATTGGGTTAGGGTTAGGGTTAGTGTTAGGATTAGTGTTAGGGTTTGTTTTAGGCTTACGGTCTGGTTTTGGTTTAGGATTTGGGTTAGGGTTAGGGTTAGCGTTTGGGTTAGGGTTTGGGTTAGGGTTAGGTTTAGGGTTAAAGATAGGATTAGGGTTAGGTTTAGGGTTAGGGTTAGCGTTTGTGTTAGGGTTTGGGTTAGGGTTTGGGTTAGGTTTAGGGTTGGGGTTAGGTTTAGGGTTAGGTTTAGGGTTAGGGTTGGGTTTAGTGTTTCGGTTGGGGTTAGGGTAAGGTTAAGGGTTAGGGTCAGTGTGAGTGTTAGGGTTTGGGCTTTGGTTAGGGTTAGGGTTAGTGTTAGGGTTAGGGTTAGGCTTAGTGTTTGTTGAGGGTTAGGGTATGGTTAGGTTTTTGGTTAGGTTTAGGGTTAGGGTTAGGGTTTGGGTTAGGGTTAGGGTAATGGTTTGTGTTAGGTTTAGGTTTAGGGTTTGGGTTATGGTTATGGTTTGGGTTTGGTTTAGCGTTAGGGTTAGAGTTAAGGTTAGGGTTAGGGTTATTTTTCGGATTAGTGTTAGTCTTAGGTTTTGGGTTAGGGTTAACGTTAGGCTTAGGGTTAGTGTTAGTGTTAGGGTTTGGGTTAGGTTTAGGGTTAGGGTTTGGGTTACGGTTAGGATATAGATAGGTTTAGGTTTAGGGTTAGGATTAGGGTTTGAGTTAGGGTTAGGGTGAGGTTCAGGCTTAGTGTAAGGGTTCAGTTTGTGTTAGGGGTAGGTTTAGGATTAGGGTTAGGGTTTGAATTGGGATAAGTTTAGGGTTAGGGTTAGGGTTAGGGTTAGGGTTTGGGTTAGGGTAAGGGTTAGGTTTAGGGTTAGGGTTAGGGTAAGGGTTAGGTTTAGGGTTAGGGTTAGGGTTAGGTTTTGGGTTAGGGTTAGATTTAGGATTAGGTTTAGGGTTAGGGTTACAGTTTAGGTTAGGGTTAGGTTTAGGTTTAGTGTTAGGGTTAGGGTTAGGGTTTGGGTTAGGGTTAGGGTTAGGGTTAGGTTTCGGGTTAGGGTTTCTGTTTGGGTTAGGGTTAGGTTTAGGGTTATGGTTAGGTATTGGATTGGGTTAGGTTTAGGGTTAGGGTTAGGGTTAGGGTTAGGGTTAGGGTTTGGGTTAGGGTTAGGGTTAGGGTTACGTTTAGGTTTAGGGTTAGGGTTTGGGTTAGGGTTAGGTTTAGGATTAGGGTTAGGATTAGGGTTTGGGTTAGAATTAGTGTTAGGGTTAGGGTTTGGGTTAGGGTGAGGGTTAGCGTTAGGATCAGTGTTTGGGTTTGGGTTAGGGTTAGGTTTATTGTTAGGGTTAGGGTTAGGGTTAGGGTTAGGGTTACGGTTAGAGTTTGGGTTAGGTTTAGGGTTAGGTTTAATGTTAGGGTTAGGGTTTGGGTTTGGGTTTGAGTTAGGGTTAGAGTTTGTGTTAGGGTTAGGTTTAGGGTTATGGTTTTGGTTAGGGTTAGGTTTAGGGTTAGGGTTTGGGTTTGGGTTAGGTTTAGAGTTAATGTTTCAGTTAGTGTAAGGGTTTGGGATTCGGTTAGGGTTTGGGTTAGACTTAGTTTTAGTGTTAGGGTTAGGGTTAGGGTTAGGGTTTGGGTTAGAGTTAGGGTTAGGGTTATGGTTTGTTTTAGGGTTAGGGTTAGGATTAGTGTTAGGGTTACGGTTTGAGTTAGGCTTAGGTTTAGAGTTAGGGTTTGGTTTAGGGTTAGGATTTGGGTTAATGTTTGGTTTAGGGTTAGGGTTAGGGTTAGGGTTTGTTTTAGCGTTAGGGTTAGGGTTTGGGTTTGGGTTAGGTTTAGGATTAGGGTTAGGGATAGGTTTTCGTTTTGGATTTGGGTTAGGGTTAGGTTTAGGTTTAGGTTTAGGGTTAGGGTTAGGGTTTGGGTTAGGTTTAAGGTTTGGGTTAGGTTTAGGTTTGGGGTGAGCCTTTGGGTGAGGGTTTGGGTTATGGTTAGGGTTAGGGTTAGGGTAAGTTTTAGGGTTTGGCTTAGGGTTAGGTTTAGCGTTAAGGTTAGTGTTTGGTTTTGGGATAGGGTTAGGGTCAGGTTTATGGATATAGTTATGGTTTGGGGTAAGGTTAGGGTCAGTGTTTGGGTTTGAATTAGGGTTAGTTTTTGGGATAGGGTTAGGATTTGTTTTGGGTTAGGGTTAGATTTAGGATTAGGGTTAGGGTTAGGGTTACAGTTTAGGTTAGGGTTAGGGTTAGGTTTAGGTTTAGTGTTAGGGTTAGGGTTAGGGTTTGGGTTAGGGTTAGGGTTAGGGTTAGGTTTCGGGTTAGGGTGTGGGTTTGGGTTAGGGTTAGGTTAGGGTTATGGTTAGGTATTGGATTGGGTTAGGTTTAGCGTTAGGGTTAGGGTTAGGGTTAGGGTTAGGGTTTGGGTTACAGTTAGGGTTAGGTTTAGGATTAGGGTTTGGGTTATGTTAGGGTTAGGTTTAGGGTTAGGGTTAGGGTTAGGGTATAGGTTAGGTTTAGGTTTAGGGTTAGGGTTTGTCTTTAGGTTAGGGTAAGGGTTAGGGTTAGGGTTTGGGTTAGGTTTAGGGTAAGGGTTAGGGTTTGGGTTAGGGTTAGGGTTAGAGTAAGGGTTAGAGTTAGGTTTTGGTTTGGAGTTATGGTTAGGTTTAGGGTTAGTGTTAGGGTTTGGGTTAGGGTTAGGGTTAGGGTTAGGTTTAGGTTTAGGGTTAATGTTAGGATTAGGGTTAGGGTTAGGGTTAGTGTTAATGTTAGGATTAGGGTTAGGGTTAGGGTTCGGGTTCGGGTTTGGGTTAGGGTTAGGATTAGGGTAAGGGTTAGGGTTTGGGTTAGGGTTAGGATTAGAGTAAGGGTTAGGGTTAGGTTTTGGTTTGGAGTTATGGTTAGGTTTAGGTTTAGTGTTAGGGTTTGGGTTTGGGTTAGGGTTAGGGTTAGGTTTAGGTTTAGCGTTAGGTTTAGGGTTAGGGTATGGGTTAGCTTTAGGGTTAGGCTTTCGGTTTGGGTTAGCGTTAGGCTTAGGGTTAGTGTTAGGGTTAGGGTCAGGGTCCGGGTTAGGGTTAGGGTTAGGTTTACGGTTAGGTTTAGGATCAGGGTTAGGGTTAGGGTTAGGGTTAGGGTTACGGTTTGAGTTAGGGTTAGGGTAGGGTTAGGATTAGGATTTGGGTTTGGTTAGGTTTAGGGTTAGGGTTAGGGTTAGTGTTAGGTTTAGAGTTAGGGTTAGTGTTAGAGTTTGGGTTAGGGTTAGGGTAAGGGTTAGGGTTAGGGTTAGTGTTACTGTTACGGTTTGGGGTTGGGTTAGGGTTAGGGTTAGGGTTAGTGTTAGGCTTAGTGTTTCGGTTAGGGTTAGGGTAAGGGTTAGGTTTAGGTTTTGGTGTAGGGTGAGAGTTAGGTTTAGGTTTAGTGTTAGTGTAAGGGTTTGGGATTGAGTTAGGGTTAGGGTTAGGGTTAGTGTTAGGATTAGTGTTAGGGTTTGTTTTAGGGTTAAGGTTAGGTTTTGGTTTAGGATTTGGGTTAGAGTTAGGGTTAGGGTTTGGGTTAGGGTTTGGGTTAGAGTTAGGGTTAGGGTTTGGGTTAGGGTTAGGGTTTGGGTTAGGGTTAGGGTTAGGGTTAAAGATAGGACTACGGTTAGGTTTAGGGTTAGGGTTAGCGTTTGTGTTAGGGTTAGGTTTAGGGTTTGGGTTAGGTTTAGGGTTAGGGTTAGGTTTAGGGTTAGGTTTAGGGTTAGGGTTAGGTTTAGTGTTTCGGTTGGGGTTAGGGTAAGGTTAAGGTTTAGGGTCAGTGTGAGTGTTCGGGTTTGGGCTTTGGTAAGGGTTAGGGTTAGGGTTAGGGTTAGGGTTACGGTTAGGGTTAGGGTTAGGCTTAGTGTTTGGTTTAGGGTTAGGGTATGGTTAGGTTTTTGTTTAGGTTTAGGGTTACGGTTAGGGTTTGGGTTAGGGTTAGGTTTAGGATTGGGATTTGGGTTAGGGTTAGGGTTAGGGTTAGGGTTTAGTTTTGGGTTAGGGTTAGGGTTAGGATTAGGGTAACGGTTTGTGTTAGGTTTAGGTTTAGGGTTTGGGTATGGTTATGGTTTGGTTTTGGTTTAGCATTAGGGTTAGGGTTACGGTTAGGGTTAGGGTTAGGGTTAGGATTAGTGTTAGTGTTAGGTTTTGGGTTAGGGTTAGGGTTAGTGATAGTGTTAGGGTTTGGGTTAGGGTTAGGGTTAGGGTTAGGGTTAGGGTTAGGATTAGTGGTAGTTTTAGGGTTTGGGTTAGGGTTAGGGTTAGGGTTAAGTTTTGGTGTATGGGTTAGGGTTATTGTTTGTGTTAAGTTTAGGGTTAGTGTTAGGGTTTAGGTAAGGGTTAGGGTTAGAATTGGGGTTTGGGCTAGGTTTAGGGTTAGGGTTAGAGTTAGGGTTTGATTTTGGGTTAGGGTTAGCGTTATTGTTAGGGTTAGGGTTATAGTTAGGATTAGGGTTAGGGTTTGGGTTAGCGTTACGGTTAGCCTTAGGGTTAGGGATAGGGTTAGGGTTAGGGTTAGGGTTTGGGTATGGGTTAGGGTTTGGTTTAGGGTTAGGGTTAGGGTTTGTGTTTGGGTTAGGGTTAGGGATAGAGAAAGGGTTAGGGTTAGGGTTAGGGTTAGGGTTTGGGTTAGGGTTAGGGTTAGGGTGAGGCTTAGTGTAAGGGTTTCGATTTGTGTTAGGGTTAGGTTTAGCATTAGGGTGAGGGTTTGAATTGGGTTAAGTTTAGGGTTAGGGTTAGAGTTAGGGTTAGGGTTTGGGTTAGGGTAAGGGTCAGGTTTAGGGTTAGAGTTAGGGTTAGGGTTAGGTTTAGGGTTAGGGTTAGGGTTAGGTTTTGGGTTAGGGTTATATTTAGGGTTGAGGTTAGGGTTAGGATTACGGTTTAGGTTAGGGGTAGGGTTAGGTTTAGGTTTAGTGTTAGGGTTAAGGTTAGGGTTTGGGTTAGGGTTAGGGTTAGGTTTAGGTTTAGGGTTAGGGTTAGGGTTAGGGTTAGGGTTAGGGTTAGGGTTAGGGTTAGGGTTTGGCTTATGGTTAGGTTTAGATTTAGGATTAGGGTTTGGGTTTGGTTAGGGTTAGGTTTAGGGTTAGGGTTAGGGTTATTGTTAGTGTTAGGGTTTGGGTTTGGGTTAGGGTTAAGGTTAGGGTTAGTATTAGTTTTAGATTTTCTTTTAGGGTTAGGGATAGGTTTTGGATTAGGGTGATGGTCAGGGTTAGGGTTAGGATTTGGGTTTGGTTTAGGTTTTGGGTTAGTTTTAGGGTTTCGTTTGGGTTAGGGTTAGGGTTAGGGTTAGGGTTTCGGTTAGGGTTAGGGTTAGAGTTAGGGTTTGGGTTAGGTTTAGGGTTAGTGTTAGGTTTAGGGTTTGCTTTATAGTTAGGTTTAGGATTAGGGTTTGGATTAGGGTTAGCGTTATCGTTAGGTTTAGGGTTTGGTTTAGGGTTCGGCTTAGGTTTAGGGTTAGGTTTAGGGTTAGGGTTAGGGTTAGGGTTTGGGTTAGTGTTAGGGTTAGGGTTAGCATTAGGGTTAGGGTTAGGGCTAAGGTTAGGATTTGTTTAGGGTTTGGGTTATAGTTAAGATTAGGGCTAGGGGTTGGGGTAGAGTTAGGGTGAGGCTTAGGGTGAGGGTTAGGGTTTGGGGGTGGGTTTGAGTTAGGGTTACAGTTAGGGTTAGTGTTAGGCTTTGGGTTTGGGTTAGGGTTAGGGTTTGGTTTACTATTAGGGTTAGGGGTATTGTTTGTGTTAGGTTTAGAGTTAGGGTTAGGGTTTGGGTTAGGGTTAGTGTTAGATTTAGGGTTTGGGTTAGCTTTAGTGTTAGGGTTAGAGTTAGGGTTTGATTTTGGGTTAGGGTTAGGGTTAGGTTTAGGGTTAGGGTTATAGTTAGGATTAGGGATAGGGTTTGGGTTAGGGTTAGGGTTAGGGTTAGGGTTTGGGTTAGGTTAGGGTTAGGGTTTGGGTTAGGGTTAGGGTTTGGGTTAGGGTTAGGGTTAGGGTTAAAATTAGGATTAGGGTTAGGTTTAGCGTTAGGGTTAGGGTTAGTGTTTGTGTTAGGGTTAGGCTTAGTGTTTGGTTTAGGGTTAGGGATAGGGTTAGGTTTTTTGTTTGGTTTAGGGTTAGGGTTAGGGTTTGAGTTAGGGTTAGGGTTAGGATTAGGGTTTGGGTTAGGGTTAGAGTGAGGGTGAGAGTTTGGTTTTTCGTTAGGGTTAGGGTTAGGGTTAGGGAAAGTGTTTGTGTTAGGTTTAGGTATGGGTTTGTGTTATGGTTATGGTTTGGGTTTGGTTTAGGGTTAGGGTTAGGGTTAGGGTTACGGTTAGGGTTAGGGTTATGATTAGGATTAGTGTTATTGTTAGTGTTTGGGTTATGGTTAGAGTTAGGGTTAGGATTAATATTAGTGTTAGGGTTTGTGTTAGGGTTAGGTTTAGGGTTATGGTTAGGGTTTGGATTAGGGTTAGGGTTACGGTTAGGGTTAGGGTTTGGGTTAGGATTAGGGATAAGATTTGAGTTAGGGTTAGGGTTATAGTTAGGATTAGGGTTAGGGTTTGATTTAGGGTTAGGATCAGGGTCAGTGATAGGGTTTGGGTAAGGGTTAGGTTTTGATTTAGGGTTAGGATTAGGGTTAGTGTAAGGGTTTGGGTTAGAGTTAGGGTTAGGGTTATGGATAGGGTTTGGGTTAGGGTTAGGCTTAGGGTTAGGGTTAGGGTTTGTTTTAATGTTAGGGTTAGTGTTAGGGGTTAGGGGTTAGGGGTTAGGGTTAGGGTTAGGGTTAGGCTTAGGGTTAGTGTTAGCTTTAGGTTTTCAGTTTGGGTTAGGGTTAGGGTTAGGGTTTGGTGGATGGTAAGGGATAAGGTTTGTGTTAGGGATAGGGTTAGGGTTAGGGTTAGGGGTAGGCTTTGGGTTTGGGTTATATTTGGGGTTTGGTTAAGTGTTAGGTTTAGGGTTAGTGTTTGTGTTAGGTTATGGTTAGGGTTAGGGTTTGCGTAAGGGTTAGGGTTAGAATTAGGGTTTGGTTTAGGTTTAGGGTTAGGGTTAGAGTTAGGGTTAGGGTTAGGTTTTGTGTTAGGGTTAGGGTTAGGTTTACGATTAAGTTTAGGGTTACGGTTAGATTTTGAGTTTGGATTAGGGTTAGGGTCAGTGTTAGGGTTTGAATTTGGATTAGGGTTATGGTGAGTGTTAGGGTTAGGGTTTGCGTTTGTGTTAGGGTTAGGGTTAAAGTTAGAGTTAGGGTTAGGCTTAGTGTTAGGGTTAGGTTTAGGGTTAGGGTTATGTTTTCGGTTAGGGTTAGGTTTACGGTTTGGGTTTGCATTAGGTTTAGGGTTAGGGTTAGGGTTTGGTTTGGGTTAGGGTTAGGATTAGTGTTAGGCTTAGGGTTTGGGTTAGGTTTAGGGTTAGGTTTAGGGTTGGTTTTAGGTTTAGAGTTAGGGTTAGGGGTTAGGGGTTAGGGTATAGGGTGAGGGTTAGAATTAGGTTTTTGATTAGGGTTTGGATTAGGGTTTAGTTTAGGGTTAGCGTTAGGCTTAGGGTTAGGGTTAGGTTTAGGGTTTGGGTTCGGATTACGGTTAGGGTTTGGTGTAGGGTTAGAGTTAAGGTTTGTGTTAAGGTTACGGTAACTGTTAGGGTTAGGCTTTGGGTTTGGGTTAGGGTTAGGGTTTGGTTTAGTGTTAGGGTTAGGGTTATTGTTTGTGTTAGGTTTAGTGTTAGGGTTAGGGTTTGGGATAGAGTTAGGGTTAGAATTAGGGTTTGGTTTAGGTTTAGGGTTAGGGTTAGAGTTAGGGTTAGGGTTAGGTTTTGTGTTAGGGTTAGAGTTAGGGTTAGGGTTAGGTTTTGGGTTGGGGTTAGGGTTAGGTTTAGGGTTAGTGTTAGGGTTTGTGTTTAATTTAGGTTTAGGTTTAGGGTTAGGTTTAGGGTTAGGGTCAGGTTTAGGGTTAGGGTTAGGGTTAGGGTTTGGCGAGGGTTAGGGTAAGGTTAAGGGTTAGGGTCAGTGTGAGTGTTAGGGTTAGGGTTTCGGTTAGGTTTAGGGTTAGGGTTAGTGTTAGGTTTCGGTTTTGGGTTAGGGTTAGGGTTAGGTTTAGCATTAGGTTTAGGGTTAGTGTTAGGGTTAGGATTAGGATTTCATTTAGGGTTAGGGTTATAGTTAAGATTAGGTTTAGGGTTTGGGTTAGGTTTAGGGTTAGGGTTAGGGTTAATGTTAGGATTAGTGTCAAGGTTAGGGTTAGGGTTAGGGTTAGGGTTAGTATTCGGGTTCGAGTTTGGGTCAGGGTTAGGGTTAGGGTTAGGGTTTGGGTTAGGTTTAGGCTTAGGGTTTGTGTTAGGGTTTGGATTAGGGTTAGGGTTATGGTTAGGGTTAGGTTTAGGGATAGGGTTTGGGTTAGGGTTAGGT
>JAJHUQ010000034.1:10987500-10997500 GCA_035773235.1 Eospalax fontanierii | reverse complement strand
GTTAGGGTTAGGGTTAGGGTTTAGTTTAGGGTTAGGGTTAGGGTTAGGGTTAATGTTAGGATTAGGGTTAGGGTTTGGGTTAGGGTTAAGGTTAGGGTTATGGTGTGGGCTTGGGTTAGGGTAAGGGTTAGTTTTAGGGTTAGGGTTAGGGTAAGGGTTAGGTTTAGGGTTAGGGTTAGGGTTAGGTTTTGTGTTAGGGTTAGATTTAGGATTAAGGTTAGGGTTAGGGTTACCCTTTAGGTTAGGGTTAGGGTTAGGTTTAGGTTTAGTGTTAGGGTTAGGGTTAGGGTTTGGGTTAGGGTTAGGGTTAGGGTTAGGTTTCGGGTTAGGGTTTCGGTTTGGGTTAGGGTTAGGTTTAGGGTTATGGTTAGGTATTGGATTGGGTTAGGTTTAGGGTTAAGGTTAGGGTTAGAGTTAGGGTTTGGGTTACATTTAGGGTTAGGTTTAGGATTAGGGTTTGGGTTATGTTAGGGTTAGGTTTAGGGTTAAAGTTAGGGTTAGGGTATAGGTTAGGTTTAGGGTTAGGGTTAGAGTTTGTGTTTGGGTTAGGTTAAGGGTTAGGGTTAGGGTTTGGGTTAGGTTTAGGGTAAGGGTTAGGGTTTGGGTTAGGGTTAGAGTAAGGGTTAGGGTTAGGTTTTGGTTTGAAGGTATGGTTAGGTTTAGGGTTAGTATTAGGGTTTGGGTTAGGGTTAGGGTTAGGGTTAGGTTTAGGTTTAGGGTTAATGTTAGGATTAGGGTTAGGGTTAGGGTTAGTGTTAATGTTAGGATTAGGGTTAGGGTTAGGGTTAGGGTTAGGGTTTGGGTTAGGGTTTGGGTTAGAGTTAGGGTTAGGGTTTGGGTTAGGGTTAGGGTTTGGGTTAGGGTTAGGTTTAGGGTTAAAGATAGGATTACGGTTAGGTTTAGGGTTAGGGTTAGCGTTTGTGTTAGGGTTAGGTTTAGGGTTTGAGTTAGGTTTAGTGTTAGGGTAGGGTTTAGGGTTAGGTTTAGGGTTAGGGTTAGGTTTAGTGTTTCGGTTGGGGTTAGGGTAAGGTTAAGGTTTAGGGTCAGTGTGAGTGTTAGGGTTTGGGCTTTGGTAAGGGTTAGGGTTAGGGTTAGGATTGGGGTTTGGATTAGGGTTAGGGTTAGGGTTAGGGTTTAGTTTAGGGTTAGGGTTAGGGTTAGGGTTAATGTTAGGATTAGGGTTAGGGTTTGGGTTAGGGTTAAGGTTAGGGTTATGGTTTGGGCTTGGGTTAGGGTAAGGGTTAGTTTTAGGGTTAGGGTTAGGGTAAGGGTTAGGTTTAGGGTTAGGGTTAGGGTTTGGGTTAGGGTTAGGGTTAGGGTTAGGGTTAATGTTAGGATTAGGGTTAGGGTTAGGGTTAGGGTTAATGTTAGGATTAGGGTTAGGGTTAGGGTTAGGGTTCAGTTTTGGGTTAGGGTTAGGATTAGGGTAAGGTTTAGGGTTTGGGTTAGGTTTAGGGTTAGAGTAAGGGTTAGGGTTAGGTTTTGGTTTGGAGTTATGGTTAGGTTTAGGGTTAGTGTTAGGGTTTGGGTTTGGGTTAGGTTTAGGGTTAAAGATAGGATTAGAGTTAGGTTTAGGGTTAGGGTTAGGGTTTGGGTTAGGGTTAGTTTTAGGGTTAGGGTTAGCGTTTGTGTTAGGGTTAGGGTTAGGGTTTGGGTTAAGTTTAGGGTTAGGGTTAGATTTAGGGTTAGGGTTAGGTTTAGTGTTTCGGTTGGGGTTAGGGTAAGGTTAAGGGTTAGGGTCAGTGTGAGTGTTAGGGTTTGGGCTTTGGTTAGGGTTAGGGTTAGTGTTAGGTTTAGGGTTAGGCGTAGTGTTTGGTTTAGGTTTAGGGTATGGTTAGGTTTTTGGTTAGGTTTAGGGTTAGGGTTAGGGTTTGGGTTAGGGTTAGGGTTAGGATTGGGGTTTGGATTAGGGTTAGGGTTAGGGTTAGGGTTTAGTTTAGGGTTAGGGTTAGGGTTAGGGTTAATGTTAGGATTAGGGTTAGGGTTTGGGTTAGGGTTAAGGTTAGGGTTATGGTTTGGGCTTGGGTTAGGGTAAGGGTTAGTTTTAGGGTTAGGGTTAGGGTAAGGGTTAGGTTTAGGGTTAGGGTTAGGGTTAGGTTTTGTGTTAGGGTTAGATTTAGGATTAAGGTTAGGGTTAGGGTTACCCTTTAGGTTAGGGTTAGGGTTAGGTTTAGGTTTAGTGTTAGGGTTAGGGTTAGGGTTTGGGTTAGGGTTAGGGTTAGGGTTAGGTTTCGGGTTAGGGTTTCGGTTTGGGTTAGGGTTAGGTTTAGGGTTATGGTTAGGTATTGGATTGGGTTAGGTTTAGGGTTAAGGTTAGGGTTAGAGTTAGGGTTTGGGTTACATTTAGGGTTAGGTTTAGGATTAGGGTTTGGGTTATGTTAGGGTTAGGTTTAGGGTTAAAGTTAGGGTTAGGGTATAGGTTAGGTTTAGGGTTAGGGTTAGAGTTTGTGTTTGGGTTAGGTTAAGGGTTAGGGTTAGGGTTTGGGTTAGGTTTAGGGTAAGGGTTAGGGTTTGGGTTAGGGTTAGAGTAAGGGTTAGGGTTAGGTTTTGGTTTGGAGGTATGGTTAGGTTTAGGGTTAGTATTAGGGTTTGGTTTAGGTTTAGGGTTAGGGTTAGGATTAGGGTTAGGGTTAATATTAGGATTAGGGTTATGGTTAGGCTTAGGGTTCGGGTTTGGTTTAGGGTTAGGGTTAGGGGTAGCATTAGTTTTAGGGTTAGGGTTAGGGTTAGGGTTAGGATGTGGTTTAGGGTTAGAGTTATAGTTAAGATTTGGGTTAGGGTTCGGGTTTTAGTTAGGATAAGGGTTACAGTTTGTTTTAGGGTTAGGGTTAGGAATAGGGTTAAGTTTGGCTTAGAGTTAGGGTTACGGCTAGGATTAGTGTTAGTGTTAGGGTTTGGGTTAGGGTTAAGGTTAGGGTTATGGTTTGGGCTTGGGTTAGGGTTAGGGTTAGGGTTAGGGTTTTGGTTAGGGTTAGGGTTAGCATTTGTGTTAGGGTTTGGGTTATAGTTAGGATGAGCGTTGGGGTGTGTTTTGGGATAGGGATAGGCATAGGGTTAGGGTTTGCGTTGGGGTTAGGGTTAGGGTTAGGGTTTGGGTTAGGGTTAGGGTTAGGGTTAGGGTTAATGTTAGGATTAGGGTTAGGGTTAGGGTTAGGGTTAATGTTAGGATTAGGGTTAGGGTTAGGGTTAGGGTTCAGTTTTGGGTTAGGGTTAGGATTAGGGTAAGGTTTAGGGTTTGGGTTAGGTTTAGGGTTAGAGTAAGGGTTAGGGTTAGGTTTTGGTTTGGAGTTATGGTTAGGTTTAGGGTTAGTGTTAGGGTTTGGGTTTGGGTTAGGTTTAGGGTTAAAGATAGGATTAGAGTTAGGTTTAGGGTTAGGGTTAGGGTTTGGGTTAGGGTTAGTTTTAGGGTTAGGGTTAGCGTTTGTGTTAGGGTTAGGGTTAGGGTTTGGGTTAAGTTTAGGGTTAGGGTTAGATTTAGGGTTAGGTTTAGGGTTAGGGTTAGGTTTAGTGTTTCGGTTGGGGTTAGGGTAAGGTTAAGGGTTAGGGTCAGTGTGAGTGTTAGGGTTTGGGCTTTGGTTAGGGTTAGGGTTAGTGTTAGGGTTAGGGTTAGGCGTAGTGTTTGGTTTAGGTTTAGGGTATGGTTAGGTTTTTGGTTAGGTTTAGGGTTAGGGTTAGGGTTTGGGTTAGGGTTAGGGTTAGGATTGGGGTTTGGATTAGGGTTAGGGTTAGGGTTAGGGTTTAGTTTAGGGTTAGGGTTAGGGTTAGGGTTAATGTTAGGATTAGGGTTAGGGTTTGGGTTAGGGTTAAGGTTAGGGTTATGGTTTGGGCTTGGGTTAGGGTAAGGGTTAGTTTTAGGGTTAGGGTTAGGGTAAGGGTTAGGTTTAGGGTTAGGGTTAGGGTTAGGTTTTGTGTTAGGGTTAGATTTAGGATTAAGGTTAGGGTTAGGGTTACCCTTTAGGTTAGGGTTAGGGTTAGGTTTAGGTTTAGTGTTAGGGTTAGGGTTAGGGTTTGGGTTAGGGTTAGGGTTAGGGTTAGGTTTCGGGTTAGGGTTTCGGTTTGGGTTAGGGTTAGGTTTAGGGTTATGGTTAGGTATTGGATTGGGTTAGGTTTAGGGTTAAGGTTAGGGTTAGAGTTAGGGTTTGGGTTACATTTAGGGTTAGGTTTAGGATTAGGGTTTGGGTTATGTTAGGGTTAGGTTTAGGGTTAAAGTTAGGGTTAGGGTATAGGTTAGGTTTAGGGTTAGGGTTAGAGTTTGTGTTTGGGTTAGGTTAAGGGTTAGGGTTAGGGTTTGGGTTAGGTTTAGGGTAAGGGTTAGGGTTTGGGTTAGGGTTAGAGTAAGGGTTAGGGTTAGGTTTTGGTTTGGAGGTATGGTTAGGTTTAGGGTTAGTATTAGGGTTTGGGTTAGGGTTAGGGTTAGGGTTAGGTTTAGGTTTAGGGTTAATGTTAGGATTAGGGTTAGGGTTAGGGTTAGTGTTAATGTTAGGATTAGGGTTAGGGTTAGGGTTAGGGTTAGGGTTTGGGTTAGGGTTTGGGTTAGAGTTAGGGTTAGGGTTTGGGTTAGGGTTAGGGTTTGGGTTAGGGTTAGGTTTAGGGTTAAAGATAGGATTACGGTTAGGTTTAGGGTTAGGGTTAGCGTTTGTGTTAGGGTTAGGTTTAGGGTTTGGGTTAGGTTTAGTGTTAGGGTTAGGTTTAGGGTTAGGTTTAGGGTTAGGGTTAGGTTTAGTGTTTCGGTTGGGGTTAGGGTAAGGTTAAGGTTTAGGGTCAGTGTGAGTGTTAGGGTTTGGGCTTTGGTAAGGGTTAGGGTTAGGGTTAGGGTTAGGCTTAGTGTTTGGTTTAGGGTTAGGGTATCGTTAGGTTTTTGGTTAGGTTTAGGGTTACGGTTAGGGTTTGGGTTAGGGTTAGGTTTAGGATTGGGGTTTGGGTTAGGGTTAGGGTTAGGGTTAGGGTTTAGTTTTGGGTTAGGGTTAGGGTTAGGATTAGGGTAACGGTTTGTGTTAGGATTATGTTTAGGGTTTGGGTTATGGTTATGGTATGGGTTTGGTTTAGCGTTAGGGTTAGGGTTACGGTTAGGGTTAGGGTTAGGGTTAGGATTGGTGTTAGTGTTAGGTTTTGGGTTAGGGTTAGCGTTAGGGTTAGGGTTAGTGATAGTGTTAGGGTTTGGGTTAGGGTTACGGTTAGGGTTAGGGTTAGGATTAGTGGTAATTTTAGGGTTTGGGTTAGGGTTAGGGTTAGGGTTATGGTTTGGTGTATGGGTTAGGGTTATTGTTTGTGTTAAGTTTAGGGTTAGGGTTAGGGTTTGGGAAAGGGTTAGGGTTAGAATTGAGGTTTGGGTTAGGTTTAGGGTTTGGGTTAGAGTTAGGGTTTGATTTTGGGTTAGGATTAGCGTTATTGTTAGGGTTAGGGTTATAGTTAGGATTAGGGTTAGGGTTTGGGTTAGCGTTACGGTTAGCGTTAGGGTTAGGAATAGGGTTAGGGTTAGGGTTAGGGTTTGGGTATGGGTTAGGGGTTGGTTTAGGGTTAGGGTTAGGGTTTGTGTTTGCGTAAGGGTTAGGGTTAGAGAAAGGGTTAGGGTAAGGGTTACGCTTACGGTGAGGCTTAGTGTAACGGTTTCGATTTGTGTTAGGGTTAGGTTTAGCATTAGGGTGAGGGTTTGAATTGGGTTAAGTTTAGGGTTAGGGTTAGGGTTAGGGTTAGGGTTTGGGTTAGGGTAAGGGTAAGGGTCAGGTTTAGGGTTAGAGTTAGGGTTAGGGTTAGGTTTAGGGTTAAGGTTAGGGTTAGGTTTTGGGTTAGGGTTATATTTAGGGTTGGGGTTAGGGTTAGGATTACGGTTTAGGTTAGGTTTACGGTTAGGTTTAGGTTTAGTGTTAGGGTTAAGGTTAGGGTTTGGGTTAGGATTAGGGTTAGGGTTAGGTTTAGGTTTAGGTTTCGTTTTGGGTTAGGGTTAGGTTTAGGGTTACTGTTAGGGTTAGGGTTAGGGTTAGGGTTAGGGTTTGGCTTATGGTTAGGGTTAGATTTAGGATTAGGGTTTGGGTTTGGTTAGGGTAAGGTTTAGGGTTAGGGTTACGTTTAGTGTTAGTGTTAGGGTTTGGGTTTGGGTTAGGGTTAAGGTTAGGGTTAGGATTAGTGTTAGATTTTCTTTTAGGGTGAGGGATAGGTTTTGGATTAGGGTGATGGTCAGGGTTAGGGTTAGGATTTGGGTTTGGTTTAGGTTTGGGTTAGGGTTAGGGTTAGGGTTAGGGTTTCGGTTAGGGTTAGGGTTAGGGTTAGGGTATAGGTTAGGTTTAGGGTTAGGGTTAGGGTTTGTGTTTGGGTTAGGGAAAGGGTTAGGGTTAGGGTTTGGGTTAGGTTTAGGGTAAGGGTTAGGGTTTGGTTTAGGGTTAGGGTTAGAGTAAGGGTTAGGGTTAGGTTTTGGTTTGGAGTTATGGTTAGGTTTAGGGTTAGTGTTAGGGTTTGGGTTAGGGTTAGGGTTAGGGTTAGGTTTAGGTTTAGGGTTAATGTTAGGATTAGGGTTAGGGTTAGGGTTAGTGTTAGGGTTTGGGTTAGGGTTAGGGTTAGGTTTAGGTTTAGCGTTAGGTTTAGTGTTAGGGTTTGGGTTAGCTTTAGGGTTAGGCTTTCGGTTTGGGTTAGCGTTAGGTTTAGGGTTAGTGTTAGGTTTTGGATTGGGTTAGGTTTAGGGTTAGGGTTAGGGATAGGGTTAGGGTTACGGTTTGAGTCAGGGTTAGGGTAGGGTTAGGATTAGGGTTTGGGTTTGGTTAGGTTTAGGGTTAGGGTTAGGGTTAGGGTTAGGGGTAGGGTTAGGTTTAGAGTTAGGGTTAGTGTTAGGGTTTTTGTTTGGATTAGGGTAAGGGTTAGGGTTAGGGTTAGTGTTACTGGTAGGGTTTGGGGTTGGCTTAGGGTTAGGGTTAGGGTTAGTGTTAGGCTTAGGGTTTCGGTTAGGTTTAGGGTAAGGGTTACGGTTAGGGTTTGGTGTAGGGTTAGAGTTACGTTTATGTTTAGTGTTAGTGTTAGGGATTGGGATTGGGTTAGGGTTAGGGTTAGGGTTAGTGTTAGGATTAGTGTTAGGGTTTGTTTTAGGGTTAGGGTTAGGTTTTGGTTTAGGGTTCGGGTTAGGGTTAGGGTTAGGGTTTGGGTTTGGGTTAGGTTTAGGTTTAGTTTTAGGGTTTCTTTTGGTTTAGGATTAGGGTTAGGGTTAGGGTTAGGGTTTGGTTAGGGTTAGCGTTAGGGTTAGGGTTAGGGTTAGGGTTAGGGTTTGGGTTTATTAGGTTTAGGTTTAGGATTAGGGTTTGGTTTCTGTTAGATTAAGGGTTAGGGTTAGGGTTAGGGTTTGGTTTAGGGTTAGGGTTAGGGTTAGGGTTTGGTTGAGGGTTAGGCTTAGTGTTAGGGGTTAGGGTTAGGGTTAGGGTTTGGTTGAGGGTTAGGCTTAGTGTTAGGGGTTAGGCTTAGTGTTAGGGGTTAGGGGTTAGGATGTTGGGTGTCAAATGACAAAATTGATCTGTTCCTCCTGCTTCAGTCTCTCCACGTAGTCCCCAGCGTCCTAATTTGGAACCCTGTTGCCTTCATTCCCATATCCTCACTCTGCCACGTGATGTCATGCACTTGCAACTATCCTTTCCTTGAGGTCAGAGAGCTGGAATTCCACCTCAAGGGACCAGGAGGGTCAGTGCAGCTGCAGGACGACATGTGGCACACATTGTCTTTCCATGTTCTTATGCAGGACTTGGCTTGCACAGTGACAGCAAGTATGGGAGTAGAAGGTCATGCCTACTACCTCAGCTTAGTCCCCTCTCCACCCCTCTGCTTCTCTTCTCTGTCCCTACAGCTTGCACTTCTATACAGCCTACCCGGCAGGAGAGCTAGAGGGACATCATTAAGAACAGAAGCTGTAGTCTGGATGGCAGGGTCCACTATGAACTGCTCTCTGAGACCTGACAAGGAGCCTGTTGCCACAGATTATTCAGGGCTCCTCATGTAATTACTTCAACACAAACTTCTCCCTCACAGATTTCTTGCTTGGCACAGAGATTACTGGAGTCTCATTGGGCTTCTTACAATTGTGCACTGTGGCCTAGATGGAGGGTAAAACCCCCTTACAAACTGAGAAAAACTGTCCTGCAAGGTATGCCTAGTCTAGAACTTGATAAAGCCCACCTTAGAGGAAGTGAGTGCCATCAATTTGAGTACTCTCTGGCTGTCCAGGCTGTTTGAAGCCCAGGCCAAACATTGTCTCAGGGAAAAGCAGAGCCTTCCTAAGACCTGAATAGGAGTCCTGACCTCCCCTCTGCTTCGACATTGTCACCCACCTTTTCATTACGGAGTCCAGACCCTGACAGGAAGCGGTGTGACTTGCAGATTTTAAGAATGTAGAGACAAACAGATAGTTCCCATTCTGGGCATCTCTTGACAGATAGCTCAACAACTTCTTCACTTTGTCTGCATTCTGTAGATTAATGCAGACAATCTGTAGATTAACCTGCACAGCTCAGTAAGTATACGGGATATTTTCTGGTCATCCTTAGGAAGGAGAGAGGAAGGAAGTTTCAAACTTGTAAACTCTGTCAGATTTCTCAATCATATGTTGCCATACGCTAAGGTGAAAAATGGTAATTTCCTCAATATTCTCTCTCTATCTCCCTGTCTCACTCACTTTCTCTCTCTGTTTCTCGCTCTCTCTAACACACACACACACTCACACGCATACATACACAGACACACACACACAAAAGACGAACATGGGTGGACCAGGGGATTACAAAGTTTACCTGAAAGGCACTCATCATTGTCTCCTGTGTGACCCAGTGCATAAACCGCCAGATGCTCTGGGCTACAGCGAGCACTCAGTGTCTCCAGAAGTGGCCAAGGCACCTATTCCTGGTGTTTCTGGTCCTCAGTCTCCAGAAGAAGAGAACGAGGATTAACATATCCTGCTCTGGTCATTGTATGCAGACAAGTGAGTCAGTTCAGATTGCTACAGACCTGTAGTTACTAGGTAACTACAAGATTCTGAGTTCTCTTTCATCTGATGTCATAGAGGTGAGGTCACTTCCTGGGATCCTCTGACATAGCCTCTTCCTTACATAGCAGTGCTTGCACTGCTAAGTACTCTCCTGCCCCCTGTCCATGTGGACAGTTCCATCAGTATGCCCATTCCACCACACCCACCCAACTGGCTGGGTATGCCTGGCTTCAGCAACCTCTCAACTCTGAGGAAATTCCGCTAGATTCCAACCTATCCTGCTATACCTATCTGACAGCAAAGCATTATTTGGCTTACACTTCCATGTCACAATCCATTTCGGAGTGTAGTCAGCTCAAGAACTCAAGGAAAGAGTATTCAAAGCACAAGCTACTTGTTCAAAGGCGGCACACTACACAAGACTCTCAAGGAACGCAAACATGATGTAGTAAGCACAAATAGACATCTACCAAGTATGAAGAACTTACAGAAATAAGCACTCTAACAATTATGAAATTGGATTGAATGGATAGCTTAGAGGGCAAACTTCTTGTAATTCGATCATGTGGATCTGAGTTTGAATTCTAGAACCCAGGATAATGACTGGCCTCAGGAAGCAGACTTGGAATCCCAGCATCTGGGAGGCAGACACAAGAGAACCCTGGGCTTCCAGCCATGCTAAAACACTGAGTTATAAGTCAGTGAGTAACTTTGTCTCATTAAAAAGTGGATGAGAACCTGAGAACACTAACCAAAAGTTTAATCTTTGCATTTAGGCAAATATGAGCCTAAACAGAGACACACACACACAGAAACACACACACAGGCACACACAAGAACATCATTCCAGTGTTACTCATGAAGCCTGTTCGAGTGCTTAGAACATACCATTGAAAATGACCACTTGCCTCGCATTGCTGTAGAAGGGGAGATTTAACATAATGCAGAGACTGTTGACAAGTTTCAACCACAGTTGTATACTAAAGATTTTGAGAGCAGGAGAACATCTTCCGAAACCACACTTTATCATCCTTCCAGGAGCTCCCA
>JAJHUQ010000034.1:10970000-10980000 GCA_035773235.1 Eospalax fontanierii | reverse complement strand
TAGGATTAGGGTTAGGGTTAGGGTTACGGTTTGGATTAGGGTTAGGGTTATGGTTAGGATTAGTGTTAGGGTTAAGGTTTGGGTTAGGTTTAGGCTTAGGGTTTGGTTTTGGGTTAGGGTCAGGTTAGGGTTAGGGTTAGGGTTTGGGTTTTCGTTAGGGTTAGGTTTAGGGTTAGCATTTGGGTTAGGGTTAGGGTTGGGGTTGTGGTTGGGGTTGGGGTTGGGTTTAGATTTAGGGTTGGGGTTTGGTTTTGGGTTAGGGTTAGGGGTAGGTTTAGGGTTAGGGTTATTGTTAGGTTTAGGTTTAGGGTTTGGGTTATGGTTATGGTTACGGTTTGGTTTAGGGTTAGGGTTAGGGTTAGGGTTAGGGTTTGTGTTTTGGTTAGGGTAAGGGTTGGGTTAGGGTTAGGGTTAGCGTTAGGGTCAGGGTAAGGGATAGGAGTTGGGTTTGGGTTAGGGTTAGGGTTAGAATTAGGGTTAGGGTTAGGGTTTGGTTTAGGGTTAGGATTGGGGTTATGTTTAGGATTTGGGTTAGGGTTAGGGTTAGGGTTAGGGTTAGCATTTGGGTTAGGGGTAGGGTTAGGGTTAAGGTTAGGGTTTTGGTTATGGTTAGGGTTAGGGTTAAGGTTAGGTTTAGGATTAGGGCTAATATTAGGATTAGTGTTAGAGTTCTGGCTAGGCTTAAGGTTAGGATTTGGGTTAGGCTTAGGGTTAGGTTTAGGATTAGGGTTAGGGTTAGTGTAAGTATTAGGGTTAGGGTTACGGTTAGGGTTACCGTTAGGGTTTGGTTTATTGTTAGCGTTATACTTAGGATTAGTGTTAGGGTTTGGGTTAGGGTTAATGTTAGGGTTTGGGTTAATGTTAGGATTAGGGTTAGGTTAGGGTAAGGGTTAGGGTTAGGGTTAGGGTTAGTTTTAGGGATAGGATTTGGGTTAGGATTAGGGTTATAGTTAGGATTATGTTTAGGATTTCGGTTAGGTTTAGGGTTAGGTTTAGGGTTAATGTTAGGATTAGGGTTAGGGTTAGGGTTAGGGTTAGGTTTAGGATTAGGGTTAGGTTTACGGTTAGGGATAGTGTTAGGGTTTGGGTTAGGGTTAGGGTTAAGTTTAGGGTTAGTGTTGGTGTTTGGTTAGGGTTAGGGTTACTTTAGGGTTTGGGGTAGGTTTAGGGTTAGGGTTAGGGTTTGTGTTAGGGTTAGGGTTAGGTTTAGAGTTAGGGTTATGCTTTGGGTTTGGGTTAGGGTTAGGTTTAGGGTTTGGGTTAGGGTTAGTGTTAGAGTTAGCATTAGGATTAGGGTTAGGGTTAGTTTTATTGTTAGGATTATGGTGAGGGTTAGGGTTAGGGTTAGGGTTAGGGTTCGGGTTAGTGTTAGGGTTCGAGTTTGGGTTCGGGGTAAAGTTAGGGTTAGGGTTTGGTTTAGGTTAGGGTTAGGATTTGGTTTAGTGTTAGGGTTATAGTTAGGATTAGTGTTAGGGTAAGTTTTAGGGTTAGGGTTAGTGTTAGGGTTAGGGTTTGGGTTAGGGGTAGGGTTAGGGTTAGGGTTAGGGTTTGGGTTAGGGCTAGGGTTAGGGTTAGGTTTAGGGTTAGTGTTAGGATTAGGGTTAGGGTTAGGGTTTGGGTTAGGGTTAGTGTTAGAGTTAGCATTAGGATTAGGGTTAGGGTTAGTTTTATTGTTAGGATTAGGGTCAGGGTTAGGGTTAGGGTTAGGTTTAGGGTTAGGGTAAGGTTTAGGGTTATTGTTAGGGTTATGGTTTGGGTTAGGGTTAGGTTTAGGGTTAGGGTTAGTGTTAGGCGTAGGGTTTGGGTTTGGGTTAGGGTTAGGTTTAGGATTTGGGTTTGGGTTAGGTTTAGGTTTAGTGTTAGGGTTAGGGTTACTGTTTGGGTTAGGGTTAGGGATAGATTTAGGTTTAGGGTTAGGATTAGGGTTAGGGTTAGCATTAGGGTTAGAGTTACGGTTTGTGTTAGGGTTAGGGTTAAGGTTAGGGTTTGGGTTAGGGTTAGTTTTAGGTTTTGGATTAGGTTTAAGGTTAGTGTTAGGTTTAGGGTTTGGTTTAGGTTTAGGGTTAGTATTAGGGGTACGAATAGGGTTAAGTTTAGTGTTTGGGTTTGGGTTAGGTTTAGGTTTCGGGTTCGGGTTAGGGTTAGGGAAAGGTTTTAGGGGTAGGAGTTGGGTTACGGGTTGAGGTAGGGTTAGGGTGAGGGTTAGGATTAGGGTTTGTGTTAGGGTTAGGGTTAGGGTTATGGGTTGGGTTAGGGTTAGGGTGAGGTTAAGGTTAGGGTTAGGAGTTAGGTTAGGGTTAGGGTTAGGGTTCGGATTAGGGTTAGGGTTAGGGTTAGGATTAGGGTTAGGTTTAGGGTTTGGGTTTGGGTTATGGTTAGGATTAGTGTTAGGGTTAGGGTTAGGGTTAGAGTTAGGATTAGTGTTAGGGTTAGGATTAGGATTAGGGTTAGGTTTAGGGTTTTGGTTTGGGTTAGGGTTAGGGTTAGGTTTAGGGTTTGGGTTAGTGTTAGGTTTAGGGTTTGGTTTAGGGTTAGTATTGGGGTTAGGATTAGGGTTTTGGTTTGGTTTATGGTTATGGTTAGGGTTTGGGTTAGTGTTAGGTTTAGGGTTAGGGTTTGGGTTAGGGTTTGGAGTTAGGGGTTGGGGTTAGGTTTAGGGATAGGGTTAGGGTTAGCGTTTGGGTTAGGGTGAGGGTTAGGTTTGGGTTAGGGTTAGGGTTACGGTGTGGGTTTGAGTTAGGGTTAGGGTTATGGTTAGGGTTTGGGTTTGGTTTAGTGCTTGGTTTAGGGTTAGGGTTAGGGTTGGGATTAGGATTAGGTTTAGGGTTAGGGTTTGGGTTAGGGTTAGGGTTAGTGTTCGGTTTAGGTTTTGGGTTAGGGTTAGGGTTAGGTTTAGCTTTTGGGTTAGATTTAATGTTTGGATTAGGGTTTGGATTCGGGTTAGGGTTAGGGTTAGGTTTAGGGTTTGAGTTAGGGTTAGTCTTAGGTTTAGGGTTATGGTTTTTATTAGGTTTAGGGTTAGGGTCAGTGTTTGAGTTTGAGTTAAATTTAGGGTTAGGGTTAGGGTTAGGGTTAGGGTTAGGATTAGGTTTAGGATTAGGGTTAGGTTTAGTGTTTCGGTTTGGGTTAGGTTTAGGGTTCGGGTTAGGGTTAGCGTTAGGGTTAGGGTAAGGTCTTAGGGCTAGGGTTAGGGTTACAGTTTGAGTTAGTGTTAGGGTTAAGGTTAGGATTATGGTTTGAGTTAGGGTTTAGGTTAGGTTTAGGGTTAGTGTTCGGTTTAGATTTTCGGTTAGGGTTAGGGTTAAGATTATGGTTAGGGTTAGGGTTAGGATTTGGTTTAGGGTTAGGGTGGGGGTAGGGTTAGTGTTAGGGTTAGGGTTAGGGTTTGGGTATGGGTTAGGGTTAGGGTTAGGATTAGGATTACGGTTAGGTTTAGGGTTAGGGTTAGGGTTAGTGTTAAGGTTAGGGTTTGGGTTAGCGTTAGGTTTACGATTAGGGTTAAGTTTAGGTTTTGGGTTTGGGTTAGGTCTAGGGTTAGTTTAAGGGTTAGGGTTAGGTTTAGTGTTTAGGGTTAGGGTTAGGGTTAGGGTTTGGGTTAGGGTTAGGGTTAGGGTTTGGTTTAGGGTTAGGGTTAGGGTTAGGGTTAGGTTTTATTTTGGGTTAGGGTTAGAGTTAGGGTTTGGGTTAGTGTTAGGGTTAGGTTTAGGGTTAGGGTTTAGGTTTAGGGTTAGGTTTAGGGTTTGGGTTAGGGTTAGGGTTAGGGTTAAGGTTAGGATTAGGGTTAGATTTAGGGTTAGGGTTTGGTTTAGGATTAGGTTTAGGGTTAGGTTTAGGTTTTTGGTTAGTTTTAATGTTAGGATTAGAGTTTGGATTCGGGATAGAGTTAGGGTTAGGGTTAGGGTTTGAGTTAGGGTTAGGGTTTGGGTTAGGGTTAGGGTTTGGGTTTGAGTTTGAGTTAGGTTTAGGGTTGGCATTAGGGTTAGGGTTAGGGTTAGGGTTAGGGTTTGGTTTACGGTTAGGGTTAGGGTTAGCGTTAGGTTTAGGGTTAAGGTTAGGATTAGGGTTAAGGTTAGGATTAGGGTGAGAGTTAGGGTAAGGGTTACGATTAGGGTTAAGTTTAGTGTTTGCGTTTCGGTTAGGTTCAGGGTTAGGGTTACGATTAGTGTTAGGTTTAGGGTTTGCGTTTCGGTTAGGTTTAGCGTTAGGATTAGGGTTAGGGTTAGGGTTTAGGGTTAAGGTTAGTGTTAGGGTTAGGTTTAGGGTTTGGGTTAAGGTTAGGTTTAGGTTTAGGATTTGGGTTAGTGTTAGTATAAGGGTTAAGATTTCGGTTAGGGTTAGGGTTTGGTTTAGGGTTACGGTTAGGTTTAGGAATAGGATTAGGGTTCGGTTAGAGTTTTGGCTTGGGTTGGGGTTAGGTTTAAGTTTAAGTTTTGGGTTAGGATTAGGGTTAGGGATAAGGTTAGGGTTAGTGTTAGGGTTAGGATCAGGGTTAGGGTTAGGGTAAGGGTTAGGGTTTGGTTTAGGGTTAGGGTTAGCGTTAGGTTTAAGTTTTGGGTTAGGTTTAGGGTTAGGGTTAGGGTTTGTGTTCGGGTTAGTGTTAGGGTTATGTTTAGGTTTTGAGATAGGGTTAGGGTTAGGGTTAGGGTTAGGGTTAGGGTTTGGGTTAGGGTTAGGGTTAGGGATAGGGTTTGAGTTAGGGTTAGGGTTAGGGTTAGGGTTAGGGTTAGGATTAGGTTGGGTTAAGGTTTGGATTAGGGTTAGGTTTAGGGTTTGGATTTGGGTTATGGTTAGGGTTAGAGTTAGGGTTAGGGTTAGGGTTAGGGTTAGGATTAGGGTTAGGGTTAGGATCAGAATTAGGGTTAGGGTTAGGGTTTTGTTTGGGGTTAGGGTTAGGGTTAGGTTTAGGGTTTGGGTTAGTGTTAGGGTTAGGGTTTCGGTTAGGGTTAGTATTGGGGTTACGATTAGCTTTTTGGTTTGGGTTGGGGTTGTGATTAGGGTTTGAGTTAGTGTTAGGGTTAGGGTTATGGTTTGGGTTAGGGTTTGGGGTTAGGGATTAGGGGTTAGGTTTAGGGTTAGAGTTAGGGGTAAGGTTTGGGTTAGGGTTAGGGTTAGGGTTTGGGTTAGAGTTAGGGTTATGGTGTGGGTTTGAGTTAGGGTTAGGGTTTGCGTTATTGTTTGGGTTTTGGTTAGGGGTAGGTTTAGGTTTATGGTTAGGGTTTGGGTTTGGGTTACGGTTAGAGTTAGGGTTAGGGTTAGGGTTTGGGTTTGGTTAAGGTTATGGTTACGTTTAGGTTTAGTATTTCGTTTAGGGTTAGGTTTAGGGTTTGGTTTAGGGTTAGAGTTTGGGTTAGGGTTAGGTTTTAGCTTTGGGTTAGGGTTAGGTTTAGGGTTAGGGTTAGGATTTGGGTGTGGGTTAGGGTTGGGTTAGGGTTAGGTTTAGGTTTAGGGTTAGGTTTAGGGTTATTGTTAGGTTTGGTGTTTGGGTTGGGCTCAGGGTATGCTTAAGGGTTAGGGTCAGTGTGAGTGTTAGGGTTTGAGCTTTGGTTAGGGTTAGGTTTAGGGTTAGGGTTAGGCTTAGTGTTTGGTTTAGATTTAGGGTTATGTTTAGGTTTTTGGTTAGGTATAGGGTTATGGTTAGGGTTTGGGTTAGGGACTAGGGGTTAGGTTTAGGGTTAGGGTTATGGGTAGGGTTTGGGTTAGGGTTAGGGTTAGGGTTTGGGTTAGAGTTAGGGTTATGGTGTGGGTTTGGGTTAGGGTTAGGGTTAGGGTTTGGGTTTGGGTAACGGTTACGATTAGGGTTAAGTTTAGTGTTTGGGTTTCGGTTACGTTTAGGGTTAGGATTACGTTTAGGGTTAGGGTTTAGTTTAGGGTTAAGGTTAGTGTTAGGGTTAGGGTTAGGTTTTGGGTATGGGTTAGGGTTAGGGTTAGGATTAGCTTTAGGGTTAGTGTAAGGGTTAAGATTTGGGTTAGGGTTAGGGTTTGGTTTAGGGTTAGGGTTAGGGTTAGGATTAGGATTGTGGTTAGGGTTAGGGTTTGGGTTAGGGTTAGGGTTAGGGTTAGGTTTAAGTTTTGGGTTAGGGTTAGGGTTAGGGTTAAGGTTAGGTTTAGGGTTAGGATTAGCTTTAGGGTTAGTGTAAGGGTTAAGATTTGGGTTAGGGTTAGGTTTTGGATTAGGGTGATGGTCATGGTTAGGGTTAGGATTTGGGTTTCGATTAGGTTTTGGTTTAGTTTTAGGGTTTCGTTTGGGTTATGGTTAGGGTTAGGGTTAGGGTTAGTGTTAGGGTTAGGGTTTGATTTAGTGTCAAGGTAAGGGTTAGGTTTAGGTTTTGGGTTAGATTTAGGGTTTGGATTAGGGTTTGGATTCGGGTTAGGGTTAGGGTTAGGGTTAGCGTTTGAGTTAGGGTTAGTCTTAGGTTTAGGGTTATGGTTTTTTTAGGATTATGGTTAGGGTCAGTGTTTGAGTTTGAGTTAAGTTTAGGGTTATGGTTAGGGTTAGGGTTAGTGTTAGGGTTAGGGTTAGGTTTAGGGTTAGGGTTAGGATTAGGGTTAGGGTTAGGGATTGGTTTAGGGTTAGGGTTAGGGTTAGGGTTAGGTTTTGGTTTGGGTTAGGGTTAGAGTTAGGGTTTGTGTTAGTGTTAGGGTTAGGGTTAGGGTTAGGGTTAGGGTTTACGTTTAGGGTTAGGTTTAGGGTTTGGGTTAGGGTTAGGTTTATGGTTAAGGTTAGGAATAGTGTTAGGGTTAGGGTTAGGGTTAGGGTTTGGTTTAGGATAAGGTTTAGGGTTAGGTTTAGGTTTTGGGTTAGTTTTAGTGTTAGGATTAGGGTTTGGATTCGGGATAGAGTTAGGGTTAGGGTTAGGGTTTGAGTTAGGGTTAGGGTTTGGGTTAGGTTTAGGGTTTGGGTTAGGGTTAGTGTTAGGGTTAGGATTAGGGTTTGGGTTTGAGTTTGAGTTAGGTTTAGGGTTTGAATTAGGGTTAGAGTTAGGGTTAGGGTTAGGGTTTGGTTTACGGTTAGGGTGAGGGTTAGGGTTAGGGTTAGGGTTTGGTTTACGTTTTGGGTTAGGGTTAGGGTTAAGGTTAGGATTAGAGTTAGAGTTAGGGTTAGAGTTAGGGTAAGGGTGACGATTAGGGTGATGTTTAGTGTTTGGGTTTCGGTTAGGTTTAGGGTTAGGGTTACGATTAGTGTTAGGTTTAGGGTTTGGGTTTCGGTTAGGTTTAGCTTTAGGATTAGGGTTAGGGTTAGGGTTAGGATTTAGGGTTAAGGTTAGTGTTAGGGTTAGGTTTAGGGTTTGGGTTAAGGTTAGGTTTAGGTTTAGGATTTGGGTTAGTGTTAGTATAAGGGTTAAGATTTCGGTTAGGTTTAGGGTTTGGTTTAGGGTTACGGTTAGGGTTAGGAATAGGATTAGGGTTCGATTAGAGTTTTGGCTTGGGTTAGGGTTAGGTTTAAGTTTAAGTTTTGGGTTAGGGTTAGGGTTAGGGATAAGGTTAGGGTTAGTGTTAGGGTTAGGATCAGGGTTAGGGTTAGGTTAAGGGTTAGCGTTTGGTTTAGTGTTAGGGTTAGCGTTAGGTTTAAGTTTTGGGTTAGGTTTAGGGTTAGGGTTAGGGTTTGTGTTCGGGTTAGGGTTAGGGTTATGTTTAGGTTTTGAGATAGGGTTAGGGTTAGGGTTAGGGTTATGGTTTGGGTTAGGGTTAGGGTTAGGGTTAGGGTTAGGGTTAGGGTTAGGATTAGAGTAGAGTTAAGGTTTGGATTAGGGTTAGGTTTAGGGTTTGGATTTGGGTTATGGTTAGAGTTAGAGTTAGGGTTAGGGTTAGGGTTAGGGTTAGGATTAGGGTTAGGGTTAAGATCAGAATTAGGGTTAGGGTTAGGGTTTTGTTTGGGGTTAGGGTTAGGGTTAGGTTTAGGGTTTGGGTTAGTGTTAGGGTTAGGGTTTCGGTTAGGGTTAGTATTGGGGTTACGATTAGCGTTTTGGTTTGGGTTAGGGTTATGATTAGGGTTTGAGTTAGTGTTAGGGTTAGGCTTAGGGTTTGGGTTAGGGTTTGGTGTTAGGGATTAGGGGTTAGGTTTAGGGTTAGGGTTAGGGGTAGGGTTTGGGTTAGGGTTAGGGTTAGGGTTTGGGTTAGAGTTAGGGTTATGGTGTGGGTTTGAGTTAGGGTTAGGGTTTGGGTTATCGTTTGGGTTTTCGTTAGGGGTGGGTTTAGGTTTATAGTTAGGGTTTGGGTTTGGGTTAGGGTTAGAGTTAGGTTTAGGGTTAGGGTTTGGGTTTGGGTAACGGTTACGATTAGGGTTAAGTTTAGTGTTTGGGTTTCGGTTACGTGTAGGGTTAGGATTAGGTTTAGGGTTACGGTTTAGGGTTACGATTAGTGTTAGGGTTAGGGTTAGGTTTTGTGTTAAGGTTAGGTTTAGGGTTAGGTTTAGGTTTAGGGTTAGTGTAAGGGTTAAGATTTGGGTTAGGGTTAGGGTTTGGTTTAGGGTTAGGGTTAGGGTTAGGATTAGGATTGGGGTTAGGGTTAGGGTTTGGGTTAGGGTTAGGGTTAGGGTTAGGTTTAAGTTTTGGATTAGGGTTAGGGTTAGGGTTAGGATTTTGGTTAGGTTTAGAGTTAAGGTTTTTTTAGGGTTAGGGTAGGGGTAGGGTTATTGTGAGTGTTTGGGTTAGTGTTAGGCATAGGGTTAGTATTAGGGTTAGGGTTTGGGGTAGGGTTAGGGTTAGTATTAAGGTTACGATTAGGGTTAAGTTTAGGATTTTGGTTTGGATTAGGTTTAGGGTTAGGGTTAGGGTTAGGGTTAGGGTTTAGGGTCAGGGTTTAGGTTTAGGGTTTGGGTTAGGGTTAGGGTTAAGGTTAGGTTTAGTGTTAGGGTTTGGGTTAGGGTTCAAGTTAGGTTTTGGATAGGTTTAGGGTTAGGGTTAGGGTTTGGGTTAGGGTTAGCTTTAGGGTTAGGGGTTCAGTTAGGGTTAGGTTTAGGGTTAGGGTTTGGATTAGGATTAGGGTTAGGGTTAGGATTAGGGTTAGGTTTAGGGTTTGGTTAGGGTTAGGGTTATTGTTAGGATTAGGTTTAGGGTTAGGGTTAGGATTAGGGTTAGGGTTAGGGTTTGGGTTTGGGTTATGGTTAGGGTTAGATTTAGGGTTAGGGTTAGGCTTAGGGTTAGGATTAGGGTTAGGGTTAGGATTAGGATTAGGGTTAGGGTTAGGGTTTTGATTTGGGTTAGGGGTAGGGTTAGGGTTAGGGTTTGGGTTAGTGTTAGGGTTAGGGGTTGGGTTAGGGTTAGTATTGGGGTTACGATTAGGGTTTTGATTTGAGTTAGGGTTATGGTTAGGATTTGGGTTAGTGTTAGGATTAGGGTTAGGGTTTGGGTTAGGGTTAGGGTTAGGGTTTGGGTTAGGGTTAGGTTTACGGTGTGGGTTTGAGTTAGGGTTAGGTTTAGGGTTAGGGTTTGGGTTTGGGTTAGGGGTAGGTTTAGGTTTAGGGTTAGGGTTTGGGTTTGGGTTAGGGTTAGGGTTAGGGTTTGGGTTTGGGTAACGGTTACGATTAGGGTTAAGTTTAGTGTTTGGGTTTCGATTAGGTTTAGGGTTAGAATTAGGGTTAGGGTTAGAATTTGCTGTTAAGATTAGTTTTGGGGTTAGGGTTAGGTTTTGGGTTAAGGTTAGGTTTAGGGTTAGGATTAGGTTTAGGGTTAATATAAGGGTTAAGATTTGGGTAAGGGTTAGGGTTTGCATTAGGGTTAGGGTTAGGGTTAGGATTAGGGTTAGGGTTAGTGTTAGGGTTAGGGTTTGATTTAGTGTTAAGGTGAGGGTTAGGTTTAGGTTTTGCGTGAGATTTAGGGTTTGGATTAGGGTTTGGATTCGGGTTAGGGTTAGGGTTAGGGTTAGCGTTTGAGTTAGGGTTAGTCTTAGGTTTAGGGTTATGGTTTTTGTTAGGGTTATGGTTAGGGTCAGTGTTTGAGTTTGAGTTAAGTTTAGGGTTAGGGTTAGGGTTAGGGTAAGTGTTACGGTTAGGGTTAGGTTT
>JAJHUQ010000034.1:10962500-10967500 GCA_035773235.1 Eospalax fontanierii | reverse complement strand
AGGTTTAGCATTAGGGTTAGGGTTTGAATTGGGTTAAGTTTAGGGTTATGGTTAGAGTTAGGGTTACGTTTTGGGTTAGGGTAAGGGTTAGGTTTAGGTTTAGAGTTAAGGTTAGGGTTACGTTTAGGATTAGGGTTAGGGTTAGGTTATCGGTTAGGGTTAAATTTAGGGTTCGGTTTAGGGTTAGGATTACGGTTTAGGTTAGGTTTAGGGTTAGGTTTAGGTTTAGTGTTAGGGTTAAGGTTAGGGTTTGTGTTAGGGTAAGGGTTAGCGTTAGGTTTAGGGTTAGGGTTTCGGTTTGTGTTAGGGTTAGGTTTAGGAATATGGTTAGGTTTTGGATTAGGTTAGGTTTAGGGTTAGGGTTAGGGTTATGGTTAGGGTTTGTCTTAAGGTTTGGATTAGGTTTAGGGTTAGGGTTTGGGTTTGGTTACGGTTAGGTTTAGGGTTAGGGTTAGGTTTAGTGTTAGTGTTAGGGTTTGGGTTTGGGTTAGGGTTAAGGTTAGGATTAGTGTTAGGGTTTCTTTTAGGGTTAGGGTTAGGTTTTGGATTAGGGTGATGGTCATGGTTAGGGTTAGGATTTGGGTTTCGATTAGGTTTTGGTTTAGTTTTAGGGTTTCGTTTGGGTTATGGTTAGGGTTAGGGTTAGGGTTAGTGTTAGGGTTAGGGTTTGATTTAGTGTGAAGGTAAGGGTTAGGTTTAGGTTTTGGGTTAGATTTAGGGTTTGGATTAGGGTTTTGATTCGGGTTAGGGTTAGGGTTAGGGTTAGCGTTTGAGTTAGGGTTAGTCTTAGGTTTAGGGTTATGGTTTTTTTAGGATTATGGTTAGGGTCAGTGTTTGAGTTTGAGTTAAGTTTAGGGTTAGGGTTAGGGTTAGGGTTAGTGTTAGGGTTAGGGTTAGGTTTAGGGTTAGGGTTAGGATTAGGGTTAGGGTTAGGGATTGGTTTAGGGTTAGGGTTAGGGTTAGGGTTAGGTTTTGGTTTGGGTTAGGGTTAGAGTTAGGGTTTGTGTTAGTGTTAGGGTTAGGGTTAGGGTTAGGGTTAGGGTTTACGTTTAGGGTTAGGTTTAGGGTTTGGGTTAGGGTTAGGTTTATGGTTAAGGTTAGGAATAGTGTTAGGGTTAGGGTTAGGGTTAGGGTTTGGTTTAGAATAAGGTTTAGGGTTAGGTTTAGGTTTTGGGTTAGTTTTAGTGTTAGGATTAGGGTTTGGATTCGGGATAGAGTTAGGGTTAGGGTTAGGGTTTGAGTTAGGGTTAGGGTTTGGGTTAGGGTTAGGGTTTGGGTTAGGGTTAGGGTTAGGGTTAGGATTAGGGTTTGGGTTTGAGTTTGAGTTAGGTTTAGGGTTTGAATTAGGGTTAGAGTTAGGGTTAGGGTTAGGGTTTGGTTTACGGTTAGGGTTAGGGTTAGGGTTTGGTTTACGTTTTGGGTTAGGGTTAGGGTTAAGGTTAGGATTAGGGTTAGAGTTAGGGTTAGAGTAAGGTAAGGGTTACGATTAGGGTTATGTTTAGTGTTTGGGTTTCGGTTAGGTTTAGGGTTAGGGTTACGATTAGTGTTAGGTTTAGGGTTTGGGTTTCGGTTAGGTTTAGCGTTAGGATTAGGGTTAGGGTTAGGGTTAGGGTTTAGGGTTAAGGTTAGTGTTAGGGTTAGGTTTAGGGTTTGGGTTAAGGTTAGGTTTAGGTTTAGGATTTGGGTTAGTGTTAGTATAAGGGTTAAGATATCGGTTAGGGTTAGGGTTTGGTTTAGGGTTACGGTTAGGGTTAGGAATAGGATTAGGGTTCGGTTAGAGTTTTGGCTTGGGTTAGGGTTAGGTTTAAGTTTAAGTTTTGGGTTAGGGTTAGGGTTAGGGATAAGGTTAGGGTTAGTGTTAGGGTTAGGATCAGGGTTAGGGTTAGGTTAAGGGTTAGCGTTTGGTTTAGTGTTAGGGTTAGCGTTAGGTTTAAGTTTTGGGTTAGGTTTAGGGTTAGGGTTAGGGTTTGTGTTCGGGTTAGGGTTAGGGTTATGTTTAGGTTTTGAGATAGGGTTAGGGTTAGGGTTAGGGTTATGGTTTGGGTTAGGGTTAGGGTTAGGGTTAGGATTAGGGTTAGGGTTAGGGTTAGGGTTAGGGTTAGGGTTAGGATTAGAGTAGAGTTAAGGTTTGGATTAGGGTTAGGTTTAGGGTTTGGATTTGGGTTATGGTTAGAGTTAGAGTTAGGGTTAGGGTTAGGGTTAGGGTTAGGATTAGGGTTAGGGTTAGGATCAGAATTAGGGTTAGGGTTAGGGTTTTGTTTGGGGTTAGGGTTAGGGTTAGGTTTAGGGTTTGGGTTAGTGTTAGGGTTAGGGTTTCGGTTAGGGTTAGTATTGGGGTTACGATTAGCGTTTTGGTTTGGGTTAGGGTTATGATTAGGGTTTGAGTTAGTGTTAGGGTTAGGCTTAGGGTTTGGGTTAGGGTTTGGGGTTAGGGATTAGGGGTTAGGTTTAGGGTTAGGGTTAGGGGTAGGGTTTGGGTTAGGGTTAGGGTTAGGGTTTGGGTTAGAGTTAGGGTTATGGTGTGGGTTTGAGTTAGGGTTAGGGTTTGGGTTATCGTTTGGGTTTTCGTTAGGGGTGGGTTTAGGTTTATAGTTAGGGTTTGGGTTTGGGTTAGGGTTAGAGTTAGGTTTAGGGTTAGGGTTTGGGTTTGGGTAACGGTTACGATTATGGTTAAGTTTAGTGTTTGGGTTTCGGTTACGTGTAGGGTTAGGATTAGGTTTAGGGTTACGGTTTAGGGTTAAGGTTAGTGTTAGGGTTAGGGTTAGGTTTTGTGTTAAGGTTAGGTTTAGGGTTAGGTTTAGGTTTAGGGTTAGTGTAAGGGTTAAGATTTGGGTTAGGGTTAGGATTTGGTTTAGGGTTAGGGTTAGGGTTAGGATTAGGATTGGGGTTAGGGTTAGGGTTTGGGTTAGGGTTAGGGTTAGGGTTAGGTTTAAGTTTTGGGTTAGGGTTAGGGTTAGGGTTAGGATTTTGGTTAGGTTTAGGGTTAAGGTTTTTTTAGGGTTAGGGTAGGGGTAGGGTTATTGTGAGTGTTTGGGTTAGTGGTAGGCATAGGGTTAGTATTAGGGTTAGGGTTTGGGGTAGGGTTAGGGTTAGTATTAAGGTTACGATTAGGGTTAAGTTTAGGATTTTGGTTTGGATTAGGTTTAGGGTTAGGGTTAGGGTTAGGGTTAGGGTTTAGGGTCAGGGTTTAGGTTTAGGGTTTGGGTTAGGGTTAGGGTTAAGGTTAGGTTTAGTGTTAGGGTTTGGGTTAGGGTTCAAGTTAGGTTTTGGATAGGTTTAGGGTTAGGGTTAGGGTTTGGGTTAGGGTTAGCTTTAGGGTTAGGGGTTCAGTTAGGGTTAGGTTTAGTGTTAGGGTTTGGATTAGGGTTAGGGTTAGGGTTAGGATTAGGGTTAGGTTTAGGGTTTGGTTAGGGTTAGGGTTATTGTTAGGATTAGGTTTAGGGTTAGGGTTAGGATTAGGGTTAGGGTTAGGGTTTGGGTTTGGGTTATGGTTAGGGTTAGATTTAGGGTTAGGGTTAGGCTTAGGGTTAGGATTAGGGTTAGAGTTAGGATTAGGATTAGGGTTAGGGTTAGGGTTTTGATTTGGGTTAGGGGTAGGGTTAGGGTTAGGGTTTGGGTTAGTGTTAGGGTTAGGGGTTGGGTTAGGGTTAGTATTGGGGTTACGATTAGGGTTTTGATTTGAGTTAGGGTTATGGTTAGGATTTGGGTTAGTGTTAGGATTAGGGTTAGGGTTTGGGTTAGGGTTAGGGTTAGGGTTTGGGTTAGGGTTAGGTTTACGGTGTGGGTTTGAGTTAGGGTTAGGTTTAGGGTTAGGGTTTGGGTTTGGGTTAGGGGTAGGTTTAGGTTTAGGGTTAGGGTTTGGGTTTGGTTTAGAGTTAGGTTTAAGTTAGGGTTTGGGTTTGGGTAACGGTTACGATTAGGGTTAAGTTTAGTGTTTGGGTTTCGGTTAGGTTTAGGGTTAGAATTAGGGTTAGGGTTAGAATTTGCTGTTAAGGTTAGTTTTGGGGTTAGGGTTAGGTTTTGGGTTAAGGTTAGGTTTAGGGTTAGGATTAGGTTTAGGGTTAATATAAGGGTTAAGATTTGGGTAAGGGTTAGGGTTTGCATTAGGGTTAGGGTTAGGGTTAGGATTAGGGTTAGGGTTAGTGTTAGGGTTTGGGTTTGATTTAGTGTTAAGGTGAGGGTTAGGTTTAGGTATTGGGTTAGATTTAGGGTTTGGATTAGGGTTTGGATTCGGGTTAGGGTTAGGGTTAGGGTTAGCGTTTGAGTTAGGGTTAGTCTTAGGTTTAGGGTTATGGTTTTTGTTAGGGTTATGGTTAGGGTCAATGTTTGAGTTTGAGTTAAGTTTAGGGTTAGGGTTAGGGTTAGGGTTAGTGTTAGGGTTAGGGTTAGGTTTAGGGTCAGGCTTAGGATTAGGGTTAGGTTTTGGGTTACGGTTAGTGTTAGGTTTTGGATTAGGGTTAGGGCTAATGTTAGGGTTAAGGTCAGGGTTAGGGTTAGGGTTTGGGTTAGGGTTAGTGTTAGGTTTTGGATTAGGGTTAGGGTTAGGGTTAGGGTTAGGGTTAGGGTTTGATTTAGGGTTAGGGTTAGGGTTAGGGTTAGGTTTTGGTTTGGGATAGGGTTAGAGTTAGGGTTTGGGTTAGTGTTAGGTTTAGGGTTAGGGTTAGGGTTAGGGTTTACGTTTAGGATTAGGTTTAGTGTTATGGTTAAGGTTAGGATTAGTGTTAGGGTTAGGGTTAGGGTTAGGGTTTGGTTTAGGATAAGGTTTAGGGTTAGGTTTAGGTTTTGGGTTAGTTTTAGTGTTAGGATTAGGGTTTGGATTCGGGATAGAGTTAGGGTTAGGGTTAGGGTTTGAGTTAGGGTTAGGGTTTGGGTTAGGGTTAGGGTTTGGTTTACGGTTAGGGTTAGGTTTAGGGTTAGGGTTAGGGTTTACGGTTAAGGTTAGTGTTAGGGTTAGGGTTAGGGTTTGGGTTAAGGTTAGTGTTAGGTTTTGGATTAGGGTT
>JAJHUQ010000034.1:10905000-10910000 GCA_035773235.1 Eospalax fontanierii | reverse complement strand
GTTAGGGTTATGGTTATGGTTTGGTGTATGGGTTAGGGTTATTGTTTATGTTAAGTTTAGGGTTAGGGTTAGGTTTTGCGTAAAGGTTAGGGTTAGAATTGAGATTTGGCTTAGGTTTAGGGTTAGGTTTAGCGTTAGGGTTTGATTTTGGGTTAGGGTTAGGGTTAGGGTTAGGGTTAGGGTTATAGCTAGGAATAGGGTTAGGGTTTGGGTTAGCGTTACGGTTAGGGTTAGGGTTAGGGATAGGATTAGGGTTAGGGTTAGGGTTTGGGTTTGGGTTAGGGTTTGGTTTAGGGTTAGGTTTAGGGTTTGGGTTTTGGTTAGGGTTAGGGTTAGAGATAGGGTTAGGGTTAGGGTTAGGTTTAGGGTTTGGGTTAGGGTTAGGGTTAGGGTGAGGCTTAGTGTAAGGGTTTGGATTTGTGTTAGGGTTAGGTTTAGCATTAGGGTTAGGGTTTGAATTGGGTTAAGTTTAGGGTTAGGTTTAGGGTTAGGGTTATAGCTAGGATTAGGGTTAGGGTTTCGGTTAGCGTTACGGTTAGGGTTAGGGTTAGGGATAGGGTTAGGGTTAGAGTTAGGGTTAGGGTTAGGGTTATAGTTAGGATTAGGGTTAGGATTTGGGTTAGCGTTACAGTTAGGGTTAGGGTTAGGGATAGGGTTAGGGTTAGGGTTAGGGTTAGGGTTTGGGTTTGCGCTAGGGTTTGGTTTGGGGTTAGGGTTAGGGTTTGCGTTATAGTAAGGTTTAGGATTAGGGTTTGGGTTAGGGTTAGCTTTAGCGTTAGGTTTAGGGTTTGGTTTAGGGTTCGGCTTAACGTTAGGGTTAGGGTTAGGGTTAGGGTTTGGGTTAGGATTAGGGTAAGGGTTAGGGTTTGGGTTAGGATTAGGGTTAGGGTAAGGGTTAGGGTTAGGGTTTGGTTTTGAGTTATGGTTAGGTTTAGGGTTAGTGTTAGGGTTTGGGTTTGGGTTAGGTTTAGGGTTAATTTAGGTTTAGCGTTAGGTTTAGGGTTAGGGTTTGGGTTATGGTTAGTGTTAGGCTTTCGGTTTGGGTTAGCGTTAGGTTTAGGGTTAGTGTTAGGTTTTGGATTGGGTTAGGTTTAGGGTTAGGGTTAGGGTTAGCGTTATGGTCTGGGTTAGGGGTAGGTTTAGGGTTAGGTTTAGGATCAGGGTTAGGGTTAGGGATAGGGTTAGGGTTACGGTTTGAGTTAGGGTTAGGGTAGGGTTAGGAATAGGGTTTGGGTTTGCTTAGGTTTAGGGTTAGGTTTAGGGTTAGGGTTAGGGTTAGGTTTAGAGTTAGGGTTAGTGTTACGGTTTTTGTTTGGATTAGGGTAAGGGTTAGGATTAGGGTTAGTGTTAAGCTTAGGGTTTCGGTTAGGTTTAGGGTAAGGGTTACGGTAAGGGTTTGGTGTAGGGTTAGAGTTAGGTTTAGGTTTAGTATTAGTGTTAGGGATTGGGATTGGCCTAGGGTTAGGGTTAGGGTTAGTGTTAGGATTAGTTTTAGGGTTTGTTTTAGGGTTAGGGTTAGGTTTTGGTTTAGGGTTCGGGTTAGGGTTATAGTTAGGATTAGGGTTAGGGTTTGGGTTAGCGTTACGGTTAGGGTTAGGGTTAGGGATAGGGTTAGGGTTAGAGTTAGGATTTGGGTTTCGGTTAGGGTTTGGTTTAGGGTTAGGGTTACGGTTTGGGTTTGGGTTAGGGTTAGGGTTAGAGATAGGGTTAGGGTTAGGGTTAGGTTTAGGGTTTGGGTTAGGGTTAGGGTTAGGATGAGGCTTAGTGTAAGGGTTTCGATTTGTGTTAGGGTTAGGTTTAGCATTAGGGTTAGGGTTTGAATTGGGTTAAGTTTAGGGTTACGGTTAGGGTTAGGATTACGTTTTGGGTTAGGGTAAGGGTTAGGTTTAAGGTTAGAGTTAGGGTTAGGTTTAGGATTAGGGTTAGGGTTAGGTTTTGGGTTAGGGTTAGATTAGGGTTGGGGTTAGGATTAGGATTACGGTTTAGGTTAGGTTTAGAGTTAGGTTTAGGTTTAATGTTAGGGTTAAGGTTAGTGTTTGGGCTAGGGTTAGGGTTAGGGTTAGGGTTAGGTTTAGGGTTAGGGTTTCGGTTTGGGTTAGGGTTAGGTTTAGGGTTATGGTTAGGTTTTCGATTGGGTTAGGTTTAGAGTTAGGTTTAGGGTTAGGGTTAGGGTTTGGCTTATGGTTAGGGTTAGGTTTACGATTAGGGTTTGGCTTTGGTTAGGGTTTGGTTTAGGGTTAGGGTTAGGGTTAGTGTTAGGATTAGTGTTAGGGTTTGTTTTAGGGTTAGGGTTAGGTTTTGGTTTAGGGTTCGGGTTAGGGTTAGGGTTTGGGTTTCGGTTAGGTTTAGGTTTAGTTTTAGGGTTTCTTTTGGTTTAGGGTTAGGGTTAGGGTTAGGGTTAGGGTTTTGTTAGGGTTAGGGTTAGGGTTAGGGTTAGGGTTTGGGTTTATTAGGTTTAGGTTTAGGGTTAGGGTTTGGTTTCTGTTAGATTAAGGGTTAGGGTTAGGGTTAGGGTTTGGTTTAGGGTTAGGGTTAGGGTTAGGGTTTGGTTGAGGGTTAGGCTTAGTGTTAGGGGTTAGGGGTTAGGATGTTGGGTGTCAAATGAGAAAGTTGATCTGTTCCTCCTGCTGCAGTCTCTCCACGTAGTCCCCAGCGTCCTAATTTGGAACCCTGTTGCCTTCATTCCCACATCCTCACTCTGCCAAGTGATGTCATGCACTTGCAACTATCCTTTCCTTGAGGTCAGAGCGCTGGAATTCCACCTCAAGGGACCAGGAGGGTCAATGCAGCTGCAGGACGACATGTGGCACACATTGTCTTTCCATGTTCTTATGCAGGACTTGGCTTGCACAGTGACTGCAAGTAAGGGAGTAGAAGGTCATGCCTACTACCTCAGCTTAGTCCCCTCTCCACCCCTCTGCTTCTCTTCTCTGTCCCTACAGCTTGCACTTCTATACAGCCTACCTGGCAGGAGAGCTAGAGGGACATCATTAAGAACAGAAGCTGTAGTCTGGATGGCAGGGTCCACTATGAACTGCTCTCTGAGACCTGACAAGGAGCCTGTTGCCACAGATTATTCAGGGCTCCTCATGTAATTACTTCAACACAAACTTCTCCCTCACAGATTTCTTGCTTGGCACAGAGATTACTGGAGTCTCATTGGGCTTCTTACAATTGTGCACTGTGACCTAGATGGAGGGTAAAACCCCCTTACAAACTGAGAAAAACTGTCCTGCAAGGTATGCCTAGTCTAGAACTTGATAAAGCCCACCTTAGAGGAAGTGAGTGCCATCAATTTGAGTACTCTCTGGCTGTCCAGGCTGTTTGAAGCCCAGGCCAAACATTGTCTCAGGGAAAAGCAGAGCCTTCCTAAGACCTGAATAGGAGTCCTGACCTCCCCTCTGCTTCGACATTGTCACCCACCTTTTCATTACGGAGTCCAGACCCTGACAGGAAGCGGTGTGACTTGCAGATTTTAAGAATGTAGAGACAAACAGATAGTTCCCATTCTGGGCATCTCTTGACAGATAGCTCAACAACTTCTTCACTTTGTCTGCATTCTGTAGGTTAATGCAGACAATCTGTAGATTAACCTGCACAGCTCAGTAAGTATACGGGATATTTTCTGGTCATCCTTAGGAAGGAGAGAGGAAGGAAGTTTCAAACTTGTAAACTCTGTCAGATTTCTCAATCATATGTTGCCATACACTAAGGTGAAAAATGGTAATTTCCTCAATATTCTCTCTCTATCTCCATGTCTCACTCACTTTCTCTCTCTGTTTCTCGCTCTCTCTAACACACACACACACTCACACGGATACATACACACACACACACACACAAAAGACGAACATGGGTGGACCAGGGGATTACAAAGTTTACCTGAAAGGCACTCATCATTGTCTCCTGTGTGACCCAGTGCATAAACCGCCAGATGCTCTGGGCTACAGCGAGCACTCAGTGTCTCCAGAAGTGGCCAAGGCACCTATTCCTGGTGTTTCTGGTCCTCAGTCTCCAGAAGAAGAGAACGAGGATTAACATATCCTGCTCTGGTCATTGTATGCAGACAAGTGAGTCAGTTCAGATTGCTACAGACCTGTAGTTACTAGGTAACTACAAGATTCTGAGTTCTCTTTCATCTGATGTCATAGAGGTGAGGTCACTTCCTGGGATCCTCTGACATAGCCTCTTCCTTACATAGCAGTGCTTGCACTGCTAAGTACTCTCCTGCCCCCTGTCCATGTGGACAGTTCCATCAGTATGCCCATTCCACCACACCCACCCAACTGGCTGGGTATGCCTGGCTTCAGCAACCTCTCAACTCTGAGGAAATTCCGCTAGATTCCAACCTATCCTGCTATACCTATCTGACAGCAAAGCATTATTTGGCTTACACTTCCATGTCACAATCCATTTCGGAGTGTAGTCAGCTCAAGAACTCAAGGAAAGAGTATTAAAAGCACAAGCTACTTGTTCAAAGGCGGCACACTACACAAGACTCTCAAGGAACGCAAACATGATGTAGTAAGCACAAATAGACATCTACCAAGTATGAAGAACTTACAGAAATAAGCACTCTAACAATTATGAAATTGGATTGAATGGATAGCTTAGAGGGCAAACTTCTTGTAATTCGATCATGTGGATCTGAGTTTGAATTCTAGAACCCAGGATAATGACTGGCCTCAGGAAGCAGAATTGGAATCCCAGCATCTGGGAGGCAGACACAAGAGAACCCTGGGCTTCCAGCCATGCTAAAACACTGAGTTATAAGTCAGTGAGTAACTTTGTCTCATTAAAAAGTGGATGAGAACCTGAGAACACTAACCAAAAGTTTAATCTTTGCATTTAGGCAAATATGAGCCTAAACAGAGACACACACACACAGAAACACACACACACAGGCACACACAAGAACATCATTCCAGTGTTACTCATGAAGCCTGTTCGAGTGCTTAGAACATACCATTGAAAATGACCACTTGCCTCGCATTGCTGTA
>JAJHUQ010000034.1:10890000-10900000 GCA_035773235.1 Eospalax fontanierii | reverse complement strand
TTAGGGTTTGGGTTATGTTAGGGTTAGGATTTGGGTTAGTGTTAGGGTTATAGCTAGAATTAGGTTTAGGCTTTGTTTTACGGTTAGGGTTAGGGATAGGTTTAGGGTTTAGGTTAGGGTTAGGGTTAGGGTTAGGGTTTGGGTTAGGGTTCGGGTTAGGCTTAAGGTTAGGGTTAGGTTTAGGGTTTGGGTTTGGGTTAGGGTTAGATTTAGGAGTAGGCTTTGGTTTTGGGTAAGGGTTAGGGTTTGGGTTTGGGTTAGGGTTAGGGTTATTGTTTTTGTTAGGTTTAGGGTTAGGTTTAGGTTTTGGGATAGGGTTAGGATTAATATGAGGGTTAGGGTTAGGTTTAGGATAAGGGTTAGGGTGAGGGTTTGGTTTTGTGTTAGGGTTAGGGTTAGGGTTAGGGTTTGTGTTAGGTTTAGTGTTAGGGTTTGGGTTATGGTTATGCTTTGGGTTTGGTTTAGGGTTAGGGTTAGGGTTATGGTTAGGGTTAGGGTTTGTGTTAGGGTAAGGGTTAGGGTTAGGGTTAGGGTTAATGTTACGGTTAGGGTTAGGCTTAGGGTTAAGGATGGGTTAGGGTTAGGGTTAGGGTTAGGATTAGGGTTAGGGTTAGGGTTAGGTTTAGGTTTAGGATTTGGTTTAGGGTTAGCTTTACAGTTAGGATTAGGCTTAGGGTTTGGGTTAGGGTTACGCTTAGGGTTAGGGTTAATGTTAGGATGAGAGTCAGGGTTAGGGTTACGGTTAGGGTTAGGGTTTGAGTTAGGTTTAGCGTTAGGGTTAGGGTTTGGGTTTGGGTTAGGTTTATGATTAGGGTTAGGTTTAGCGGTGAGGTTTAGGTTTAGCGATAGGCTTAGGTTTAGGGTTTGGGTTGGGGTTAGTGTTAGGGTTAGGTTTAGGGTTAGGGTTTGGGTTAGGGTTAGGTTTTGGGTTTGGGTTAGGGTTAGGGTTAGTGTTAGTGTTAGGGTTTGGGTATGGGTTAAGGTTAGATTTAGAGTTAGGGTTAGGGTTATGGTTAGGTTTATGGTTTAGGGTTAGGGTTAAGGTTAGGCTTTTGGTTTAGGGTTAGCGTTATATTTAGTATTAGTGTTAGGTTTTGGGTTAGGGTTAATGTTAGGGTTTGGGTTAATGTTAGGATTAGAGTTGGGGTTGGGGTTGGGGTTAGGTTTAGGTTTAGGGTTAGGGTTAAGGTTAGGCTTTTGATTTGGGTTAGGGTTAGGGTTTGTGTTAGGGTTAGGTTTAGGGTTAGGTTTAGGCTTTGGGTTTGGGTTATGTTTAGGGTAAGGGTTATGGTTAGGCTTTCGGTTTGGGTTAGGTTTAGGGTTAGGGTTAGGGTTTGGGTTTGGGTTAGGTTTAGGGTTACGGTTAGGGTTAGGGTTAGGGTTAGGGTTAATGTTAGGATTAGGATTAGGGTTAGGGTTAGGGTTAAGGATGGGTTAGGGTTAGGGTTAGGGTTAGGATTAGGGTTAGGGTTAGGGTTAGGGTTAGGTTTAGGATTTGGTTTAGGGTGAACTTACAGTTAGGATTAGGGTTAGGGTTTGGGTTAGAGTTACGGTTAGGGTTAGGGTTAATGTTAGGATGAGAGTCAGGGTTAGGGTTAGGGTTAGGGTTAGGGTTTGGGTTAGGTTTAGCGTTAGGGTTAGGGTTTGGGTTAGCGATAGGTTTAGGGTTAGGTTTAGAGTTAGGGGTAAGTTTATGGTTTGGTTTGGGTTAGGGTTAGGGGTAGGGTTAGAATTAGTGTTAGGGTTTGTTTTAGCGTTAGGGTTAGGTTTTGGGTTCGGGTTAGGTTTAGGGTTAGGGTTAGGGTTAGGGTTAGGGTTTGGGTTTGGGTTAGTTTTAGGTTTAGGGTTAGGGTTTAATTTGGGTTAGGTTTAGGGTTAGGGTTAGGTTTTGGGTTAGGTTTAGGGTTGGGGTTAGGGTTAGCGTTTGGGTTTGGGTTAGGATTAGGTTTAGGGTTTGGGTTTGGGTTAGGTTTAGGAATAGGGTTAGGGTTTCATTTGGGTAAGGGATAGGGTTAGGGATTGGGTTAGGGTTAGGGTTAGGGTTAGGTGTAGGTTTAGGGTTACGGTTAGGTTTAGGTTTAGTGTTAGGTTTTGGGTTCGGGTTCGTGTTATGGTTATGGTTATGGTTATGGTTAGGTTTAGTGTTAGGTTTAGGGTTTGGGTTTGGGTTAGGTTTAGGTTTAGGTTTAGGGTTAGGGTTAGGGTTAGGGTTTGGGTTAGGGTTAATGTTAGGGTTTGGGTTAATGTTAGGATTAGGGTTAGGGTTAGCATTAGGTTTAGGTTTAAGGTTTAATTTTGGGTTTGGGATAGTGTTAGTGTTAGGTTTAGTGTTAGGGTTTGGGTTAGGGTTAGCATTAAGGATTGGGTTAGGGTTAAGGTTAGGGTTAGGATTTGGGTTAGGATAAGGGTTCTAGGTAGAATTAGGTTTAGGATTAGGGTTTGGGTTAGGGTTAGGTTTAGGGTTATGGTTTGGATTAGGGTAAGGGTTATGTTTAGGATTAGGGTTAGGGTTAGGGTTTGGGTTAGGGTTAGGGTTAGGTTTAGGGTTATGTTTAGGATTAGGGTTAGGGTTACAGTTAGGTTTAGGGTTAGGTTTAGGGTTAGGGTTTGGGTTAGGGTTAGGGTTAGCGTTAGGGTTAGCGTTTGGTTTAGGGTTAGGGTTAGGGTTTGGTTTAGGGTTAGAGTTAGTGTTAGGGTTAGGTTTTAGCTTTGGGTTAGGGTTAGGTTTAGGGTTAGGGTTAGGGTTAGGGTTTGGGTTTGGGTTAGGGTTAGGTTTAGGGTTTGGGTTTGGGTTAGGTTTAGGTATAGGGTTAGGGTTTCGTTTGGGTTAGGGTTAGGGTTAGGGTTTGGGTTAGGTTTAGGTTTAGGTTTAGGGTTAGATTTAGGGTTATGGTTAGGTTTGGTGTTTGTGTTGGGGTTAGGGTAAGGTTACGGGTTATGGTCAGTGTGAGTGTTAGGGTTTGGGCTTTGGTTAGGGTTAGGGTTAGGGTTAGGGTTAGGCTTAGTGTTTGGTTTAGGGTTAGGGTTATGTTTAGGTTTTTGGTTAGGTATAGTGTTAGGGTAAGGGTTTGGGTTAGGGTTAGGGTTGGGCTTGGGGTTTGGGTTAGGGTTAGGGTTAGGTTTAGGGTTTAGTTTTGGGTTAGGGTTAGGGTTGCGGTTAGGGTAAGGGTTTGTGTTAGGTTTAGGTTTAGGGTTTGGGTTATGGTTATGGTTTGGTTTTGGTTTAGCGTTAGGGTTAGGGTTACGGTTAGGGTTAGGGTTATGGTTAGGATTGGTGTTAGTGTTAGGTTTTGGGTTAGGGATAGCGTTAGGGTTCGGGTTAGTGTTAGTGTTAGGGTTTGGGTTAGGGTTAGGGTTAGGGTTAAGGTTAGGATTAGTGGTAGTTTTAGGGTTTGAGTTAGGGTTAGGGTTAGGGTTATGGTTTGGTGTATGGGTTAGGGTTATTGTTTATGTTAAGTTTAGGGTTAGGGTTAGGGTTTGCGTAACGTTTAGGGGTAGAATTGGGATTTGGCTTAGGTTTAGGGTTAGGTTTAGCGTTAGGGTTTGATTTTGGGTTAGGGTTAGGGTTAGGGTTAGGGTTAGGGTTAGGGTTAGGGTTATAGTTAGGATAGGGTTAGGGTTTGGGTTAGCGTTACGGTTAGGGTCAGGGTTAGGGATAGGGTTAGGGTTAGAGTTAGGGATTGGGTTTGGGATATGCTTTGGTTTAGGGTTAGGGTTAGCGTTTGGGTTTGGGTTACGGTTAGGGTTAGAGATAGGGTTAGGGTTAGGGTTAGGTTTAGGGTTGGGGTTAGGGTTAGGGTTAGGGTGAGGCTTAGTGTAAGGGTTTCGATTTGTGTTAGGGTTAGGTTTAGCATTAGGGTTAGGGTTTGAATTGGGTTAAGTTTAGGGTTACGGTTAGGGTTAGGGTTATGTTTTGGGTTAGGGTAAGGGTTAGGTTTAGGGTTAGAGTTAGGGTTAGGTTTAGGGTTAGGGTTAGGGTTAGGGTTAGGGTTAGGGATAGGTTTACGATTAGGGTTTGGGTTTGGTTTGGGTTTGGTTTAGGGTTAGGGTTAGGGTTAGTGTTAGTATTAGGGTTTGGTTTTGGGTTAGGGTTAGGGTTAAGTTTAGGGTTAGGATTAGTGTTAGGGTTTCTTTTAGGGTTAGGGTTAGGCTTTGCATTAGCGTGATGGTCAGGGGTAGGGTTAGGATTTGGGTTTGGTTTAGGTTTTGGGTTAGTTTTAGGTTTTCGTTTGGGGTAGGGTTAGGTTTAGGGTTTCGGTTAGGGTTAGGGTTAGAGTTAGGGTTTGGGTTAGGTTTAGGGTTAGTGTTAGGTTTAGGGTTTGCGTTATAGTTAGGTTTAGGATTAGGGTTTGGATTAGGGTTAGGGTTAGCGTTAGATTTAGGGTTTGGTTTAGGGTTCTGCTTAGGGTTAGCGTTAGGGTTAGGGTTAGGGTTTGGATTTGGATTAGGATAAGGGGTAGGGTTTGGGTAAGGATTAGGGTTAGGGTAAGGGTTACGGTTAGGGTTTGGTTTTGAGTTATGGTTAGGTTTAGGGTTAGTGTTAAGGTTTGGGTTTGGGTTAGGGTTAGGGTTAGCTTTAGGTTTAGCATTAGGTTTAGGGTTAGGGTTTGGGTTATGGTTAGTGTGAGGCTTTCGGTTTGGGTTAGCGTTACGTTTATGGTTAGTGTTAGGTTTTGAATTGGGTTAGGTTTAGGGTTAGGGTCTGGGTTAAGATTAGGGTTAGGTTGAGGGTGAGGTTTAGGCTCAGGGTTAGGGTTAGGGATAGGGTTAAGGTTACGGTTTGAGTTAGGGTTAGGGTAGGGTTAGGATTAGGGTTTGGGTTTGGTTAGGTTTAGGGTTAGGTTTAGGGTTAGGGTTAGGGTTAGGGTTAGGTTTAGAGTTAGGGTTAGTGTTACGGTTTTTGTTTGGATTAGGGTAAGGGTTAGGGTTAGGGTTAGTGTTACTGCTAGGGTTTGGGGTTGGGTTAGGGTTAGGATTAGTGTTAGGCTTAGGGTTTCGGTTAGATTTAGGGTAAGGGTTAAGGTTAGGGTTTGGTGTAGGGTTAGAGTTAGGTTTAGGTTTAGTGTTAGTGTTAGGGATTGGGATTGGGTTAGGGTTAGGGTTAGGGTTAGTTTTAGGATTAGTGTTAGGGTTGGTTTTAGGGTTAGGGTTAGGTTTTGGTTTAGGGTTCAGGTTAGGGTTAGGGTTAGGGTTAGGGTTTAGGTTTGGGTTAGGGTTTGGGTTTGGGTTAGTGTTAAGGTTACGCTTTGGGTTTGGGTTAGGGTTAGGGTTAGGGTTAGGGTTAGGTTTTGTGTTAGTGTTAATGTTAGGTTTACGGTTAGGGTTAAGGTTTTGGTTAGGGTTAGGGTTTGGTTTAGGTTTAGGTTTAGGATTAGGTTTAGGTTTAGTGTTTGGTTTAGAGTTAGGGTTAGGGTTAGGGTTTGGGTTTGAGTTAGGGTTATGGTTAAGTTTAGGATTAGGTTTAGGGCTAAGATTTAGGGGTGAGGGGTTAGGCTTAGTGTTATGGTTATGGTTAGGGGTAGTGTTAGTGTATGGGTTTGGGTAAGGGTTAGGGTTAGGGTTAGGGTTTTGATTTTGTTAGGGTTAGGTTTAGGTTTAGGCTTTGGTTTGGGTTAGGCTTAGGGTGAGGGTTAGGGTTTGCTTTTGGATTAAGTTTCTGGTTAGGGTTAGGGTTAGTGCTAGTGGTTAGGGGTTAGGGTTAAGGCTTAGTGTTAGTGTTAGTGTTAGGGTTAGTGATAGGTTTTGGGTTTGGGTTAGGGTTGGGTTAGGGTTAGGGTTAGGGTTAGAGTTAGGGTTAGTGTCAGGGTGAGGGGTAGGGTTAGGGTTAGGGTTAGGGTTTGGGTTAGGTTTAGGGTTAGGGTTTGGGTTAGGATTAGGGTTAGTGCTACGGGTTAGGGGTTAGGCTTAGTGTTAGGGTTAGTGTGAGTGTTAGTGTTAGTGTATGGGTTAGGGTTAGGGTTAGGGTTAGGGTTAGGGTTAAGGTTAGGGTTCGGGTTTGGGTCATGGTTAGGTTTAGGGTTTGGGTAATGGTAAGCGTTAGGTTTTGGTTTAGGGTCAGGGTTTGGATAAGGGTTAGGGTTAGTTTTTGGTTTAGGGTTAGGGTTTGGATAAGGTTAGGGTTAGGGTAAGGGTTAGGGTTAGGGTTTGGGTTTGGATTAGGTTAGGATTAGGGTTAGGGTTAGGGTAGGGGTTAGGGTTAGGGTTTGGGTTTGGATTAGGTTAGGGTTAGGGTTAGGGTTTGGGTTAGGGTTAGGGTTAGGCTTAGGGTTGGGTTAGGTTTAGGGTTAGTGTTAGGGTTAGGGTTTGGGTTAGGGTTATGGTTAGGGTTTGGGTTAAGGTTTGGTTTAGGGTTAGGGTTGGGCTTAGTGTTAGGGTTTAGGTTTGGGTTAGGATTAGATTTAGGATTAGGCTTAATGTTACGGTTAGGGTTTGGGCTAGGGTTAGGGTTAGGGTTTGGGTTACGGTTAGGTTTAGGGTTGGGTTTAGGGTTAGGTTTAGGGTTTGAGTTAGGGTGGGGGTGAGGATTTTGGATGGGGTTTGGATTTGAGTTAGAGTTGGGGTTTGGACTAGGATTAGGGCTAGTGCTACGGGTTAGGGGTAAGGCTAAGTGTTAGGGTTATCGTTAGTCTAAGCGTTAGTGTATGCGTTAGGGTTTTGGTTAGGGTAAGGATTAGGGTTAAGGTTAGGGTTCGGGTTTGGTTTAGGGTTAGGGTTTGGATTAGGGTTAGGGTTAGTTTTTGGGTTAGGGTTAGGGTTAGGCTTAGGGTTAGGGTTTGGGTTAGGGTTGGGGTTACGGTTTGGGTTTGGTTTAGGTTTAGGGTTAGGGTTAGTCTTTGGTTTAGGGTTAGGGTTAGGGTTAGGTTTAGGGTTACAGTTAGGTTTAGGGTTAGGGTTTGGGTGTGGGTTAGGGTTAGGGTTAGGATTTGCGTTTGTGTTAGGGTTGGGTTAGGTTTAGGGTTAGTGTTAGGGTTAGGGTTTGGGTTAGGGTTAGGGTTAGGGTTTCGGTTAGGGATAGGTTTAGGTTTAGGGTTAGGGTTTGGGTTAGGGTTAGGATTAGGGTTAGGTTTAGGGTTATGGTTAGGGTTAGGGTTAGGATTTGGGATAGGGTTAGGGTTATGGTTTGGATTAGGGTTAGGGTTAGGGTTAGGGTTTGCGTTAGGGTTAGGGTTAGGGTTAGTGTTTGGGTGATGGTTAGGATTTGGTTTAGGGTTATTGTTAGGGTTAGGGTTAGGGTTAGGGTTAGGGTTTGGTTTTGAGTTATGGTTAGGTTTAGGGTTAGTGTTAAGGTTTGGGTTTGGGTTAGGTTTAGGTTTAGCTTTAGGTTTAGTGTTAGGTTTAGGGTTAGGGTTTGGGTTTGAATTAGGTTTAGGTTTAGGGTTAGGGTTAAGGTTAGGGTTAGGGTTTGGGTTAGGGTTAGGTTTAGGGAAAGGGTTAGGTTTAGGGTTAGGGTTAGGTTTTGGTTTAGGGTTCGGGTTAGGGTTAGGGTTAGGGTTAGGTTTTAGGTTTGGGTTAGGGTTAGGGTTTGGTTTAGGTTTAGGGTTCGGGTTAGGGTTAGGGTTTGGGTTTGGGTTAGGTTTAGGTTTAATTTTAGGGTTTCTTTTGGTTTAGGGTTAGGGTTAGGGATTGGTTAGGGTTAGGGTTAGGGTTAGGGTTAGGGTTAGGGTTTGGGTTTATTAGGTTTAGGTTTAGGGTTAGGGTTTGGTTTCTGTTAGATTAAGGGTTAGGTTTGGTGTTAGGGTTTTGTTTAGGGTTAGGGTTAGGGTTAGGGTTAGGGTTTGGTTGAGGGTTAGGCTTAGTGTTAGGGGTTAGGATGTTGGGTGTCAAATGAGAAAGTTGATCTGTTCCTCCTGCTGCAGTCTCTCCACGTAGTCCCCAGCGTCCTAATTTGGATCCCTGTTGCCTTCATTCCCACATCCTCACTCTGCCAAGTGATGTCATGCACTTGCAACTATCCTTTCCTTGAGGTCAGAGCGCTGGAATTCCACCTCAAGGGACCAGGAGGGTCAATGCAGCTGCAGGACGACATGTGGCACACATTGTCTTTCCATGTTCTTATGCAGGACTTGGCTTGCACAGTGACTGCAAGTAAGGGAGTAGAAGGTCATGCCTACTACCTCAGCTTAGTCCCCTCTCCACCCCTCTGCTTCTCTTCTCTGTCCCTACAGCTTGCACTTCTATACAGCCTACCTGGCAGGAGAGCTAGAGGGACATCATTAAGAACAGAAGCTGTAGTCTGGATGGCAGGGTCCACTATGAACTGCTCTCTGAGACCTGACAAGGAGCCTGTTGCCACAGATTATTCAGGGCTCCTCATGTAATTACTTCAACACAAACTTCTCCCTCACAGATTTCTTGCTTGGCACAGAGATTACTGGAGTCTCATTGGGCTTCTTACAATTGTGCACTGTGGCCTAGATGGAGGGTAAAACCCCCTTACAAACTGAGAAAAACTGTCCTGCAAGGTATGCCTAGTCTAGAACTTGATAAAGCCCACCTTAGAGGAAGTGAGTGCCATCAATTTGAGTACTCTCTGGCTGTCCAGGCTGTTTGAAGCCCAGGCCAAACATTGTCTCAGGGAAAAGCAGGGCCTTCCTAAGACCTGAATAGGAGTCCTGACCTCCCCTCTGCTTCGACATTGTCACCCACCTTTTCATTACGGAGTCCAGACGCTGACAGGAAGCGGTGTGACTTGCAGATTTTAAGAATGTAGAGACAAACAGATAGTTCCCATTCTGGGCATCTCTTGACAGATAGCTCAACAACTTCTTCACTTTGTCTGCATTCTGTAGGTTAATGCAGACAATCTGTAGATTAACCTGCACAGCTCAGTAAGTATACAGGATATTTTCTGGTCATCTTTAGGAAGGAGAGAGGAAGGAAGTTTCAAACTTGTAAACTCTGTCAGATTTCTCAATCATATGTTGCCATACGCTAAGGTGCAAAATGGTAATTTCAATATTCTCTCTCTATCTCCCTGTCTCACTCACTTTCTCTCTCTGTTTCTCGCTCTCTCTAACACACACACACACGCACACGCATACATACACAGACACACACACACAAAAGACGAACATGGGTGGACCAGGGGATTACAAAGTTTACCTGAAAGGCACTCATCATTGTCTCCTGTGTGACCCAGTGCATAAACCGCCAGATGCTCTGGGCTACAGCGAGCACTCAGTGTCTCCAGAAGTGGCCAAGGCACCTATTCCTGGTGTTTCTGGTCCTAAGTCTCCAGAAGAAGAGAACGAGGATTAACATATCCTGCTCTGGTCATTGTATGCAGACAAGTGAGTCAGTTCAGATTGCTACAGACCTGTAGTTACTAGGTAACTACAAGATTCTGAGTTCTCTTTCATCTGATGTCATAGAGGTGAGGTCACTTCCTGGGATCCTCTGACATAGCCTCTTCCTTACATAGCAGTGCTTGCACTGCTAAGTACTCTCCTGCCCCCTGTCCATGTGGACAGTTCCATCAGTATGCCCATTCCACCACACCCACCCAACTGGCTGGGTATGCCTGGCTTCAGCAACCTCTCAACTCTGAGGAAATTCCGCTAGATTCCAACCTATCCTGCTATACCTATCTGACAGCAAAGCATTATTTGGCTTACACTTCCATGTCACAATCCATTTCGGAGTGTAGTCAGCTCAAGAACTCAAGGAAAGAGTATTAAAAGCACAAGCTACTTGTTCAAAGGCGGCACACTTCACAAGACTCTCAAGGAACGCAAACATGATGTAGTAAGCACAAATAGACATATACCAAGTATGAAGAACTTACAGAAATAAGCACTCTAACAATTATGAAATTGGATTGAATGGATAGCTTAGAGGGCAAACTTCTTGTAATTCGATCATGTGGATCTGAGTTTGAATTCTAGAACCCAGGATAATGACTGGCCTCAGGAAGCAGACATGGAATCCCAGCATCTGGGAGGCAGACACAAGAGAACCCTGGGCTTCCAGCCATGCTAAAACACTGAGTTATAAGTCAGTG
>JAJHUQ010000034.1:10882500-10885000 GCA_035773235.1 Eospalax fontanierii | reverse complement strand
CTCCTGTGTGACCCAGTGCATAAACCGCCAGATGCTCTGGGCTACAGCGAGCACTCAGTGTCTCCAGAAGTGGCCAAGGCACCTATTCTGGTGTTTCTGGTCCTCAGTCTCCAGAAGAAGAGAACGAGGATTAACATATCCTGCTCTGGTCATTGTATGCAGACAAGTGAGTCAGTTCAGATTGCTACAGACCTGTAGTTACTAGGTAACTACAAGATTCTGAGTTCTCTTTCATCTGATGTCATAGAGGTGAGGTCACTTCCTGGGATCCTCTGACATAGCCTCTTCCTTACATAGCAGTGCTTGCACTGCTAAGTACTCTCCTGCCCCCTGTCCATGTGGACAGTTCCATCAGTATGCCCATTCCACCACACCCACCCAACTGGCTGGGTATGCCTGGCTTCAGCAACCTCTCAACTCTGAGGAAATTCCGCTAGATTCCAACCTATCCTGCTATACCTATCTGACAGCAAAGCATTATTTGGCTTACACTTCCATGTCACAATCCATTTCGGAGTGTAGTCAGCTCAAGAACTCAAGGAAAGAGTATTCAAAGCACAAGCTACTTGTTCAAAGGCGGCACACTACACAAGACTCTCAAGGAACGCAAACATGATGTAGTAAGCACAAATAGACATCTACCAAGTATGAAGAACTTACAGAAATAAGCACTCTAACAATTATGAAATTGGATTGAATGGATAGCTTAGAGGGCAAACTTCTTGTAATTCGATCATGTGGATCTGAGTTTGAATTCTAGAACCCAGGATAATGACTGGCCTCAGGAAGCAGACTTGGAATCCCAGCATCTGGGAGGCAGACACAAGAGAACCCTGGGCTTCCAGCCATGCTAAAACACTGAGTTATAAGTCAGTGAGTAACTTTGTCTCATTAAAAAGTGGATGAGAACCTGAGAACACTAACCAAAAGTTTAATCTTTGCATTTAGGCAAATATGAGCCTAAACAGAGACACACACACACAGAAACACACACACACAGGCACACACAAGAACATCATTCCAGTGTTACTCATGAAGCCTGTTCGAGTGCTTAGAACATACCATTGAAAATGACCACTTGCCTCGCATTGCTGTAGAAGGGGAGATTTAACATAATGCAGAGACTGTTGACAAGTTTCAACCACAGTTGTATACTAAAGATTTTGAGAGCAGGAGAACATCTTCCGAAACCACACTTTATCATCCTTCCAGGAGCTCCCATCCTAACATATCTCCCAGGGATGAAGAGCATGCAGTTTTGCAGGTCACTGAATACACTCGTCTTGTAAATGGATTCTAGGAAGGGTAGGGATCTGCAATAGCAAGAAGCAGTGGCAAAAGTTCATCGACCATCTGAGCATTCCTACACAGTTCACATCAGTGTGGTTTATGTTTAGCTCTGATGTCAACTGTCTGCTGTCATCTGGAAAACCGACTGATGTATAAACAGAGTAATACACAGTAGTCATGTCTTTTGGTTGTTGAGTATCTGTGCAAAGTGTGTGCAACTGTTTGTCATCCCAAATGGCACAGTATCTAATGTGGGTAGTTTGTTGTGTTTAAGAAGGAGGCGAAAAACCTATCACAAATTATGTTTCTGGAAAAGCCCAAGGACATGACAGTCATATCCAACATGAGGCAATCTGGACACTGGGGGAAGACCAGAGAAGAGCATTGCTTAGAATGCATGAGCCCTGGATTCCCCAAAAGAAAAGGAGGAACAAAAGCAGATAACAGGTCCAAGGATCCAGAAGGGGATGGTAGGAGGGCTTGATGAAGGCCACCAAGCTACACACTGAGTCACCAGTTTCTGGTGAGCTGCATAAGTTCTAGGCGGTAAAGTCCTACGCAAATGAATTGAGGGAGGGAGACTGAGATCTAAAGAGGCCTTGTATGAAAGTACCATTTCTTCTCATCAGTTCTATGGTATCTAAAGGTCAAACAGCTCCCCAGCTCAAAGAAGGTCCAGGAAGTTCCAAGAATTTTTCCAAAAAAAACTCATCCCAGGCTTTTAAAAATATATCAATGAAAACAAAGCCAGGGTAAGTATGAACTACCCTAATGTCAACTAACCAGAGACTGTCTTTTCACTGAACCAACCCTAGGCACCTAGCAAACAACTACCCCTGCACTCCCAGAATGGCACTTACAGTGCTCACTTCACTTACAGTTGCAGAACTTGAGATCACTGTGCAGAATGGTTTCTGTGGCATCTTAAGAATGCACTGCATATCTGCCTCAGCATTGGCCAAGTGCTCTTCGCTTGGTGACCAAGGTGAGGTTGAGAACCTCTCAGCCTGGGAACTCCAGCGTGAGGCAGAGATGTGGCTGTGTAATGCACATGTCAAGCAGCTCAATGATAAAATTGATCTGTTCCTCCTGCTGCAGGCTCTCCACCTAGTCCCCAGTGGGTTTGGATTTGGGTTTGGGTTAGGTTTAGGGTTAGGGTTAGGGTTTCGTTTGGGTTAGGGTTAGGGTTAGGGTTAGGTTTAGGGTTAGG
>JAJHUQ010000034.1:10870000-10877500 GCA_035773235.1 Eospalax fontanierii | reverse complement strand
TAGGTTTAAGGTTTGGGTTAGGTTGCAGGTTAGGGTTAGGGTTAGGGTTAGGATTTGGGTTAGGGTTAGGGTTATGGTTTGGATTAGGGTTAGGGTTAGGGTTAGGGTTTGCCTTAGGGTTAGGGTTCGGGTTAGTGTTTGGGTTATGGTTAGGATTTGGTTTAGGGTTATTGTTAGGGTTAGGGTTAGGGTTAGGGTTAGGATTTTGGTTTGGGTTAGGGTTAGGGTTAGGTTTAGGGTTATGTTTAGGTTTAGGGTTAGGGGTTAGGTTTAGGTTTAGAGTTAGGTTTAGGGTTAGGGTTAGGGTTAGGGTTTGGGTTTGAATTAGGTTTAGGGTTAGGGTTAGGGTTAGGGTTTGGGTTAGGGTTAGGTTTAGGGTTAGGGTTAGGTTTAGGGTTTGGTTTAGGGTTACGGTTAGGGTTTGGGTTAAGGTTTGGGTTAGGGTTAGGTTTAGGGTTAGGGTTAATCTTAGGTTTAGGTTTTAGGATAGGCTTAGGTTTAGGGTTAGAATTAAGGTTATAATTAGGGTTAGGGTTAGGGTTAGGGTTAGGGTTAGGGTTATGGTTAGGGCTTAATTGTAGGGTTAGCGTTAGGATTAGGGGTTAGGGTTAGGGTTTGGGTTTGAATTAGGGTTAGGGTTAGGTTTAGGGTTAGGGTTTGGGTTAGGGTTAGGTTTAGGGTTAGGGTTAGATTTAGGGTTTGGTTTAGGGTTACGGTTAGGGTTTGGGTTAAGGTTTGGGTTAGGGTTAGGTTTAGGGTTAGGGTTAATCTTAGGTTTAGGTTTTAGGATAGGCTTAGGTTTAGGGTTAGAGTTAAGGTTAGGATTAGGGTTAGGGTTAGGGTTAGGGTTATGGTTAGGGCTTAAGGGTAGGGTTAGCGTTAGGATTAGGGGTTAGGGTTAGGGTTTGGGTTTGAATTAGGGTTAGGGTTAGGGTTTGGATTAGGGTTAGGATTAGGGTTAGGGTTAGGTTAAGGGTTTGGTTTAGGGATACAGTTAGGGTTTGGGTTAAGGTTTGGCTTAGGGTTGGGGTTAGGGTTAGGGTTTAGGTTTGGTTTAGGGTTAGATTTAGGGTTACGTTCAATGTTAGGGTTAGGGTTTGGGCTAGGGTTAGGGTTAGGGTTAGGGTTTGGGTTAGGGGTAGTGTTAGGGATAGGGTTTAAGTTAGGGTTAGGGTTAAGATTAGGCTTAGGGTTTGGGTTTGGGTTTGTCTTAGGGTTAGGGTTAGGGTTTGGGTTACGTTTAGGGTTAGGGTATGAATTAGGGTTAGGGTTAGGGTTAGGGTTTGGGTTAGGGTTAGGTTTAGGGTTAGGGTTAGTTTTAAGTTTAGGGTTACGGTTAAGTTTAGGGTTAGGGTTAGGGTTACGGTTAAGATTTGGTTAAGGGTTAGGGTTCGGGTTTGTGTTAGGGTTAGGCTTAGGTTTAGTGGTAGAGTTAGGTTTTGGGTTAGGGTTAGGGTTGGGTTTGGGTTAGGGATAGGTTTAGTGTTAGGGTTAGGGTTTCGGTTAGGGTTAGGGTTAGGGTTAGGGTTTGGGTTATGATTTGGTTTGTGTTAGGGTTAGAGTTACGGTTAGGGTTAGGGTTAGGGTTTGGGTTAGGTTAAGGGTTTGGGTAAGGGTTGGGTTATGGTTGGGGTTATGGTTTGGACTTTCTCAAGAATTAGGATTAGAGTTAGTCTTTTGTTTAGGGTTAGGGTTAGGGTTAGGTTTAGGGTTTTGGTTGGGGTTAGGGTTACGGGTTAGGGTTAGGGTTACGTTTAGGGTTAGGGTTAGGGATAGGTTTAGGGTTAGGGTTGGGGCTTGGGTTTGTGTTAGGGTTAGGGTTAGGTTTAGGGTTAGGGTTTGGATTAGGGTTTGGGTTAGGTTTAGCGTTAGGTTTACCGTTAATATTTGGGTTAGGGTTAGGGTTATCGTTAGGGTTTGACTTAGGGTTAGGGTTTGGGTTAGGGTTAGGGTTGGGGTTAGGGTTAGGGTTTGGGTTTGTGTTAGGGTTAGTTTTAGGGTTAGGGTTTGGGTTAACGGTTAAGGTTAGTGTTAGGGTTAGGTTTAGGGTTTGGGTTAGGGTTTGGGTTAGGGTTAGGTTTACGGTTAGGATTAGGGTTTGGGTTTGAGATTGAGTTAGGTTTAGGGTTTGAATTAGGGTTAGGGTTAGGGTTAGGGTTTGGGGTACGGTTAGGTTTAGGCTTAGGGTTAGGGTTAGGGTTTACGGTTAAGGTTAGTGTTAGGTTTAGGGTTAGGGTTTGGGTTAGGGTTAGTGTTAGGTTTAGGATTACGGTTAGGGTAAGTGTTAGGGTTAGGGTTTGGGTTAGGTTTAGGGTTAGTATTAGCTTTACGACTAGGGTTAAGTTTAGTGTTTGGGTTTGGGTTAGGTTTAGGGTTAGGGTTAGGGTTAGGGTTTGGGTTAGGTTTAGAGTTTGGGTTACGGTTAGGGTTAGGTTTTGGGTTAGGGTTTGGTTTGTCTTAGGTTTAAGGTTATGGTTAGGGTTAGGGTTAGAGTTTGGGTTAGGGTTAGGGTTAGTGCTCGGGTTTGGGATTGGTTAGTGTTACGGTAGGGTTTGGGTTAGGATTTGGGTTAGCGTTAGGGTTAGGGTTAGGTTTAGGGTTTGGGTTAGGTTTAGGGTTAGGGTTAGTATAAGGGTTGGGTTAGGGTTAGTGTTCGGGTTTGGGTTAGGGATAGGGTTAGGGTTAGCTTTAGTGTTTCTGTTAAGTTTAGGGTTATGGTTAGGATTTGTGTTAGGGTTAGGGTTTGGTTTAGGGTTAGGTTTAGGGTTAGGGTTTTGGTTTGTGTTAGGGTTAGTGTTAGGTTTAGGGTTAGGTTTTGGGTTAGGTTTAAGTTTAAGGTTAGGGTTAGGATTAGGTTTAGGGTTAGGGTTAGGGTTCGGGTTAGGGGTTAGGTGTAAGGGTTAGGTTTTTTTAGGGTTTGGGTTACTCTTAGGGTTAGGGTAAGTGTTAGGGTTAGGGTTAGGGTTAGGGATAGTGTTAGAGTTAGGCTTAGGGTTAGGATGGGGGTTTGGGTTAGGGTTAAGGTTAGTGTTAGGATTTGGGTTAGGGTGAGTCTTTGCGTTAGGGTTAGCTTTAGGGTTAGATTTTGGATTTGGGTTAGGGTTAGGGTTAGGGTTAGGGTTAGCTTGAGGGTTAGGGTTTGGGTTAGGGTTAGGTTTAGGGTTAGGTTTAAGATTAGGGTTACGGTTAGAGTTAGGGTTAGGGGTTAGGTGTTAGTGTTAGGGGTAGGGATTGGGTTAGGGTTAGGGTTTGGGTTAGGGTTAGGGTTGGGGTTAGGGTTAGGGTTAGAGTTACTGTTAGGGTTAGGGTTTGGATTTGGATTAGGGTTAGGATTAGGGTTAGGGTTAGGGTTTGGGTTTGGGTTAGGGTTTTGGTTAGGGTTAGGGTTTGCATTAGGGTTAGGGTTAGGGTTCAAGTTTAGGGTTAAGGTTAGGGTAAGAGATAGGGTTAGGGTTTCGGTTAGGGTTAGGGTTAGGGTTTGGGTTAGGGTTAGGGTTAGGGTTAGTGTTAGGTTTAGGATTTGGGTTAGGTTTAGGGTTTGGGTTAGGTTTATGGTTAGGATTAGGGTTTGGGTTATGGGTAGGGTTAGAGTTAGGGTTTGGGTTAGGGTTAGGGTTAGGGTTTGGGTTTGGGTTAGGGTTAGGTTTAGGGTTAGTCTTTGGGTTAGGGTTAGGGTTAGGGTTAGGTTTAGGGTTAGGGGTTAGGTTTAGATATATGGTGAGATTTAGGGTTAGGGTTAGGGTTAGGGTTAGTGTTAGGTTTAGGATTTGGGTTAGGTTTAGGGTTTGGGTTAGGTTTATGGTTAGGATTAGGGTTTGGGTTATGGGTAGGGTTAGGGTTAGGGTTTGGGTTAGGGTTAGGTTTAGGGTTAGGGTTAGGTTTATAGTTAATATTAGTGTCAGGGTTTGGGTTTGGGTTAGGTTTAGGGTTAGTGTTAGGGTTAGGGTTTGCGTTTGGGTTAGGATTATGTTTAGGTTTACGGTTAGGTTTAGGTTTACGGTTATGGATAGGATTAGGGTTAGGTTTTGGGTTAGGGTTAGGGTTAGGGTTTGGGTTTGGGTTAGGGTTAGGGTTAGGGTGAGGCTTAGTGTAAGGGTTTGGATTTGTGTTAGGGTTAGGTTAAGCATTAGGGTTAGGGTTTGAATTGAGTTAAGTTTAGGGTTACGCTTAGGGTTAGGTTTAGGTTTAGGGTTAGGGTAAGGGTTAGGTTTTGTGTTAGGGTTAGATTTAGGTTTAGGGTTAGGGTTAGGGTTAGGTTTTGTGTTAGGGTTAGATTAGGGATGGGGTTAGGATTAGGATTACGGTTTAGGTTAGGTTTAGGGTTAGGTTTAGGTTTAGTGTTAGGGTTAAGGTTAGTGTTTGGGTTAGGGTTAGGCTTAGGGTTAGGGTTAGGTTTAGGTTTAGGATTTCGGTTTGGGTTAGGGTTAGGTTTAGGGTTATGGTTACGTATTCGATTGGGTTAGGTTTAGTGTTAGGGTTTGGGTTAGGGTTAGGGTTTGTCTTACGGTTACGGTTAGGTTTACGATTAGGGTTTGGGTTTGGTTAGGGTTTGGTTTAGGGTTAGGGTTAGGGTTAGTGTTAGTATTAGGGTTTGGTTTTGGGTTAGGGTTAGGGTTAAGTTTAGGGTTAGGATTAGTGTTAGGGTTTCTTTTAGGGTTAGGGTTAGGTTTTGGATTAGGGTGATGGTCAGGGCTAGGGTTAGGATTTGGGTTTGGATTAGGTTTTGGGTTAGTTTTAGGGTTTTGTTTGGGTTAGGGTTAGGGTTAGGGTTAGGGTAAGGGTTAGGGTTAGGGTTGGGGTTTGGATTAGGTTAGGGTTAGGGTTAGGGTTTGGGTTAGGGTTAGGGTTAGGCTTAGGGTTGGGTTAGGTTTAGGGTTAGTGTTAGGGTTAGGGTTTGGGTTAGGGTTATGGTTAGGGTTTGGGTTAAGGTTTGGTTTAGGGTTAGGGTTGGGCTTAGGGTTAGGGTTTAGGTTTGGGTTAGGATTAGATTTAGGATTAGGGTTAATGTTACGGTTAGGGTTTGGGCTAGGGTTAGGGTTAGGGTTTGCGTTACGGTTAGGTTTAGGGTTAGGTTTAGTGTTAGGTTTTGGGTTTGAGTTAGGGTAAGGATTAGGATTTTGGTTAGGGTTTGGGTTTGAGTTAGGGTTAGGGTTTGGTTTAGGATTAGGGTTAGTGCTACGGGTTAGGGGTTAGGCTTAGTGTTAGGGTTATTTTTAGTGTTAGTGTTAGTGTATGCGTTAGGGTTATGGTTAGGGTTAGGATTAGGGTTAAGGTTAGGGTTCGGGTTTGGTTTAGGGTTAGGGTTTGGATTAGGGTTAGGGTTAGTTTTTGCGTTAGGGTTAGGGTTAGGCTTAGGGTTAGGGTTTGGGTTAGGGTTGGGGTTACGGTTTGGGTTAGGTTTAGGGTTAGGGTTAGGGTTAGTCTTTGGTTTAGGGTTAGGGTTAGGGTTAGGTTTAGGGTTACAGTTAGGTTTAGGGTTAGGGTTTGGGTGTGGGTTAGGGTTAGGGTTAGGATTTGCGTTTGTGTTAGGGTTGGGTTAGGTTTAGGGTTAGTGTTAGGGTTCAGGTTTGGGTTAGGGTTAGGGTTAGGGTTTCGGTTAGGGATAGGTTTAGGTTTAGGGTTAGGGTTTGGGTTAGGGTTAGGATTAGGGTTAGGTTTAGGGTTATGGTTAGGGTTAGGGTTTGGGTTAGGGTTAGGGTTAGGGTTATGGTTTGGATTAGGGTTAGGGTTAGGGTTAGGGTTTGCGTTAGGGTTAGGGTTAGGGTTAGTGTTTGGGTTATGGTTAGGATTTGGTTTAGGGTTATTGTTAGGGTTAGGGTTAGGGTTAGGGTTAGGGTTTGGTTTTGAGTTATGGTTAGGTTTAGGGTTAGTGTTAAGGTTTGGGTTTGGGTTAGGGTTAGGGTTAGCTTTAGGTTTAGCGTTAGGTTTAGGGTTAGGGTTTAGGTTTGAATTAGGTTTAGGGTTAGGGTTATGGTTAGGGTTAGGGTTAGGGTTTGGGTTAGGGTTAGGTTTAGGGTTAAGGTTAGGTTTAGGGTTAGGGTTAGGTTTTGGTTTAGGTTTCGGGTTAGGGTTAGGGTTAGGGTTAGGGTTTAGGTTTGGGTTAGGGTTTGGGTTTGGGTTAGTGTTAAGGTTACGGTTTGGGTTTGGGTTAGGGTTAGGGTTAGGCTTAGGGTTAGGTTTTGTGTTAGTGTTAGTGTTAGGTTTACGGTTAGGGTTAAGGTTTTGGTTAGGGTTAGGGTTTGGTTTAGGTTTAGGTTTAGGATTAGGTTTAGGTTTAGTGTTTGGTTTAGAGTTAGGGTTAGGGTTTGTGTTTGAGTTAGGGTTATGGTTAAGTTTAGGATTAGGTTTAGGGCTAAGATTTAGGGGTGAGGGGTTAGGCTTAGTGTTATGGTTATGGTTAGGGTTAGTGTTAGTGTATGGGTTTGGGTTAGGGTTAGGGTTAGGGTTAGGGTTTTGATTTTGTTAGGGTTAGGTTTAGGTTTAGGCTTTTGTTTGGTTTAGGCTTAGGGTGAGGGTTAGTGTTTGCGTTTGGATTAAGTTTTTGGTTAGGGTTAGGGTTAGAGCTAGGGGTTAGGAGTTAGGGTTAAGGCTTAGTGTTAGGGTTAGTGTTAGGGTTAGTGATAGGTTTTGGGTTTGGGTTAGGGTTAGGGTTAGGGTTAGGATTCGGGATAGCGTTAGGGTTTGGGTTAGGTTTAGGGTTAGGGTTAGGTTTTTCGTTAGGGTTGGGTTAGGGTTAGGGTTAGGGTTAGAGTTAGGGTTAGTGTCAGGGTGAGGGGTAGGGTTAGGGTTAGGGTTAGGGTTTGGGTTAGGTTTAGGGTTAGGGTTTGGGTTAAGGTTAAGGTTTGGGTTAGGGTTAGGATTAGGGTTATGTTTAGTGTTAGGTTTAGGGTTTGAGTTAGGGGAAGGGTTAGGATTTTGGTTAGGGTTTGGGCTTGAGTTAGGGTTCGGGTTTGGTTTAGGATTAGGGTTAGTGCTACGGGTTAGGGGTTAGGCTAAGTGTTAGGGTTAGTGTTAGTGTTAGTGTTAGTGTATGGGTTAGGGTTAGGGTTAAGGTTAGGGTTTGGGTTTGGGTCATGGTTAGGTTTAGGGTTTGGGTTATGGTAAGTGTTAGGTTTGGTTTAGGGTTAAGGTTTGGATTAGGGTTAGGGTTAGTTTTTGGGTTAGGGTTAGGGTTTGGATTAGGTTAGGGTTAGGGTAAGGGTTAGGGTTAGGGTTTGGGTTTGGATTAGGTTAGGGTTAGGGTTAGGGTTAGGGTTTGGGTTAGGGTTAGGGTTAGGCTTAGGGTTGGGTTAGGTTTAGGGTTAGTGTTAGGGTTAGGGTTTGGGTTAGGGTTATGGTTAGGGTTTAGGTTAAGGTTTGGTTTAGGGTTAGGGTTGCGCTTAGGGTTAGGGTTTAGGTTTGGGTTAGGATTAGATTTAGGATTAGGGTTAATGTTACGGTTAGGGTTTGGGCTAGGGTTAGGGTTAGGGTTTGGGTTACGGTTAGGTTTAGGGTTAGGTT
>JAJHUQ010000034.1:10832500-10850000 GCA_035773235.1 Eospalax fontanierii | reverse complement strand
TTTAGGGTTAGGGTTTTGGTTTGTGTTAGGGTTAGTGTTAGGTTTAGGGTTAGGTTTTGGGTTAGGTTTAAGTTTAAGGTTAGGGTTAGGATTAGGTTTAGGCGTAGGGTTAGGGTTCGGGTTAGGGGTTAGGTGTAAGGGTTAGGTTTTTTTAGGGTTTGGGTTACTCTTAGGGTTAGGGTAAGTGTTAGGGTTAGGGTTAGGGTTAGGGATAGTGTTAGAGTTAGGCTTAGGGTTAGGATTAGGGTTTGGGTTAGGGTTAAGGTTAGTGTTAGGATTTGGGTTAGGGTGAGTCTTTGCGTTAGGGTTAGCTTTAGGGTTAGATTTTGGATTTGGGTTAGGGTTAGGGTTAGGGTTAGGGTTAGCTTTAGGGTTAGGGTTTGGGTTAGGGTTAGGTTTAGGGTTAGGTTTAAGATTAGGGTTACGGTTAGAGTTAGGGTTAGGGGTTAGGTGTTAGTGTTAGGGGTAGGGATTGGGTTAGGGTTAGGGTTTGGGTTAGGGTTAGGGTTGGGGTTAGGGTTAGGGTTAGAGTTACTGTTAGGGTTAGGGTTTGGATTTGGATTAGGGTTAGGATTAGGGTTAGGGTTAGGGTTTGGGTTTGGGTTAGGGTTTTGGTTAGGGTTAGGGTTTGCATTAGGGTTAGGGTTAGGGTTCAAGTTTAGGGTTAAGGTTAGGGTAAGAGATAGGGTTAGGGTTTCGGTTAGGGTTAGGGTTAGGGTTTGGGTTAGGGTTAGGGTTAGGGTTAGTGTTAGGTTTAGGATTTGGGTTAGGTTTAGGGTTTGGGTTAGGTTTATGGTTAGGATTAGGGTTTGGGTTATGGGTAGGGTTAGAGTTAGGGTTTGGGTTAGGGTTAGGGTTAGGGTTTGGGTTTGGGTTAGGGTTAGGTTTAGGGTTAGTCTTTGGGTTAGGGTTAGGGTTAGGGTTAGGTTTAGGGTTAGGGGTTAGGTTTAGATATATGGTGAGATTTAGGGTTAGGGTTAGGGTTAGGGTTAGTGTTAGGTTTAGGATTTGGGTTAGGTTTAGGGTTTGGGTTAGGTTTATGGTTAGGTGTAGGGTTTGGGTTATGGGTAGGGTTAGGGTTAGGGTTTGGGTTAGGGTTAGGTTTAGGGTTAGGGTTAGGTTTATAGTTAATATTAGTGTCAGGGTTTGGGTTTGGGTTAGGTTTAGGGTTAGTGTTAGGGTTAGGGTTTGCGTTTGGGTTAGGGTTATGTTTAGGTTTACGGTTAGGTTTAGGTTTACGGTTATGGATAGGGTTAGGGTTAGGTTTTGGGTTAGGGTTAGGGTTAGGGTTTGGGTTTGGGTTAGGGTTAGGGTTAGGGTGAGGCTTAGTGTAAGGGTTTGGATTTGTGTTAGGGTTAGGTTTAGCCTTAGGGTTAGGGTTTGAATTGGGTTAAGTTTAGGGTTACGGTTAGGGTTAGGTTTAGGTTTAGGGTTAGGGTTAGGGTTAGGTTTTGTGTTAGGGTTAGATTAGGGTTGGGGTTAGGATTAGGATTACGGTTTAGGTTAGGTTTAGGGTTAGGTTTAGGTTTAGTGTTAGGGTTAAGGTTAGTGTTTGGGTTAGGGTTAGGCTTAGGGTTAGGGTTAGGTTTAGGTTTAGGATTTCGGTTTGGGTTAGGGTTAGGTTTAGGGTTATGGTTACGTATTCGATTGGGTTAGGTTTAGGGTTAGGTTTAGGGTTAGGGTTAGGGTTTGTCTTACGGTTACGGTTAGGTTTACGATTAGGGTTTGGGTTTGGTTAGGGTTTGGTTTAGGGTTAGGGTTAGGGTTAGTGTTAGTATTAGGGTTTGGTTTTGGGTTAGGGTTAGGGTTAAGTTTAGGGTTAGGATTAGTGTTAGGGTTTCTTTTAGGGTTAGGGTTAGGTTTTGGATTAGGGTGATGGTCAGGGGTAGGGTTAGGATTTGGGTTTGGATCAGGTTTTGGGTTAGTTTTAGGGTTTCGTTTGGGTTAGGGTTAGGGTTAGGGTTAGGGTAAGGGTTAGGGTTAGGGTTTGGGTTTGGATTAGGTTAGGGTTAGGGTTAGGGTTTGGGTTAGGGTTAGGGTTAGGGTTAGGCTTAGGGTTGGGTTAGGTTTAGGGTTAGTGTTAGGGTTAGGGTTTGGGTTAGGGTTATGGTTAGGGTTTGGGTTAAGGTTTGGTTTAGGGTTAGGGTTGGGCTTAGGGTTAGGGTTTAGGTTTGGGTTAGGATTAGATTTAGGATTAGGGTTAATGTTACGGTTATTGTTTGGGCTAGGGTTAGGGTTAGGGTTTGCGTTACGGTTAGGTTTAGGGTTAGGTTTAGTGTTAGGTTTTGGGTTTGAGTTAGGGTAAGGATTAGGATTTTGGTTAGGGTTTGGGTTTGAGTTAGGGTTAGGGTTTGGTTTAGGATTAGGGTTAGTGCTACGGGTTAGGCTTAGTGTTAGGTTTATTTTTAGTGTTAGTGTTAGTGTATGCGTTAGGGTTATGGTTAGGGTTAGGATTAGGGTTAAGGTTAGGGTTCGGGTTTGGTTTAGGGTTAGGGTTTGGATTAGGGTTAGGGTTAGTTTTTGGGTTAGGGTTAGGGTTAGGCTTAGGGTTAGGGTTTGGGTTAGGGTTGGGGTTACGGTTTGGGTTAGGTTTAGGGTTAGGGTTAGGGTTAGTTTTTGGTTTAGGGTTAGGGTTAGGGTTAGGTTTAGGGTTACAGTTAGGTTTAGGGTTAGGGTTTTGGTAAGGGTTAGGGTTAGGGTTAGGATTTGCGTTTGTGTTAGGGTTGGGTTAGGTTTAGGCTTAGTGTTAGGGTTAAGGTTTGGGTTAGGGTTAGGGTTAGGGTTTCGGTTAGGGATAGGTTTAGGTTTAGGGTTAGGGTTTGGGTTAGGGTTAGGATTAGGGTTAGGTTTAGGGTTATGGTTAGGGTTAGGGTTAGGATTTGGGTTAGGGTTAGGGTTATGGTTTGGATTAGGGTTAGGGTTAGGGTTAGGGTTTGCGTTAGGGTTAGGGTTAGGGTTAGTGTTTGGGTTATGGTTAGGATTTGGTTTAGGGTTATTGTTAGGGTTAGGGTTAGGGTTAGGGTTAGGGTTTGGTTTTGAGTTATGGTTAGGTTTAGGGTTAGTGTTAAGGTTTGGGTTTGGGTTAGGGTTAGGGTTAGCTTTAGGTTTAGCGTTAGGTTTAGGGTTAGGTTTTAGGTTTGAATTAGGTTTAGGGTTAGGGTTATGGTTAGGGTTAGGGTTAGGGTTTGGGTTAGGGTTAGGTTTAGGGTTAAGGTTAGGTTTAGGGTTAGGGTTAGGTTTTGGTTTAGGTTTCGGGTTAGGGTTAGGGTTAGGGTTAGGGTTTAGGTTTGGGTTAGGGTTTGGGTTTGGGTTAGTGTTAAGGTTACGGTTTGGGTTTGGGTTAGGGTTAGGGTTAGGCTTAGGGTTAGGTTTTGTGTTAGTGTTAGTGTTAGGTTTACGGTTAGGGTTAAGGTTTTGGTTAGGGTTAGGGTTTGGTTTAGGTTTAGGTTTAGGATTAGGTTTAGGTTTAGTGTTTGGTTTAGAGTTAGGGTTAGGGTTTGGGTTTGAGTTAGGGTTATGGTTAAGTTTAGGATTAGGTTTAGGGCTAAGATTTAGGGGTGAGGGGTTAGGCTTAGTGTTATGGTTATGGTTAGGGTTAGTGTTAGTGTATGGGTTTGGGTTAGGGTTAGGGTTAGGGTTAGGGTTTTGATTTTGTTAGGGTTAGGTTTAGGTTTAGGCTTTTCTTTGGTTTAGGCTTAGGGTGAGGGTTAGGGTTTGGGTTTGGATTAAGTTTTTGTTTAGGGTTAGGGTTAGAGCTAGGGGTTAGGAGTTAGGGTTAAGTCTTAGTGTTAGGGTTAGTGTTAGGGTTAGTGATAGGTTTTGGGTTTGGGTTAGGGTTAGGGTTAGGGTTAGGATTCGGGATAGCGTTAGGGTTTGGGTTAGGTTTAGGGTTAGGGTTAGGTTTTTCGTTAGGGTTGGGTTAGGGTTAGGGTTAGGGTTAGAGTTAGGGTTAGTGTCAGGGTGAGGGGTAGGGTTAGGGTTAGGGTTAGGGTTTGGGTTAGGTTTAGGGTTAGGGTTTGGGTTAAGGTTAAGGTTTGGGTTAGGGTTAGGATTAGGGGTATGTTTAGTGTTAGGTTTAGGGTTTGAGTTAGGGGAAGTGTTAGGATTTTGGTTAGGGTTTGGGCTTGAGTTAGGGTTAGGGTTTGGTTTAGGATTAGGGTTAGTGCTACGGGTTAGGGGTTAGGCTTAGTGTTAGGGTTAGTGTTAGTGTTAGTGTTAGTGTATGGGTTAGGGTTAGGGTTAAGGTTAGGGTTTGGGTTTGGGTCATGGTTAGGTTTAGGATTTGGGTTATGGTAAGTGTTAGGTTTTGGTTTAGGGTTAGGATTTGGATTAGGGTTAGGGTTAGTTTTTGGGTTAGTGTTAGGGTTTGGATTAGGTTAGGGTTAGGGTAAGGGTTAGGGTTAGGGTTTGGGTTTGGATTAGGTTAGGGTTAGGGTTAGGGTTAGGGTTTGGGTTAGGGTTAGGGTTAGGCTTAGGGTTGGGTTAGGTTTAGGGTTAGTGTTAGGGTTAGGGTTTGGGTTAGGGTTATGGTTAGGGTTTAGGTTAAGGTTTGGTTTAGGGTTAGGGTTGCGCTTAGGGTTAGGGTTTAGGTTTGGGTTAGGATTAGATTTAGGATTAGGGTTAATGTTACGGTTAGGGTTTGGGCTAGGGTTAGGGTTAGGGTTTGGGTTACGGTTAGGTTTAGGGTTAGGTTTAGTGTTAGGTTTAGGGTTTGAGTTAGGGTAAGGGTTAGGATTTTGGTTAGGGTTTGGGTTTGAGTTAGGGTTAGGGTTTGGTTTAGGATTAGGGTTAGTGCTACGGGTTAGGGGTTAGGCTTAGTGTTAGGGTTATTGTTAGTGTTAGTGTTAGTGTATGCGTTAGGGTTAGGGTTAGGGTTAGGATTAGGGTTAAGGTTAGGGTTCGGGTTTGGTTTAGGGTTAGGGTTTGGATTAGGGTTAGGGTTAGTTTTTGGGTTAGGGTTAGGGTTAGGCTTAGGGTTAGGGTTTGGGTTAGGGTTGGGGTTACGGTTTGGCTTTGGTTTAGGTTTAGGGTTAGGGTTAGTCTTTGGTTTAGGGTTAGGGTTAGGGTTAGGTTTAGGGTTACAGTTAGGTTTAGGGTTAGGGTTTGGGTGTGGGTTAGGGTTAGGGTTAGGGTTTGGGTTTGTGTTAGGGTTGGGTTAGGTTTAGGGTTAGTGTTAGGGTTAGGGTTTGGGTTAGGGTTAGGGTTAGGGTTTGGGTTAGGGATAGGTTTAGGTTTAGGGTTAGAGTTTGGGTTAGGGTTAGGATTAGGGTTAGGTTTAGGGTTATGGTTAGGGTTAGGGTTTGGGTTAGGGTTAGGTTTAAGGTTTGGGTTAGGTTGCAGGTTAGGGTTAGGGTTAGGGTTAGGATTTGGGTTAGGGTTAGGGTTATGGTTTGGATTAGGGTTAGGGTTAGGGTTAGGGTTTGCCTTAGGGTTAGGGTTCGGGTTAGTGTTTGGGTTATGGTTAGGATTTGGTTTAGGGTTATTGTTAGGGTTAGGGTTAGGGTTAGGGTTACGATTTTGGTTTGGGTTAGGGTTAGGGTTAGGTTTAGGGTTATGTTTAGGTTTAGGGTTAGGGGTTAGGTTTAGGTTTAGAGTTAGGTTTAGGGTTAGGGTTAGGGTTAGGGTTTGGGTTTGAATTAGGTTTAGGGTTAGGGTTAGGGTTAGGGTTTGGGTTAGGGTTAGGTTTAGGGTTAGGGTTAGGTTTAGGGTTTGGTTTAGGGTTACGGTTAGGGTTTGGGTTAAGGTTTGGGTTAGGGTTAGGTTTAGGGTTAGGGTTAATCTTAGGTTTAGGTTTTAGGATAGGCTTAGGTTTAGGGTTAGAATTAAGGTTATAATTAGGGTTAGGGTTAGGGTTAGGGTTAGGGTTATGGTTAGGGCTTAAGGGTAGGGTTAGCGTTAGGATTAGGGGTTAGGGTTAGGGTTTGGATTTGAATTAGTGTTAGGGTTAGGTTTAGGGTTAGGGTTTGGGTTAGGGTTAGGTTTAGGGTTAGGGTTAGATTTAGGGTTTGGTTTAGGGTTACGGTTAGGGTTTGGGTTAAGGTTTGGGTTAGGGTTAGGTTTAGGGTTAGGGTTAATCTTAGGTTTAGGTTTTAGGATAGGCTTAGGTTTAGGGTTAGAGTTAAGGTTAGGATTAGGGTTAGGGTTAGGGTTAGGGTTAGGGTTATGGTTAGGGGTTAAGGGTAGGGTTAGCGTTAGGATTAGGGGTTAGGGTTAGGGTTTGGGTTTGAATTAGGGTTAGGGTTTGGGTTTGGATTAGGGTTAGGATTAGGGTTAGGGTTAGGTTAAGGGTTTGGTTTAGGGATACAGTTAGGGTTTGGGTTAAGGTTTGGCTTAGGGTTGGGGTTAGGGTTAGGGTTTAGGTTTGGGTTAGGGTTAGATTTAGGGTTACGTTCAATGTTAGGGTTAGGGTTTGGGCTAGGGTTAGGGTTAGGGTTAGGATTTGGGTTTGGGTTAGGGTTAGGGTTAGGGTTTGAGTTAGGGTTAGGGTTAAGATTAGGCTTAGGGTTTGGGTTTGGGTTTGTCTTAGGGTTAGGGCTAGGGCTTGGGTTACGGTTAGGGTTAGGGTATGAATTAGGGTTAGGGTTAGGGTTAGGGTTTGGGTTAGGGTTAGGTTTAGAGTTAGGGTTAGTTTTAAGTTTAGGGTTACGGTTAAGTTTAGGGTTAGGGTTAGGGTTACGGTTAAGATTTGGTTAAGGGTTAGGGTTCGGGTTTGTGTTAGGGTTAGGCTTAGGTTTAGTGGTAGAGTTAGGTTTTGGGTTAGGGTTAGTGTTGGGTTTGGGTTAGGGATAGGTTTAGTGTTAGGGTTAGGGGTTCGGTTAGGGTTAGGGTTAGGGTTAGGGTTTGGGTTATGATTTGGTTTGTGTTAGGGTTAGAGTTACGGTTAGGGTTAGGGTTAGGGTTTGGGTTAGGTTTAGGGTTAGGGTAAGGGTTGGGTTATGGTTGGGGTTAGGGTTTGGATTTGCTTTAGGATTAGGATTAGCGTTAGTCTTTGGTTTAGGGTTAGGGTTAGGGTTAGGTTTAGGGTTTTGGTTAGGGTTAGGGTTACGGGTTAGGTTTAGGTTTAGGTTTAGGGTTAGGGTTAGGGTTAGTGATAGGTTTAGGGTTAGGGTTGGGCTTGGGTTTGTGTTAGGGTTACGGTTAGGTTTAGGGTTAGGGTTAGGGTTAGGGTTTGGGTTAGGTTTAGCGTTAGGTTTACCGTTAATATTTGGGTTAGGGTTAGGGTTATCGTTAGGGTTTGACTTAGGGTTAGGGTTTGGGTTAGGGTTAGGGTTGGGGTTAGGGTTAGGGTTTGGGTTTGTGTTAGGGTTAGTTTTAGGGTTAGGGTTTGGGTTAACGGTTAAGGTTAGTGTTAGGGTTAGGTTTAGGGTTTGGGTTAGGATTTGGGTTAGGGTTAGGGTTACGGTTAGGATTAGGGTTTGGGTTTGAGTTTGAGTTAGGTTTAGGGTTTGAATTAGGGTTAGGGTTAGGGTTAGGGTTTGGGGTACGGTTAGGTTTAGGCTTAGGGTTAGGGTTAGGGTTTACGGTTAAGGTTAGTGTTAGGTTTAGGGTTAGGGTTTGGGTTAGGGTTAGTGTTAGGTTTAGGATTACGGTTAGGGTAAGTGTTAGGGTTAGGGTTTGGGTTAGGTTTAGGGTTAGTATTAGCTTTACGACTAGGGTTAAGTTTAGTGTTTGGGTTTGGGTTAGGTTTAGGGTTAGGGTTAGGGTTAGGGTTTGGGTTAGGTTTAGAGTTTGGGTTACGGTTAGGGTTAGGTTTTGGGTTAGGGTTTGGTTTGTCTTAGGTTTAAGGTTATGGTTAGGGTTAGGGTTAGAGTTTGGGTTAGGGTTAGGGTTAGTGCTCGGGTTTGGGATTGGTTAGTGTTACGGTAGGGTTTGGGTTAGGATTTGGGTTAGCGTTAGGGTTAGGGTTAGGTTTAGGGTTTGGGTTAGGTTTAGGGTTAGGGTTAGTATAAGGGTTGGGTTAGGGTTAGTGTTCGGGTTTGGGTTAGGGATAGGGTTAGGGTTAGCTTTAGTGTTTCTGTTAAGTTTAGGGTTATGGTTAGGATTTGTGTTAGGGTTAGGGTTTGGTTTAGGGTTAGGTTTAGGGTTAGGGTTTTGGTTTGTGTTAGGGTTAGTGTTAGGTTTAGGGTTAGGTTTTGGGTTAGGTTTAAGTTTAAGGTTAGGGTTAGGATTAGGTTTAGGGTTAGGGTTAGGGTTCGGGTTAGGGGTTAGGTGTAAGGGTTAGGTTTTTTTAGGGTTTGGGTTACTCTTAGGGTTAGGGTAAGTGTTAGGGTTAGGGGTAGGGTTAGGGATAGTGTTAGAGTTAGGCTTAGGGTTAGGATTAGGGTTTGGGTTAGGGTTAAGGTTAGTGTTAGGATTTGGGTTAGGGTGAGTCTTTGCGTTAGGGTTAGCTTTAGGGTTAGATTTTGGATTTGGGTTAGGGTTAGGGTTAGGGTTAGGGTTAGCTTTAGGGTTAGGGTTTGGGTTAGGGTTAGGTTTAGGGTTAGGTTTAAGATTAGGGTTACGGTTAGAGTTAGGGTTAGGGGCTAGGTGTTAGTGTTAGGGGTAGGGATTGGGTTAGGGTAAGGGTTTGGGTTAGGGTTAGGGTTGGGGTTAGGGTTAGGGTTAGAGTTACTGTTAGGGTTAGGGTTTGGATTTGGATTAGGGTTAGGATTAGGGTTAGGGTTAGGGTTTGGGTTTGGGTTAGGGTTTTGGTTAGGGTTAGGGTTTGCATTAGGGTTAGGGTTAGGGTTCAAGTTTAGGGTTAAGGTTAGGGTAAGAGATAGGGTTAGGGTTTCGGTTAGGGTTAGGGTTAGGGTTTGGGTTAGGGTTAGGGTTAGGGTTAGTGTTAGGTTTAGGATTTGGGTTAGGTTTAGGGTTTGGGTTAGGTTTATGGTTAGGATTAGGGTTTGGGTTATGGGTAGGGTTAGAGTTAGGGTTTGGGTTAGGGTTAGGGTTAGGGTTTGGGTTTGGGTTAGGGTTAGGTTTAGGGTTAGTCTTTGGGTTAGGGTTAGGGTTAGGGTTAGGTTTAGGGTTAGGGGTTAGGTTTAGATATATGGTGAGATTTAGGGTTAGGGTTAGGGTTAGGGTTAGTGTTAGGTTTAGGATTTGGGTTAGGTTTAGGGTTTGGGTTAGGTTTATGGTTAGGATTAGGGTTTGGGTTATGGGTAGGGTTAGGGTTAGGGTTTGGGTTAGGGTTAGGTTTAGGGTTAGGGTTAGGGTTAGGTTTATAGTTAATATTAGTGTCAGGGTTTGGGTTTGGGTTAGGTTTAGGGTTAGTGTTAGGGTTAGGGATTGCGTTTGGGTTAGGGTTATGTTTAGGTTTACGGTTAGGTTTAGGTTTACGGTTATGGATAGGATTAGGGTTAGGTTTTGGGTTAGGGTTAGGGTTAGGGTTTGGGTTTGGGTTAGGGTTAGGTTTAGGGTTAGTCTTTGGGTTAGGGTTAGGGTTAGGGTTAGGGTTATGTTTAGGTTTAGGTTTAGGTTTATGGTGAGGTTTAGGGTTAGGGTTAGATTTAGCGTTAGGGTTAGGGTTAGGTTTATGGTTAGTGTTAGTGTGAGGTTTAGGGTTAGGGTTAGGGTTAGGGTTAGGATTTGGGGTAAGGTTAGGGTTAGGGTTAAGGTTAGGGTTTGGGTTAGGGTTAGGTTTAGGGTTAGGGTTAGGATTAGGGTTAGGATTAGGGTTTGGGTTTGCGTTATGGTTAGGGTTAAATTTAGGGTTAGGGTTAGGGTTAGGGTTAGGATTAGGGTTAGGGTTAGGATTAGGATTAGGGTTAGGGTTAGGGTTTTGTTTTGGGTTAGGGTTAGGGTTAGGGTTAGGGTTTGGGTTAGTGTTAGGTTTAGGGTTTGGGTTAGGGTTAGTATTGGGGTTACGATTAGGGTTTTGATTTGAGTTAGGGTTATGGTTAGGATTTGGGTTAGTGTTAGGATTAGGGTTAGGGTTTGGGTTAGGGTTAGGGTTAGGGTTTGGGTTAGGGCTAGGTTTACGGTGTGGGTTTGAGTTAGGGTTAGGGTTAGGGTCAGGGTTTGGGTTTGGGTTTGCGTTATGGTTAGGGTTAGATTTAGGGTTAGGGTTAGTGTTAGGGTTAGGATTAGGGTTAGGGTTAGGATTAGGATTAGGGTTAGGGTTAGGGTTTTGTTTTGGGTTAGGGTTAGGGTTAGGGTTTGGGTTAGTGTTAGGTTTAGGGTTTGGGTTAGGGTTAGTATTGGGGTTACGATTAGGGTTTTGATTTGAGTTAGGGTTATGGTTAGGATTTGGGTTAGTGTTAGGATTAGGGTTAGGGTTTGGGTTAGGGTTAGGGTTAGGGTTTGGGTTAGGGTTAGGTTTACGGTGTGGGTTTGAGTTAGGGTTAGGTTTAGGGTTAGGGTTTGGGTTTGGGTTAGGGGTAGGTTTAGGTTTAGGGTTAGGGTTTGGGTTTGGGTTAGGGTTAGAGTTAGGGTTAGGGTTAGGGTTTGGGTTTGGGTAACGGTTACGATTACGGTTAAGTTTAGTGTTTGGGTTTCGGTTAGGTTTAGGGTTAGGATTAGTTTTAGGGATAGGATTTACTGTTAAGGTTAGTGTTGGGGTTACGGTTAGGTTTTGGGTTAAGGTTAGGTTTAGGGTTAGGATTAGGTTTGAGGTTAATGTAAGGGTTAAGATTTGGGTTAGGGTTAGGGTTAGGTTTTGGTTTACGGTTAGGGTTAGGGTTAGGATTAGGATTAGGGTTAGCGTTAGGGTTTGGGTTAGGGTTAGGGTTAGGGTTAGGATTAGGGTTAGGGTTAGGGTTAGGTTTAGGTTTAGGATTTGGTTTAGTGTTAGCTTTACAGTTAGGATTAGGCTTAGGGTTTGGGTTAGGGATACGCTTAGGGTTAGGGTTAATGTTAGGATGAGAGTCAGGGTTAGTGTTCCGGTTAGGGTTAGGGTTTGAGTTAGGTTTAGCGTTAGGGTTAGGGTTTGGGTTAGGGATAGGTTTAGGGTTAGGGTTAGCGTTAGGGTTACGGTTATGGTTTGGGTTTGGGTTAGGGTTAGGGTTAGGGTAAAGTTTAGGTTTAGGGTTAGAGTTAGGGTTTGTGTTTGGGTTAGGTTAAGGGTTAGGGTTAGGGTTAGTGTTAGTATTAGAGTTTGGGTTTGGGTTAGGGTTAGGGGTAGGGTTAGGATTAGTGTTAGGGTTTGTTTTAGCGTTAGGGTTAGGTTTTGGGTTACGGTTAGGTTTAGGGTTAGGGTTTGGGTTTGGGTTTGGTTTAGGATTAGGGTTAGGGTTTCATTTGGGTTAGGGTTAGGGTAAGGGTTAGGATTTGATTTAGGTTTAGGGTTAGGGATAGGGTTAGGGTTAGGGTTTGGGTTAGGGTTAGTGTTAGGGTTAGGTTTAGGGTTAGGGTTAGTGTTAGGGTTAGGTTTTGGGTTTGGGTTAGGGTAAGGGATAGGGTTAGGGTTAGTGTTAGTGTTATGGTTTGGGTATGGGTTAAGGTTAGAGTTGGAGTTAGGGTTAGGTTTATGGTTAGTGTTTGGGTTAGTGTTCGGGTTAGGGTTAGGGTTAGGATTAGGGTTAAGGTTAGGGTTAGGATTAGGGTTAGGGTTAGGGTTAGGGTTAGGATTTGGATTAGGGTTAGCGTTATACTTAGTATTAGTGTTAGGGTTTGGGTTAGGGTTAATGTTAGGGTTTGGGTTAATGTTAGGATTAGAGTTGGGGTTAGGGTTAGGGTTAGGTTTAGGGTTAGGGTTAGGTTTAAGATTAGGCTTTTGGTTTGTGTTAGGGTTAGGGTTTGTGTTAGGGTTAGGTTTAGGGTTAGGTTTATGCTTTGGGTTTGGGTTATGTTTAGGGTAAGGGTTATGGTTAGGCTTTGGGTTTGGGTTAGGTTTAGGGTTAGGGTTAGGGTTTGGGTTTGGGTTAGGTTTAGGGTTAGGGTTAGGGTTAGGGTTAGGGTTAATGTTATGATTAGGATTAGGGTTAGGGTTAGTTTTAAGGATGGGTTAGGGTTACGGTTAGGGTTAGGATTAGGGTTAGGGTTAGTGTTAGGGTTAGGTTTAGGATGTGGTTTAGGGTTAACTTACAATTAGGATTAGGGTAAGGGTTTGGATTAGAGTTACGCTTAGGGTTAGGGTTAATGTTAGGATGAGAGTCAGGGTTAGGGTTAGGGTTAGGGTTAGGGTTTGGGTTAGGTTTAGCGTTTGGGTTAGGGATAGGTTTAGGGTTAGGCTTACGGTTAGTGGTAAGTTTATGGTTTGGGTTTGGGTTAGGGTTAGGGTTAGGGTTAGGGTTAGGATTAGGGTTAGGGTTTGGGTTAGGGTTAGGGTAAGCGTTAGGGTTTGGGTTAGGATTAGGGTTAGGGTAAGGGTTAGGGTTAGGGTTTGGTTTTGAGTTATGGTTAGGTTTAGGGTTAGTGTTAGGTTTTGGGTTTGGGTTAGGGTTAGGGTTAGCTTTAGGTTTAGCATTACATTTAGGGTTAGGGTTTGGATTATGGTTACTGTTAGGCTTTCGGTTTGGGTTAGCGTTAGGTTTATGGTTAGTGTTACGTTTTGGATGGGGTTAGGTTTAGGGTTAGGGTTAGGGTTAGGGTTAGGGTCTGGGTTAGGGTTAGGGTTAGGTTTAGGGTTAGGTTTAGGATCAGGGTTAGGGTTAGGGATAGGGTTAGGGTTACGGTTTGAGTTAGGGTTAGGGTAGGGTTAGGATTAGGGTTTGGGTTTGGTTAGGTTTAGGGTTAGGTTTAGGGTTAGGGTTAGGGTTAGGGTTAGGGTTTGGTTAGGGTTAGGGTTAGGGTTAGGGTCAGGGTTTGGGTTTATTAGGTTTAGGTTTAGGGTTAGGGTTTGGTTTCTGTTAGATTAAGGGTTAGGGTTAGGGTTAGGGTTTGGTTTAGGGTTAGGGTTAGGGTTAGGGTTAGGGTTTGGTTGAGGGTTAGGCTTAGTGTTAGGGGTTAGGGGTTAGGATGTTGGGTGTCAAATGACAAAATTGATCTGTTCCTCTTGCTGCAGTCTCTCCACATAGTCCCCAGCGTCCTAATTTGGAACCCTGTTGCCTTCATTCCCACATCCTCACTCTGCCAAGTGATGTCATGCACTTGCAACTATCCTTTCCTTGAGGTCAGAGCGCTGGAATTCCACCTCAAGGGACCAGGAGGGTCAATGCAGCTGCAGGACGACATGTGGCACACATTGTCTTTCCATGTTCTTATGCAGGACTTGGCTTGCACAGTGACTGCAAGTAAGGGAGTAGAAGGTCATGCCTACTACCTCAGCTTAGTCCCCTCTCCACCCCTCTGCTTCTCTTCTCTGTCCCTACAGCTTGCACTTCTATACAGCCTACCTGGCAGGAGAGCTAGGGGGACATCATTAAGAACAGAAGCTGTAGTCTGGATGGCAGGGTCCACTATGAACTGCTCTCTGAGACCTGACACGGAGCCTGTTGCCACAGATAATTCAGGGCTCCTCATGTAATTACTTCAACACAAACTTCTCCCTCACAGATTTCTTGCTTGGCACAGAGATTACTGGAGTCTCATTGGGCTTCTTACAATTGTGCACTGTGGCCTAGATGGAGGGTAAAACCCCCTTACAAACTGAGAAAAACTGTCCTGCAAGGTATGCCTAGTCTTGAACTTGATAAAGCCCACCTTAGAGGAAGTGAGTGCCATCAATTTGAGTACTCTCCTGCTGTCCAGGCTGTTTGAAGCCCAGGCCAAACATTGTCTCAGGGAAAAGCAGAGCCTTCCTAAGACCTGAATAGGAGTCCTGACCTCCCCTCTGCTTCGACATTGTCACCCACCTTTTCATTACGGAGTCCAGACCCTGACAGGAAGCGGTGTGACTTGCAGATTTTAAGAATGTAGAGACAAACAGATAGTTCCCATTCTGGGCATCTCTTGACAGATAGCTCAACAACTTCTTCACTTTGTCTGCATTCTGTAGGTTAATGCAGACAATCTGTAGATTAACCTGCACAGCTCAGTAAGTATACGGGATATTTTCTGGTCATCCTTAGGAAGGAGAGAGGAAGGAAGTTTCAAACTTGTAAACTCTGTCAGATTGCTCAATCATATGTTGCCATACACTAAGGTGAAAAATGGTAATTTCCTCAATATTCTCTCTCTATCTCCCTGTCTCACTCACTTTCTCTGTCTGTTTCTCGCTCTCTCTAACACACACACACACTCACACGCATACATACACAGACACACACACACACAAAAGACGAACATGGGTGGACCAGGGGATTACAAAGTTTACCTGAAAGGCACTCATCATTGTCTCCTGTGTGACCCAGTGCATAAACCGCCAGATGCTCTGGGCTACAGCGAGCACTCAGTGTCTCCAGAAGTGGCCAAGGCACCTATTCCTGGTGTTTCTGGTCCTCAGTCTCCAGAAGAAGAGAACGAGGATTAACATATCCTGCTCTGGTCATTGTATGCAGACAAGTGAGTCAGTTCAGATTGCTACAGACCTGTAGTTACTAGGTAACTACAAGATTCTGAGTTCTCTTTCATCTGATGTCATAGAGGTGAGGTCACTTCCTGGGATCCTCTGACATAGCCTCTTCCTTACATAGCAGTGCTTGCACTGCTAAGTACTCTCCTGCCCCCTGTCCATGTGGACAGTTCCATCAGTATGCCCATTCCACCACACCCACCCAACTGGCTGGGTATGCCTGGCTTCAGCAACCTCTCAACTCTGAGGAAATTCCGCTAGATTCCAACCTATCCTGCTATACCTATCTGACAGCAAAGCATTATTTGGCTTACACTTCCATGTCACAATCCATTTCGGAGTGTAGTCAGCTCAAGAACTCAAGGAAAGAGTATTAAAAGCACAAGCTACTTGTTCAAAGGCGGCACACTACACAAGACTCTCAAAGAACGCAAACATGATGTAGTAAGCACAAATAGACATCTACCAAGTATGAAGAACTTACAGAAATAAGCACTCTAACAATTATGAAATTGGATTGAATGGATAGCTTAGAGGGCAAACTTCTTGTAATTCGATCATGTGGATCTGAGTTTGAATTCTAGAACCCAGGATAATGACTGGCCTCAGGAAGCAGACTTGGAATCCCAGCATCTGGGAGGCAGACACAAGAGAACCCTGGGCTTCCAGCCATGCTAAAACACTGAGTTATAAGTCAGGGAGTAACTTTGTCTCATTAAAAAGTGGATGAGAACCTGAGAACAATAACCAAAAGTTTAATCTTTGCATTTAGGCAAATATGAGCCTAAACAGAGACACACACACACAGAAACACACACACAGGCACACACAAGAACATCATTCCAGTGTTACTCATGAAGCCTGTTCGAGTGCTTAGAACATACCATTGAAAATGACCACTTGCCTCGCATTGCTGTAGAAGGGGAGATTTAACATAATGCAGAGACTGTTGACAAGTTTCAACCACAGTTGTATACTAAAGATTTTGAGAGCAGGAGAACATCTTACGAAACCACACTTTGTCATCCTTCCAGGAGCTCCCATCCTAACATATCTCCCAGGGATGAAGAACATGCAGTTTTGCAGGTCACTGAATACACTCGTCTTGTAAATGGATTCTAGGAAGGGTAGGGATCTGCAATAGCAAGAAGCAGTGGCAAAAGGTCATCGACCATCTGAGCATTCCTACACAGTTCACGTCAGTGTGGTTTATGTTTAGCTCTGATGTCAACTGTCTGCTGTCATCTGGAAAACCGACTGATGTATAAACAGAGTAATACACAGTAGTCATGTCTTTTGGTTGTTGAGTATCTGTGCAAAGTGTGTGCAACTGTTTGTCATCCCAAATGGCACAGTATCTAATGTGGGTAGTTTGTTGTGTTTAAGAAGGAGGCGAAAAACCTATCATAAATTATGTTTCTGGAAAAGCCCAAGGACATGACAGTCATATCCAACATGAGGCAATCTGGACACTGGGGGAAGACCAGAGAAGAGCATTGCTTAGAATGCATGAGCCCTGGATTCCCCAAAAGAAAAGGAGGAACAAAAGCAGATAACAGGTCCAAGGATCCAGAAGGGGATGGTAGGAGGGTTTGGGTTAGGTTTAGGGTTAGGGTTAGGGTTTAATTTGGGTTAGGTTTAGGGTTAGGGTTTGGGTTTGGGTTAGGGTTAGGTTTAGGGTTAGGTTTAGGGTTTGGGTTTGGGTTAGGTTTAGGTATAGGGTTAGGGTTTCATTTGGGTTAGGGTTAGGGTTAGGGTTATGGTTTGGGTAAGTTTTAGGGTTAGGGTTAGGGTTAGGGTTTGGGTTTGGGTTAGGGTTAGGTTTAGGGTTAGGTTTAGGGTTTGGGTTTGGGTTAGGGTTAGGGTTAGGGTTAGGGTTAGGTTTAGGTTTAGGGTTAAGGTTAGCGTTACGGTTTGGGTTAGGGTTAGTGTTAGGTTTAGGGTTAGGGTTAGGGTTAGGATTAGGGTTAGGTTTAGGTTTAGGGTTAGGGTTAGGGTTAGGGTTTGGGTTAGGGTTAATGTTAGGGTTTGAGTGAATGGTAGGATTAGGGTTAGGGTTAGCATTAGGGTTTGGGTTAGGGTTAAGGTTAGGGTTAGGATTTGGGTTAGGATTAGGATTCTAGGTAGGATTAGGTTTAGGATTTGGGTTTGGGTTAGGGTTAGGTTTAGGGTTATGGTTTGGATTAGGGTTAGGGTTATGTTTAGGATTAGGGTTAGGGTTAGGGTTTGGGTTAGGGTTAGGGTTAGGTTTAGGGTTATGTTTAGGATTAGGGTTAGGGTTACAGTTAGGGTTAGGGTTAGGGTTTGGGTTAGAGTTACCGTTAAGGTTAGGGTTAGTGTTTGGGTTTGGTTAGGGTTACGGTTATGGTTAGGATTAGGGTTTTGGGGAGGTTTAGGGATAGGTTTAGGGTTTGTGTTAGGGTTAGGGTTAGGGTTAGGGTTAGGGTTTGGCTTTGGGTTTGGGTTAGGGTTAGATTTTGGGTTAGGTTTAGGGTTTGGTTTAGGGTTTTGTTTACGATTATGGTTAGGGTTAGGATTAAGTTTAGGGTTAGCGTTTCGGTTAGGGTTAGGGTTAGGGTTGGGTTTGGGTTATGGTTAGGTTTAATGTTATATTTAGTATTAGTTTTAGGGTTAGGGTTAGGGTTCGGGTTAGGGTTAGGGTTTGGGTTAGGTTTAGGGTTAGGCTTAGTATTTTGTTTAGGGTTAGGGTTATAGTTAGGGTTAGGGTTAGGGTTTGGTTTAGGGTTACGTTTAGGGTTATGGTTAGGATTTGGGTTTGGGTTAGGGTTAGGGTTAGGGTTTGGGTTTGGGTTAGGGGTAGGGTTAGGGTTAAGATTAGGGTTTTGGTTATGGTTAGGGTTAGGGTTAAGGTTAGGTTTAGGGTAAGGGTTAATGTTAGGATTAGGGTTAGGGTTCCGGTTAGGGTTAAGGTTAGGATTTGGGTTAGGTTTAGGGTTAGGTTTAGGATTAGGGTTAGGGTTAGTTTAAGGATTAGGGTTAGGGTTAGGGTTACGATTAGTGTTAGGTTTAGGGTTTGGGTTTCGGTTAGTTTTAGCGTTAGGATTAGGGTTAGGGTTAGGGTTTAGGGTTAAGGTTAGTGTTAGGGTTAGGTTTAGGGTTTGGGTT
>JAJHUQ010000034.1:10815000-10825000 GCA_035773235.1 Eospalax fontanierii | reverse complement strand
CACCTTTTCATTACGGAGTCCAGACCCTGACAGGAAGCGGTGTGACTTGCAGATTTTAAGAATGTAGAGACAAACAGATAGTTCCCATTCTGGGCATCTCTTGACAGATAGCTCAACAAATTCTTCACTTTGTCTCCATTCTGTAGATTAATGCAGACAATCTGTAGATTAACCTGCACAGCTCAGTAAGTATACGGGATATTTTCTGGTCATCCTTAGGAAGGAGAGAGGAAGGAAGTTTCAAACTTGTAAACTCTGTCAGATTTCTCAATCATATGTTGCCATACACTGAGTTGAAAAATGGTAATTTCCTCAATATTCTCTCTCTATCTCCATGTCTCACTCACTTTCTCTCTCTGTTTCTCGCTCTCTCTAACACACACACACACTCACACGCATACAGACACACACACACACACACACACAAAAGACGAACATGGGTGGACCAGGGGATTACAAAGTTTACCTGAAAGGCACTCATCATTGTCTCCTGTGTGACCCAGTGCATAAACCGCCAGATGCTCTGGGCTACAGCGAGCACTCAGTGTCTCCAGAAGTGGCCAAGGCACCTATTCCTGGTGTTTCTGGTCCTCAGTCTCCAGAAGAAGAGAACGAGGATTAACATATCCTGCTCTGGTCATTGTATGCAGACAAGTGAGTCAGTTCAGATTGCTACAGACCTGTAGTTACTAGGTAACTACAAGATTCTGAGTTCTCTTTCATCTGATGTCATAGAGGTGAGGTCACTTCCTGGGATCCTCTGACATAGCCTCTTCCTTACATAGCAGTGCTTGCACTGCTAAGTACTCTCCTGCCCCCTGTCCATGTGGACAGTTCCATCAGTATGCCCATTCCACCACACCCACCCAACTGGCTGGGTATGCCTGGCTTCAGCAACCTCTCAACTCTGAGGAAATTCCGCTAGATTCCAACCTATCCTGCTATACCTATCTGACAGCAAAGCATTATTTGGCTTACACTTCCATGTCACAATCCATTTCGGAGTGTAGTCAGCTCAAGAACTCAAGGAAAGAGTATTCAAAGCACAAGCTACTTGTTCAAAGGCGGCACACTACACAAGACTCTCAAGGAACGCAAACATGATGTAGTAAGCACAAATAGACATCTACCAAGTATGAAGAACTTACAGAAATAAGCACTCTAACAATTATGAAATTGGATTGAATGGATAGCTTAGAGGGCAAACTTCTTGTAATTCGATCATGTGGATCTGAGTTTGAATTCTAGAACCCAGGATAATGACTGGCCTCAGGAAGCAGACTTGGAATCCCAGCATCTGGGAGGCAGACACAAGAGAACCCTGGGCTTCCAGCCATGCTAAAACACTGAGTTATAAGTCAGTGAGTAACTTTGTCTCATTAAAAAGTGGATGAGAACCTGAGAACACTAAGCAAAAGTTTAATCTTTGCATTTAGGCAAATATGAGCCTAAACAGAGACACACACACACAGAAACACACACACACACAGGCACACACAAGAACATCATTCCAGTGTTACTCATGAAGCCTGTTCGAGTGCTTAGAACATACCATTGAAAATGACCACTTGCCTCGCATTGCTGTAGAAGGGGAGATTTAACATAATGCAGAGACTGTTGACAAGTTTCAAACACAGTTGTATACTAAAGATTTTGAGAGCAGGAGAACATCATCCCGAAACCACACTTTATCATCCTTCCAGGAGCTCCCATCCTAACATATCTCCCAGGGATGAAGAGCATGCAGTTTTGCAGGTCACTGAATACACTCGTCTTGTAAATGGATTCTAGGAAGGGTAGGGATCTGCAATAGCAAGAAGCAGTGGCAAAAGGTCATCGACCATCTGAGCATTCCTACACAGTTCACGTCAGTGTGGTTTATGTTTAGCTCTGATGTCAACTGTCTGCTGTCATCTGGAAAACCGACTGATGTATAAACAGAGTAATACACAGTAGTCATGTCTTTTGGTTGTTGAGTATCTGTGCAAAGTGTGTGCAACTGTTTGTCATCCCAAATGGCACAGTATCTAATGTGGGTAGTTTGTTGTGTTTAAGAAGGAGGCAAAAAACCTATCACAAATTATGTTTCTGGAAAAGCCCAAGGACATGACAGTCATATCAAACATGAGGCAATCTGGACACTGGGGGAAGACCAAAGAAGAGCATTGCTTAGAATGCATGAGCCCTGGATTCCCCAAAAGAAAAGGAGGAACAAAAGCCGATAACAGGTCCAAGGATCCAGAAGGGGATGGTAGGAGGGCTTGATGAAGGCCACCAAGCTACACACTGAGTCACCAGTTTCTGGTGAGCTGCATAAGTTCTAGGCGGTAAAGTCCTACGCAAATGAATTGAGGGAGGGAGACTGAGATCTAAAGAGGCCTTGTATGAAAGTACCATTTCTTCTCATCAGTTCTATGGTATCTAAAGGTCAAACAGCTCCCCAGCTCAAAGTAGGTCCAGGAAGTTCCAAGAATTTTTCCAAAAAAAACTCATCCCAGGCTTTTAAAATAATATCAATGAAAACAAAGCCAGGGTAAGTATGAACTACCCTAATGTCAGCTAACCAGAGACTGTCTTTTCACTGAACCAACCCTAGGCACCTAGCAAACCGTTCTACCCCTGCACTCCCAGAATGGCACTTACAGTGCTCACTTCACTTACAGTTGCAGAACTTGAGATCACTGTGCAGAATGGTTTCTGTGGCATCTTAAGAATGCACTGCATATCTGCCTCAGCATTGGCCAAGTGCTCTTCGCTTGGTGACCAAGGTGAGGTTGAGAACCTCTCAGCCTGGGAACTCCAGCGTGAGGCAGAGATGTGGCTGTGTAATGCACATGTCAAGCAGCTCAATGATAAAATTGATCTGTTCCTCCTGCTTCAGGGTCTCCACCTAGTCCCCAGTGGGTTTGGATTTGGGTTTGGGTTAGGTTTACGGTTAGGGTTAGGGTTTCGTTTGGGTTAGGGTTAGGGTTAGGGTTAGGGTTAGGGTTTGGGTTTGGCTTAGGGGTAGTGTTAGGGTTAGGGTAAGGGTTAGGAATTGGGTTAGGGTTAGGATTAGGGTTAGGGTTAGAGTTTGGTTAGGGTTAGGGTTAGGGTTAGGGTTAGGGTTTGGGTTTGGGTTAGGTTTAGGTTTAGGGTTAGGGTTTAATTTGGGTTAGGTTTAGGGTTAGGGTTAGGGTTTGGGTTAGGTTTAGGGTTGGGGTTAGGGTTAGGGTTTGGGTTTGGGTTAGGGTTAGGTTTAGGGTTAGGTTTAGGGTTTGGGTTTGGGTTAGGTGTCGGTATAGGGTTAGGGTTTCATTTGGGTTAGGGTTAGGGTTAGGGTTATGGTTTGTGTTAGGTTTAGGGTTAGGGTTAGGGTTAGGGTTTGGGTTTGGGTTAGGGTTAGGTTTAGGGTTAGGTTTAGGGTTTGGGTTTGGGTTAGGGTTAGGGTTAGGGTTAGGTTTAGGTTTAGGGTTAGGGTTAGCGTTACGGTTTGCGTTAGGGTTAGTGTTAGTGTTAGGTTTAGGGTTAGGGTTAGGGTTAGGGTTAGGGTTAGGTTTAGGTTTAGGGTTAGGGTTAGGGTTAGGGTTTGGGTTAGGGTTAATGTTAGGGTTTGGGTTAATGTTAAGATTAGGGTTAGGGTTAGCATTAGGGTTTGGGTTAGGGTTAAGGTTAGGGTTAGGATTTGGGTTAGGATTAGGGTTCTAGGTAGGATTAGGTTTAGGATTTGGGTTTGGGTTAGGGTTAGGTTTAGGGTTATGGTTTGGATTAGGGTTAGGGTTATGTTTAGGATTAGGTTTAGGGTTAGGGTTTGGGTTAGGGTTAGGGTTAGGTTTAGGGTTATGTTTAGGATTAGCGTTAGGGTTACGGTTAGGGTTTGGGTTAGAGTTAGCGTTAAGGTTAGGGTTAGTGTTTAGGTTTGGTTAGGGTTACGGTTAGGGTTAGGATTAGGGTTTGGGGTAGGTTTAGGGTTAGGTTTAAGGTTTGTGTTAGAGTTAGGGTTAGGGTTAGGGTTAGGGTTAGGGTTATGGTTAGGGTTAGGGTTAGGGTTAGGGTTAGGGTTAGGGTTATGTTTAGATTTAGGGTTAGGGTTACAGTTAGGGTTAGGGTTAGGGTTTGGGTTAAAGTTAGCGTTAAGGTTAGGGTTAGTGTTTGGGTTTGGTTAGGGTTACGGTTAGGGTTAGGAGTAGGGTTTGGGGTAGGTTTAGGGTTAGGTTTAGGGTTTGTGTTAGGGTTAAGGTTAGGGTTAGGGTTAGGGTTAGGCTTTGGGTTTGGGTTAGGGTTAGGTTTTGGGTTAGGTTTAGGGTTTGGTTTAGGGTTTTGTTTACGATTATTGTTAGGGTTAGGATTAGGGTTAGGGTTAGCGTTTCCGTTAGGGTTAGGGTTAGGGTTGGGTTTGGGTTATGGTTAGGTTTAATGTTAGATTTAGTATTAGTTTTAGGGTTAGCCTTTGGGTTAGGTTTAGGGTTGGGCTTAATATTTTGTTTAGGGTTAGGGTTATAGTTAGGTTTAGGGTTAGGGTTTGGTTTAGGGTTAGGGTTAGGGTTATGGTTAGGATTTGGGTTTGGCTTAGGGTTAGGGTTAGGGTTAGGGTTTGGGTTAGGGGTAGGGTTAGGGTTAAGATTAGGGTTTTGGTTATGGTTAGGGTTAGGGTTAAGGTTAGGTTTAGGGTTAGGATTCCGGTTAGGGTTAAGGTTAGGATTTGGGTTAGGTTTAGGGTTAGGTTTAGGATTAGGGTTAGGGTTAGTTTAAGGATTAGGGTTAGGGTTAGGGTTAGGGTTACGGTTAGGGTTTGGTTTATTGTTAGCTTTATACTTAGGATTAGTGTTAGGGTTTGGGTTAGGGTTAATGTTAGGGTTTGGGTTAATGTTAGGATTAGGGTTAGGTTAGGGTAAGGGTTAGGGTTAGGGTTAGGGTTAGGGTCAGTTTTAGGGATAGGATTTGGGTTAGGATTAGGGTTATAGTTAGGATTATATTTAGGATTTGGGTTAGGTTTAGGGTTAGGTTTAGGGTTAATCTTAGGATTAGGGTTAGGGTTAGGGTTAGGGTTACGGTTTGGATTAGGGTTAGAGTTTTGGTTAGAATTACGATTAGGCTTGGGTTTGGGTTAAGGTTAGGGTTAGGTTTAGGGTTTGGTGTAGGATTAGGGTTAGGTTTACGGTTAGGGTTAGTGTTAGGGTTTGGGTTAGGGCCAGGGTTAAGTTTAGGGTTAGTGTTTCTGTTTGGTTAGGGTTAGGGTTAGGATTAGGGTTTGGGGTAGGATTAGGGTTAGGGATAGGGTTAGGGTTAGGGTTAGGGTTAGGTTTAGGCTTTGGGTTTGGGTTAGGGTTAGGTTTAGGGTTAGGTTTGGGTTAGGTTTAGGGTTTGGTTTAGTGTTAGGTTTACGATTAGGGTTAGGGTTAGGATTAGGGTTACGGTTAGCGTTTCGGTTAGGGTTACGGTTAGGTTTAAGGTTTGGTTTTGGGTTAGGGTTAGGTTTAGTGTTAGATTAATATTAGTTTTAGGGTTAGGGTTTGGGTTAGGCTTAGGGTTAGGCTTAGTATTTGGTTTAGGGTTAGGCTTATAGTCAGGATTAGGGTTAGGGTTTCGGTTACGGTTAGGGTTAGGGTTAATGTTAGGATTTGGTTTAGGGTTAGGGTTACGGTTAGGGTTAGGGTTAGGGTTAGGGTTTGTATTTGGGTTAAGGTATGGGTTAGGGTTAGGGTTACTGTTAATGTTAGGGTTTGGTTTTGGATTAGGTTAATTGTTAGTGTTAGGGTTAGTTTTAAAGTTTGTTTTACGGTTAGGGTTATGTTTTGGGTTATGGTTAGGTTTAGGGTTAGGGTTTGGAATTGGGTTATATTTAGGGTTAGGGTTAGGGTTTCGTTTGGATTAGGGTTAGTGTTAGGGTTTCGGTTAGGTTTAGGGTTAGGGTTAGGTTTAGGGTTAGGGTTAGAGTTAGGTTTAGGGTTAGGGTTAGGGTTTGAGTTAGGGTAAGGGTTACGTTTAGGGTTAGGGTTAGCGTTAGGATTAGGATTAGTGTTAGGGTTAGGGTTAGGGTTTGTATTTGGGTTAGGGAAAGGATTAGGGTTAGGGTTAGTGTTAGTGTTAGGGTTTGGGTTTGGATTAGGTTAAGGGTTAGTGTTAGGGTTAGTGTTAGGGTTTGTTTTAGGGTTAGGGTTAGGTTTTGGTTTAGGGTTAGGGTTAGGTTTACGTTTAGGGTTTGGATTTGGGTTAGGTTTAGGGATAGGGTTAGGGTTTCATTTGGGTTAGGGTTAGGGTTAAGGTTAGGGTTTGGGTTAGGTTTAGGGTTATTGTTAGGATTAGGGTTAGGGTTAGGGTTAGGCTTAAGGTTAGGGTTAGGGTTTGGGTTAGGGTAAGGGTTACGTTTTGGGTTAGGGTTAGGGTTAGGTTTAGGATTAGGGTTAGTATTTGGGTTAGCGTAAGGGTTATAGTTAGGATTAAGGTTTGCATTAGGGTTAGGGTTAGGCTAAGTTTAGTGTTAATGTTAGGATTAGGGTTACGGTAGGGTTAGTGTTAGGGTTAGTGTTAGGGCTCGAGTTAGGGTTAGGGTTAGGGTTAGGGTTAGGCTTAGGGTTAGATTTAGGGTTAGGGTTAGCGTTTGGTTTTGGATTAGGATTAGGTTTAGGGTTTCTGTTACGGTTAGCGTTGGGTTAGGGTTTGGGTTTGGGTTAGGTTTAGGGTTAGGGTTCGGGTTAGTGTTACGGTTCGAGTTTGGGTTAGGGGTAAAGATAGGGTTAGGGTTTGGGTTAGGGTTAGGGTTAGGATTTGGTTTAGTGTTAGGGTTATAGTTAGGATTAATGTTAAGGTAAGATTTAGGGTTAGGGTTAGGGTTAGGGTTAGGGTTTGGGTTAGGAGTAGGGTTAGGGTTAGGGTTTGGGTTAGGGCTAGGGTTAGGGTTAGGGTTAGGGTTAGTGTTAGGATTAGGGTTAGGGTTAGGGTTTGGTTTAGGGTTAGTGTTAGAGTTAGCATTAGGATTAGGGTTAGGGTTAGTTTTATTGTTAGGATTAGGGTCAGGGTTAGGGTTAGGGTTAGGTTTAGGGTTAGGGTAAGGTTTAGGGTTATTGTTAGAGTTAGGGTTTTGGTTAGGGTTAGGTTTAGGGTTAGGGTTAGTGTTAGGGTTAGGGTTTGGGTTTGGGTTAGGGTTAGGTCTAGGATTTTGGTTTGGGTTAGGTTTAGGTTTAGTGTTAGGGTTAGGGTTACTGTTTGGGTTAGGGTTAGGGATAGATTTAGGTTTAGGTTTAGGATTAGGGTTAGGGTTAGCATTAGGGTTAGAGTTACGGTTTGGGTTAGGGTTAGGGTTAGGGTTAGGGTTTCGGTTAGGGTTAGTGTTAGGTTTTGGATTAGGGTTAGGGTTAGTGTTAGGGTTAGGGTTTGGGTTAGGTTTAGGGTTAATATTAGGGTTACGACTAGGGTTAAGTTTAGTGTTTGGGTTTGGGTTAGGTTTAGGGTTCTGGTTCGGGTTAGGGTTATGGTAAGATTTTAGGGCTAGGATTTGGGTTAGGGTTTGAGTTAGGGTTAGGGTGAGGGTTAGGATTAGGGTTTGTGTTAGGGTTAGGGTTATTGTTATGGGTTGGGTTAGGGTTAGGCTGAGGTTAAGGTTAGGGTTAGGAATTGAGTTAAGGTTATGGTTAGGGTTAGGGGTAGGATTAGGGTTAGGGTTAGGGTTTGGGTTTGGGTTATGGTTAGGGTTAGAGTTAGGGTTAGGGTTAGGGTTAGGGTTAGGATTAGGGTTAGGGTTAGGATTAGGATTAGGGTTAGGTTTAGGGTTTTGGTTTGGGTTAGGGTTAGGCTTAGGTTTAGGGTTTGGGTTAGTGTTAGGTTTAGGGTTTGGGTTAGGGTTAGTATTGGGGTTACGATTAGGGTTTTGGTTTGGTTTAGGGTTATGGTTAGGGTTTGGGTTAGAGTTAGGGTTAGGGTTAGGGTTTGGGTTAGGGTTTGGAGTTAGGGGTTGTGGTTAGGTTTAGGGATAGGGTTACGGTTAGGGTTTGGGTTAGGGTTAGGGTTAGGTTTGGGTTACGGTTAGGGTTAGGGTTAGCGTTGCGGTTTGCGTTAGGGTTAGTGTTAGTGTTAGGTTTAGGGTTAGGGTTAGGGTTAGGGTTAGGTTTAGGTTTAGGGTTAGGGTTAGGGTTAGGGTTTGGGTTAGGGTTAATGTTAGGGTTTGGGTTAATGTTAGGATTAGTGTTAGGGTTAGCATTAGGGTTTGGTTTAGGGTTAAGGTTAGGGTTAGGATTTGGGTTAGGATTAGGGTTCTAGGTAGGATTAGGTTTAGGATTTGGGTTTGGGTTAGGGTTAGGTTTAGGGTTATGGTTTGGATTAGGGTTAGGGTTATGTTTAGGATTAGGGTTAGGGTTAGGGTTTGGGTTAGGGTTAGGGTTAGGTTTAGGGTTATGTTTAGGATTAGGGTTAGGGTTACAGTTAGGGTTAGGGTTAGGGTTTGGGTTAGAGTTAGCGTTAAGGTTAGGGTTAGTGTTTGGGTTTGGTTAGGGTTACGGTTAGGGTTAGGATTAGGGTTTGGGGTAGGTTTAGGGTTAGGTTTAGGGTTTGTGTTAGGTTTAGGGTTAGGGTTAGGGTTAGGGTTAGGCTTTGGGTTTGGGTTAGGGTTAGGTTTTGGGTTAGGTTTAGGATTTGGTTTAGGGTTTTGTTTACGATTATTGTTAGGGTTAGGATTAGGGTTAGGGTTAGCGTTTCGGTTAGGTTTAGGGTTAGGGTTGGGTTTGGGTTATGGTTAGGTTTAATGTTAGATTTAGTATTAGTTTTAGGGTTAGTTTTAGGTTAGGGTTAGTGTTTGGGTTAGGTTTAGGGTTAGGCTTAATATTTTGTTTAGGGTTAGGGTTATAGTTAGGGTTATGGTTAGGGTTTGGTTTAGGGTTAGGGTTAGGGTTATGGTTAGGATTTGTGTTTGGGTTAGGGTTAGGATTAGGGTTAGGGTTTGGGTTAGGGGTAGGGTTAGGGTTAAGATTAGGGTTTTGGTTATGGTTCGGGTTAGGGTTAAGGTTAGGTTTAGGGTTAGGGTTCCGGTTAGGGTTAAGGTTAGGATTTGGGTTAGGTTTAGGGTTAGGTTTAGGATTAGGGTTAGGGTTAGTTTAAGGATTAGGGTTAGGGTTAGGGTTACGGTTACGGTTAGGGTTTGGTTTATTGTTAGCTTTATACTTAGGATTAGTGTTAGGGTTTGGGTTAGGGTTAATGTTAGGGTTTGGGTTAATGTTAGGATTAGGGTTAGGTTAGGGTAAGGGTTAGGGTTAGGGTTAGGGTTAGGGTTAGTTTTAGGGATAGGATTTGGGTTAGGATTAGGGTTATAGTTAGAATTATATTTAGGATTTGGGTTAGGTTTAGGGTTAGGTTTAGGGTTAATCTTAGGATTAGGGTTAGGGTTAGGGTTAGGGTTACGGTTTGGATTAGGGTTAGGGTTTTGGTTAGAATTACGATTAGGCTTGGGTTTGGGTTAAGGTTAGGGTTAGGTTTAGGGTTAGGTTTAGGATTAGGGTTAGGTTTACGGTTAGGGTTAGTGTTAGGGTTTGGGTTAGGGTCAGGGTTAAGTTTAGGGTTAGTGTTTGTGTTTGGTTAGGGTTAGGGTTAGGATTAGGGTTTGGGGTAGGTTTAGGGTTAGGGTTAGGGTTTGTGTTAGGGTTAGGGTTAGGGTTAGGGTTAGGGTTAGGGTTAGGCTTTGGGTTTGGGTTAGGGTTAGGTTTAGGGTTAGGGTTTGGGCTAGGTTTAGGGTTTGGTTTAGGGTTAGGTTTAAGATTAGGGTTAGGGTTAGGATTAAGGTTACGGTTAGCGTTTCAGTTAGGGTTACGGTTAGGGTTAAGGTTTGGTTTTGGGTTAGGGTTAGGTTTAGTGTTAGATTAATATTAGTTTTAGGGTTAGGGTTAGGGTTAGGGTTTGGGTTAGGCTTAGGGTTAGGCTTAGTATTTGGTTTAGGGTTAGGCTTATAGTCAGGATTAGGGTTAGGGTTTCGGTTAGGGTTAGGGTTAGGGTTAATGTTAGGATTTGGTTTAGGGTTAGGGTTACGGTTAGGGTT
>JAJHUQ010000034.1:10790000-10807500 GCA_035773235.1 Eospalax fontanierii | reverse complement strand
TTGAGGGTTAGGCTTAGTGTTAGGGTTTAGGGTTAGGGTTAGGGTTTGGTTGAGGGGTAGGCTTAGTGTTAGGGGTTAGGCTTAGTGTTAGGGGTTAGGGGTTAGGATGTTGGGTGTCAAATGACAAAAGTGATCTGTTCCTCCTGCTTCAGTCTCTCCACGTAGTCCCCAGCGTCCTAATTTGGGACCCTGTTGCCTTCATTCCCATATCCTCACTCTGCCACGTGATGTCATGCACTTGCAACTATCCTTTCCTTGAGGTCAGAGCGCTGGAATTCCACCTCAAGGGACCAGGAGGGTCAATGAAGCTGCAGGACGACATGTGGCACACATTGTCTTTCCATGTTCTTATGCAGGACTTGGCTTGCACAGTGACAGCAAGTAAGGGAGTAGAAGGTCATGCCTACTACCTCATCTTAGTCCCCTCTCCACCCCTCTGCTTCTCTTCTCTGTCCCTACAGCTTGCACTTCTATACAGCCTACCTGGCAGGAGAGCTAGAGGGACATCATTAAGAACAGAAGCTGTAGTCTGGATGGCAGGGTCCACTATGAACTGCTCTCTGAGACCTGACAAGGAGCCTGTTGCCACAGATTATTCAGGGCTCCTCATGTAATTACTTCAACACAAACTTCTCCCTCACAGATTTCTTGCTTGTCACAGAGATTACTGGAGTCTCATTGGGCTTCTTACAATTGTGCACTGAGGCCTAGATGGAGGGTAAAACCCCCTTACAAACTGAGAAAAACTGTCCTGCAAGGTATGCCTAGTCTAGAACTTGATAAAGCCCACCTTAGAGGAAGTGAGTGCCATCAATTTGAGTACTCTCTGGCTGTCCAGGCTGTTTGAAGCCCAGGCCAAACATTGTCTCAGGGAAAAGCAGAGCCTTCCTAAGACCTGAATAGGAGTCCTGACCTCCCCTCTGCTTCGACATTGTCACCCACCTTTTCATTACGGAGTCCAGACCCTGACAGGAAGCGGTGTGACTTGCAGATTTTAAGAATGTAGAGACAAACAGATAGTTCCCATTCTGGGCATCTCTTGACAGATAGCTCAACAAATTCTTCACTTTGTCTCCATTCTGTAGATTAATGCAGACAATCTGTAGATTAACCTGCACAGCTCAGTAAGTATACGGGATATTTTCTGGTCATCCTTAGGAAGGAGAGAGGAAGGAAGTTTCAAACTTGTAAACTCTGTCAGATTTCTCAATCATATGTTGCCATACACTGAGTTGAAAAATGGTAATTTCCTCAATATTCTCTCTCTATCTCCATGTCTCACTCACTTTCTCTCTCTGTTTCTCGCTCTCTCTAACACACACACACACTCACACGCATACAGACACACACACACACACACACACAAAAGACGAACATGGGTGGACCAGGGGATTACAAAGTTTACCTGAAAGGCACTCATCATTGTCTCCTGTGTGACCCAGTGCATAAACCGCCAGATGCTCTGGGCTACAGCGAGCACTCAGTGTCTCCAGAAGTGGCCAAGGCACCTATTCCTGGTGTTTCTGGTCCTCAGTCTCCAGAAGAAGAGAACGAGGATTAACATATCCTGCTCTGGTCATTGTATGCAGACAAGTGAGTCAGTTCAGATTGCTACAGACCTGTAGTTACTAGGTAACTACAAGATTCTGAGTTCTCTTTCATCTGATGTCATAGAGGTGAGGTCACTTCCTGGGATCCTCTGACATAGCCTCTTCCTTACATAGCAGTGCTTGCACTGCTAAGTACTCTCCTGCCCCCTGTCCATGTGGACAGTTCCATCAGTATGCCCATTCCACCACACCCACCCAACTGGCTGGGTATGCCTGGCTTCAGCAACCTCTCAACTCTGAGGAAATTCCGCTAGATTCCAACCTATCCTGCTATACCTATCTGACAGCAAAGCATTATTTGGCTTACACTTCCATGTCACAATCCATTTCGGAGTGTAGTCAGCTCAAGAACTCAAGGAAAGAGTATTCAAAGCACAAGCTACTTGTTCAAAGGCGGCACACTACACAAGACTCTCAAGGAACGCAAACATGATGTAGTAAGCACAAATAGACATCTACCAAGTATGAAGAACTTACAGAAATAAGCACTCTAACAATTATGAAATTGGATTGAATGGATAGCTTAGAGGGCAAACTTCTTGTAATTCGATCATGTGGATCTGAGTTTGAATTCTAGAACCCAGGATAATGACTGGCCTCAGGAAGCAGACTTGGAATCCCAGCATCTGGGAGGCAGACACAAGAGAACCCTGGGCTTCCAGCCATGCTAAAACACTGAGTTATAAGTCAGTGAGTAACTTTGTCTCATTAAAAAGTGGATGAGAACCTGAGAACACTAAGCAAAAGTTTAATCTTTGCATTTAGGCAAATATGAGCCTAAACAGAGACACACACACACAGAAACACACACACACACAGGCACACACAAGAACATCATTCCAGTGTTACTCATGAAGCCTGTTCGAGTGCTTAGAACATACCATTGAAAATGACCACTTGCCTCGCATTGCTGTAGAAGGGGAGATTTAACATAATGCAGAGACTGTTGACAAGTTTCAAACACAGTTGTATACTAAAGATTTTGAGAGCAGGAGAACATCATCCCGAAACCACACTTTATCATCCTTCCAGGAGCTCCCATCCTAACATATCTCCCAGGGATGAAGAGCATGCAGTTTTGCAGGTCACTGAATACACTCGTCTTGTAAATGGATTCTAGGAAGGGTAGGGATCTGCAATAGCAAGAAGCAGTGGCAAAAGGTCATCGACCATCTGAGCATTCCTACACAGTTCACGTCAGTGTGGTTTATGTTTAGCTCTGATGTCAACTGTCTGCTGTCATCTGGAAAACCGACTGATGTATAAACAGAGTAATACACAGTAGTCATGTCTTTTGGTTGTTGAGTATCTGTGCAAAGTGTGTGCAACTGTTTGTCATCCCAAATGGCACAGTATCTAATGTGGGTAGTTTGTTGTGTTTAAGAAGGAGGCAAAAAACCTATCACAAATTATGTTTCTGGAAAAGCCCAAGGACATGACAGTCATATCAAACATGAGGCAATCTGGACACTGGGGGAAGACCAAAGAAGAGCATTGCTTAGAATGCATGAGCCCTGGATTCCCCAAAAGAAAAGGAGGAACAAAAGCCGATAACAGGTCCAAGGATCCAGAAGGGGATGGTAGGAGGGCTTGATGAAGGCCACCAAGCTACACACTGAGTCACCAGTTTCTGGTGAGCTGCATAAGTTCTAGGCGGTAAAGTCCTACGCAAATGAATTGAGGGAGGGAGACTGAGATCTAAAGAGGCCTTGTATGAAAGTACCATTTCTTCTCATCAGTTCTATGGTATCTAAAGGTCAAACAGCTCCCCAGCTCAAAGTAGGTCCAGGAAGTTCCAAGAATTTTTCCAAAAAAAACTCATCCCAGGCTTTTAAAATTATATCAATGAAAACAAAGCCAGGGTAAGTATGAACTACCCTAATGTCAGCTAACCAGAGACTGTCTTTTCACTGAACCAACCCTAGGCACCTAGCAAACCGTTCTACCCCTGCACTCCCAGAATGGCACTTACAGTGCTCACTTCACTTACAGTTGCAGAACTTGAGATCACTGTGCAGAATGGTTTCTGTGGCATCTTAAGAATGCACTGCATATCTGCCTCAGCATTGGCCAAGTGCTCTTCGCTTGGTGACCAAGGTGAGGTTGAGAACCTCTCAGCCTGGGAACTCCAGCGTGAGGCAGAGATGTGGCTGTGTAATGCACATGTCAAGCAGCTCAATGATAAAATTGATCTGTTCCTCCTGCTTCAGGGTCTCCACCTAGTCCCCAGTGGGTTTGGATTTGGGTTTGGGTTAGGTTTACGGTTAGGGTTAGGGTTTCGTTTGGGTTAGGGTTAGGGTTAGGGTTAGGGTTAGGGTTTGGGTTTGGCTTAGGGGTAGTGTTAGGGTTAGGGTAAGGGTTAGGAATTGGGTTAGGGTTAGGATTAGGGTTAGGGTTAGAGTTTGGTTAGGGTTAGGGTTAGGGTTAGGGTTAGGGTTTGGGTTTGGGTTAGGTTTAGGTTTAGGGTTAGGGTTTAATTTGGGTTAGGTTTAGGGTTAGGGTTAGGGTTTGGGTTAGGTTTAGGGTTGGGGTTAGGGTTAGGGTTTGGGTTTGGGTTAGGGTTAGGTTTAGGGTTAGGTTTAGGGTTTGGGTTTGGGTTAGGTGTCGGTATAGGGTTAGGGTTTCATTTGGGTTAGGGTTAGGGTTAGGGTTATGGTTTGTGTTAGGTTTAGGGTTAGGGTTAGGGTTAGGGTTTGGGTTTGGGTTAGGGTTAGGTTTAGGGTTAGGTTTAGGGTTTGGGTTTGGGTTAGGGTTAGGGTTAGGGTTAGGTTTAGGTTTAGGGTTAGGGTTAGCGTTACGGTTTGCGTTAGGGTTAGTGTTAGTGTTAGGTTTAGGGTTAGGGTTAGGGTTAGGGTTAGGGTTAGGTTTAGGTTTAGGGTTAGGGTTAGGGTTAGGGTTTGGGTTAGGGTTAATGTTAGGGTTTGGGTTAATGTTAAGATTAGGGTTAGGGTTAGCATTAGGGTTTGGGTTAGGGTTAAGGTTAGGGTTAGGATTTGGGTTAGGATTAGGGTTCTAGGTAGGATTAGGTTTAGGATTTGGGTTTGGGTTAGGGTTAGGTTTAGGGTTATGGTTTGGATTAGGGTTAGGGTTATGTTTAGGATTAGGTTTAGGGTTAGGGTTTGGGTTAGGGTTAGGGTTAGGTTTAGGGTTATGTTTAGGATTAGCGTTAGGGTTACGGTTAGGGTTTGGGTTAGAGTTAGCGTTAAGGTTAGGGTTAGTGTTTAGGTTTGGTTAGGGTTACGGTTAGGGTTAGGATTAGGGTTTGGGGTAGGTTTAGGGTTAGGTTTAAGGTTTGTGTTAGAGTTAGGGTTAGGGTTAGGGTTAGGGTTAGGGTTATGGTTAGGGTTAGGGTTAGGGTTAGGGTTAGGGTTAGGGTTATGTTTAGATTTAGGGTTAGGGTTACAGTTAGGGTTAGGGTTAGGGTTTGGGTTAAAGTTAGCGTTAAGGTTAGGGTTAGTGTTTGGGTTTGGTTAGGGTTACGGTTAGGGTTAGGAGTAGGGTTTGGGGTAGGTTTAGGGTTAGGTTTAGGGTTTGTGTTAGGGTTAAGGTTAGGGTTAGGGTTAGGGTTAGGCTTTGGGTTTGGGTTAGGGTTAGGTTTTGGGTTAGGTTTAGCGTTTGGTTTAGGCTTTTGTTTACGATTATTGTTAGGGTTAGGATTAGGGTTAGGGTTAGCGTTTCCGTTAGGGTTAGGGTTAGGCTTGGGTTTGGGTTATGGTTAGGTTTAATGTTAGATTTAGTATTAGTTTTAGGGTTAGCCTTTGGGTTAGGTTTAGGGTTGGGCTTAATATTTTGTTTAGGGTTAGGGTTATAGTTAGGTTTAGGGTTAGGGTTTGGTTTAGGGTTAGGGTTAGGGTTATGGTTAGGATTTGGGTTTGGCTTAGGGTTAGGGTTAGGGTTAGGGTTTGGGTTAGGGGTAGGGTTAGGGTTAAGATTAGGGTTTTGGTTATGGTTAGGGTTAGGGTTAAGGTTAGGTTTAGGGTTAGGATTCCGGTTAGGGTTAAGGTTAGGATTTGGGTTAGGTTTAGGGTTAGGTTTAGGATTAGGGTTAGGGTTAGTTTAAGGATTAGGGTTAGGGTTAGGGTTAGGGTTACGGTTAGGGTTTGGTTTATTGTTAGCTTTATACTTAGGATTAGTGTTAGGGTTTGGGTTAGGGTTAATGTTAGGGTTTGGGTTAATGTTAGGATTAGGGTTAGGTTAGGGTAAGGGTTAGGGTTAGGGTTAGGGTTAGGGTCAGTTTTAGGGATAGGATTTGGGTTAGGATTAGGGTTATAGTTAGGATTATATTTAGGATTTGGGTTAGGTTTAGGGTTAGGTTTAGGGTTAATCTTAGGATTAGGGTTAGGGTTAGGGTTAGGGTTACGGTTTGGATTAGGGTTAGGGTTTTGGTTAGAATTACGATTAGGCTTGGGTTTGGGTTAAGGTTAGGGTTAGGTTTAGGGTTAGGTTTAGGATTAGGGTTAGGTTTACGGTTAGGGTTAGTGTTAGGGTTTGGGTTAGGGTCAGGGTTAAGTTTAGGGTTAGTGTTTCTGTTTGGTTAGGGTTAGGGTTAGGATTAGGGTTTGGGGTAGGTTTAGGGTTAGGGTTAGGGTTAGGGTTAGGGTTAGGGTTAGGGTTAGGGTTAGGGTTAGGCTTTGGGTTTGGGTTAGGGTTAGGTTTAGGGTTAGGTTTGGGTTAGGTTTAGGGTTTGGTTTAGTGTTAGGTTTACGATTAGGGTTAGGGTTAGGATTAGGGTTACGGTTAGCGTTTCGGTTAGGGTTACGGTTAGGTTTAAGGTTTGGTTTTGGGTTAGGGTTAGGTTTAGTGTTAGATTAATATTAGTTTTAGGGTTAGGGTTAGGGTTAGGGTTTGGGTTAGGCTTAGGGTTAGGCTTAGTATTTGGTTTAGGGTTAGGCTTATAGTCAGGATTAGGGTTAGGGTTTCGGTTAGGGTTAGGGTTAGGGTTAATGTTAGGATTTGGTTTAGGGTTAGGGTTACGGTTAGGGTTAGGGTTAGGGTTAGGGTTTGTATTTGGGTTAAGGTAAGGGTTAGGGTTAGGGTTACTGTTAATGTTAGGGTTTGGTTTTGGATTAGGTTAATTGTTAGTGTTAGGGTTAGTTTTAAAGTTTGTTTTACGGTTAGGGTTATGTTTTGGGTTATGGTTAGGTTTAGGGTTAGGGTTTGGAATTGGGTTATATTTAGGGTTAGGGTTAGGGTTTCGTTTGGATTAGTGTTAGTGTTAGGGTTTCGGTTAGGTTTAGGGTTAGGGTTAGGTTTAAGGTTAGGGTTAGAGTTAGGTTCAGGGTTAGGGTTAGGGTTTGAGTTAGGGTAAGGGTTACGTTTAGGGTTAGGGTTAGCGTTAGGATTAGGATTAGTGTTAGGGTTAGGGTTAGGGTTTGTATTTGGGTTAGGGAAAGGATTAGGGTTAGGGTTAGTGTTAGTGTTAGGGTTTGGGTTTGGATTAGGTTAAGGGTTAGTGTTAGGGTTAGTGTTAGGGTTTGTTTTAGGGTTAGGGTTAGGTTTTGGTTTAGGGTTAGGGTTAGGTTTACGTTTAGGGTTTGGATTTGGGTTAGGTTTAGGGATAGGGTTAGGGTTTCATTTGGGTTAGGGTTAGGGTTAAGGTTAGGGTTTGGGTTAGGTTTAGGGTTATTGTTAGGATTAGGGTTAGGGTTAGGGTTAGGCTTAAGGTTAGGGTTAGGGTTTGGGTTAGGGTAAGGGTTACGTTTTGGGTTAGGGTTAGGGTTAGGTTTAGGATTAGGGTTAGTATTTGGGTTAGCGTAAGGGTTATAGTTAGGATTAGGGTTAGTATTTGGGTTAGGGTTAGGCTAAGTTTAGTGTTAATGTTAGGATTAGGGTTACGGTAGGGTTAGTGTTAGGGTTAGTGTTAGGGCTCGAGTTAGGGTTAGGGTTAGGGTTAGGGTTAGGCTTAGGGTTAGATTTAGGGTTAGGGTTAGCGTTTGGTTTTGGATTAGGATTAGGTTTAGGGTTTCTGTTACGGTTAGCGTTGGGTTAGGGTTTGGGTTGGGGTTAGGTTTAGGGTTAGGGTTCGGGTTGGTGTTAGGGTTCGAGTTTGGGTTAGGGGTAAAGATAGGGTTAGGGTTTGGGTTAGGGTTAGGGTTAGGATTTGGTTTAGTGTTAGGGTTATAGTTAGGATTAATGTTAAGGGAAGACTTAGGGTTAGGGTCAGGGTGAGGGTTAGCGTTTGGGTTAGGAGTAGGGTTAGGGTTAGCGTTTGGGTTAGGGCTAGGGTTAGGGTTAGGGTTAGGGTTAGTGTTAGGATTAGGGTTAGGGTTAGGGTTTGGTTTAGGGTTAGTGTTAGAGTTAGCATTAGGATTAGGGTTAGGGTTAGTTTTATTGTTAGGATTAGGGTCAGGGTTAGGGTTAGGGTTAGGTTTAGGGTTAGGGTAAGGTTTAGGGTTATTGTTAGAGTTAGGGTTTTGGTTAGGGTTAGGTTTAGGGTTAGGGTTAGTGTTAGGGTTAGGGTTTGGGTTTGGGTTAGGGTTAGGTCTAGGATTTTGGTTTGGGTTAGGTTTAGGTTTAGTGTTAGGGTTAGGGTTACTGTTTGGGTTAGGGTTAGGGATAGATTTAGGTTTAGGTTTAGGATTAGGGTTAGGGTTAGCATTAGGGTTAGAGTTACGGTTTGGGTTAGGGTTAGGGTTAGGGTTAGGGTTTCGGTTAGGGTTAGTGTTAGGTTTTGGATTAGGGTTAGGGTTAGTGTTAGGGTTAGGGTTTGGGTTAGGTTTAGGGTTAATATTAGGGTTACGACTAGGGTTAAGTTTAGTGTTTGGGTTTGGGTTAGGTTTAGGGTTCTGGTTCGGGTTAGGGTTATGGTAAGATTTTAGGGCTAGGATTTGGGTTAGGGTTTGAGTTAGGGTTAGGGTGAGGGTTAGTATTGGGGTTTGTGTTCGGGTTGGGGTTTTTGTTATGGGTTGGGTTAGGGTTAGGCTGAGGTTAAGGTTAGGGTTAGGAATTGAGTTAAGGTTATGGTTAGGGTTAGGGTTAGGATTAGGGTTAGGGTTAGGGTTTGGGTTTGGGTTATGGTTAGGGTTAGAGTTAGGGTTAGGGTTAGGGTTAGGGTTAGGATTAGGGTTAGGGTTAGGATTAGGATTAGGGTTAGGTTTAGGGTTTTGGTTTGGGTTAGGGTTAGGCTTAGGTTTAGGGTTTGGGTTAGTGTTAGGTTTAGGGTTTGGGTTAGGGTTAGTATTGGGGTTACGATTAGGGTTTTGGTTTGGTTTAGGGTTATGGTTAGGGTTTGGGTTAGAGTTAGGGTTAGGGTTAGGGTTTGGGTTAGGGTTTGGAGTTAGGGGTTGTGGTTAGGTTTAGGGATAGGGTTACGGTTAGGGTTTGGGTTAGGGTTAGGGTTAGGTTTGGGTTACGGTTAGGGTTAGGGTTAGCGTTGCGGTTTGCGTTAGGGTTAGTGTTAGTGTTAGGTTTAGGGTTAGGGTTAGGGTTAGGGTTAGGTTTAGGTTTAGGGTTAGGGTTAGGGTTAGGGTTTGGGTTAGGGTTAATGTTAGGGTTTGGGTTAATGTTAGGATTAGTGTTAGGGTTAGCATTAGGGTTTGGTTTAGGGTTAAGGTTAGGGTTAGGATTTGGGTTAGGATTAGGGTTCTAGGTAGGATTAGGTTTAGGATTTGGGTTTGGGTTAGGGTTAGGTTTAGGGTTATGGTTTGGATTAGGGTTAGGGTTATGTTTAGGATTAGGGTTAGGGTTAGGGTTTGGGTTAGGGTTAGGGTTAGGTTTAGGGTTATGTTTAGGATTAGGGTTAGGGTTACAGTTAGGGTTAGGGTTAGGGTTTGGGTTAGAGTTAGCGTTAAGGTTAGGGTTAGTGTTTGGGTTTGGTTAGGGTTACGGTTAGGGTTAGGATTAGGGTTTGGGGTAGGTTTAGGGTTAGGTTTAGGGTTTGTGTTAGGTTTAGGGTTAGGGTTAGGGTTAGGGTTAGGCTTTGGGTTTGGGTTAGGGTTAGGTTTTGGGTTAGGTTTAGGATTTGGTTTAGGGTTTTGTTTACGATTATTGTTAGGGTTAGGATTAGGGTTAGGGTTAGCGTTTCGGTTAGGTTTAGGGTTAGGGTTGGGTTTGGGTTATGGTTAGGTTTAATGTTAGATTTAGTATTAGTTTTAGGGTTAGTTTTAGGTTAGGGTTAGTGTTTGGGTTAGGGTTAGGGTTAGGCTTAATATTTTGTTTAGGGTTAGGGTTATAGTTAGGGTTATGGTTAGGGTTTGGTTTAGGGTTAGGGTTAGGGTTATGGTTAGGATTTGGGGTTGGGTTAGGGTTAGGATTAGGGTTAGGGTTTGGGTTAGGGGTAGGGTTAGGGTTAAGATTAGGGTTTTGGTTATGGTTCGGGTTAGGGTTAAGGTTAGGTTTAGGGTTAGGGTTCCGGTTAGGGTTAAGGTTAGGATTTGGGTTAGGTTTAGGGTTAGGTTTAGGATTAGGGTTAGGGTTAGTTTAAGGATTAGGGTTAGGGTTAGGGTTACGGTTACGGTTAGGGTTTGGTTTATTGTTAGCTTTATACTTAGGATTAGTGTTAGGGTTTGGGTTAGGGTTAATGTTAGGGTTTGGGTTAATGTTAGGATTAGGGTTAGGTTAGGCTAAGGGTTAGGTTTAGGGTTAGGGTTAGGGTTAGTTTTAGGGATAGGATTTGGGTTAGGATTAGGGTTATAGTTAGAATTATATTTAGGATTTGGGTTAGGTTTAGGGTTAGGTTAAGGGTTAATCTTAGGATTAGGGTTAGGGTTAGGGTTAGGGTTACGGTTTGGATTAGGGTTAGGGTTTTGGTTAGAATTACGATTAGGCTTGGGTTTGGGTTAAGGTTAGGGTTAGGTTTAGGGTTAGGTTTAGGATTAGGGTTAGGTTTACGGTTAGGGTTAGTGTTAGGGTTTGGGTTAGGGTCAGGGTTAAGTTTAGGGTTAGTGTTTGTGTTTGGTTAGGGTTAGGGTTAGGATTAGGGTTTGGGGTAGGTTTAGGGTTAGGGTTAGGGTTTGTGTTAGGGTTAGGGTTAGGGTTAGGGTTAGGGTTAGGGTTAGGCTTTGGGTTTGGGTTAGGGTTAGGTTTAGGGTTAGGGTTTGGGCTAGGTTTAGGGTTTGGTTTAGGGTTAGGTTTAAGATTAGGGTTAGGGTTAGGAATAAGGTTACGGTTAGCGTTTCAGTTAGGGTTACGGTTAGGGTTAAGGTTTGGTTTTGGGTTAGGGTTAGGTTTAGTGTTAGATTAATATTAGTTTTAGGGTTAGGGTTAGGGTTAGGGTTTGGGTTAGGCTTAGGGTTAGGCTTAGTATTTGGTTTAGGGTTAGGCTTATAGTCAGGATTAGGGTTAGGGTTTCGGTTAGGGTTAGGGTTAGGGTTAATGTTAGGATTTGGTTTAGGGTTAGGGTTACGGTTAGGGTTAGGGTTAGGGTTAGGGTTTGTATTTGGGTTAAGGTAAGGATTAGTGTTAGGGATACTGTTAGTGTTAGGGTTTGGTTTTGGATTAGGTTAATTGTTAGTGTTAGGGTTAGTGTTAAAGTTTGTTTTACGGTTAGGGCTATGTTTTGGATTATGGTTAGGTTTAGGGTTAGGGTTTGGAATTGGGTTATATTTAGGGTTAGGGTTAGGGTTTCGTTTGGATTAGGGTTAGTGTTAGGGTTTCGGTTAGGTTTAGGGTTAGGGTTAGGTTTAGGGTTAGGGTTAGAGTTAGGTTTAGGGTTAGGGTTAGGGTTTGAGTTAGGGTAAGGGTTACGTTTAGGGTTAGGGTTAGCGTTAGGATTAGGATTAGTGTTAGGGTTAGGGTTAGGGTTTGTATTTGGGTTAGGGAAAGGATTAGGGTTAGGGTTAGTGTTATTGTTAGGGTTTGGGTTTGGATTAGGTTAAGGGTTAGTGTTAGGGTTAGTGTTAGGGTTTGTTTTAGGGTTAGGGTTAGGTTTTGGTTTAGGGTTAAGGTTAGGGTTATGTTTAGGGTTTGGATTTGGGTTAGGTTTAGGGATAGGGTTAGGGTTTCATTTGGGTTAGGGTTAGGGTTAAGGTTAGGGTTTGGGTTAGGTTTAGGGTTATTGTTAGGATTAGGGTTAGGGTTAGGGTTAGGCTTAAGGTTAGGGTTAGGGTTTGGGTTAGGGTAAGGGTTACGTTTTGGGTTAGGGTTAGGGTTAGGTTTAGGATTAGGGTTAGTATTTGGGTTAGGGTAAGGGTTATAGTTAGGATTAGGGTTAGTATTTGGGTTAGGGTTAGGCTAAGTTTAGTGTTAATGTTAGGATTAGGGTTACGGTAGGGTTAGGGTTAGGGTTAGTGTTAGGGCTCGAGTTAGGGTTAGGGTTAGGGTTAGGGTTAGGCTTAGGGTTAGATTTAGGGTTAGGGTTAGCGTGTGTTTTTGGATTAGGATTAGGTTTAGGGTTTCTTTTACGGTTAGCGTTGGGTTAGGGTTTGGGTTTGGGTTAGGTTTAGGGTTAGGGTTCGCGTTAGGGTTAGGGTTCGAGTTTGGGTTAGGGGTAAAGTTAGGGTTAGGGTTTGGGTTAGGGTTAGGGTTAGGATTTGGTTTAGTGTTAGGGTTATAGTTAGGATTAATGTTAGGGTAAGATTTAGGGTTAGGGTTAGGGTTAGGGTTAGGGTTTGGGTTAGGAGTAGGGTTAGGGTTAGGGTTAGGGTTTGGGTTAGGGCTAGGGTTAGGGTTAGGGTTAGGGTTAGTGTTAGGATTAGGGTTAGGGTTAGGGTTTGGTTTAGGGTTAGTGTTAGAGTTAGCATTAGGATTAGGGTTAGGGTTAGTTTTATTGTTAGGATTAGGGTCAGGGTTAGGGTTAGGGTTAGGTTTAGGGTTAGTGTTTGTGTTTGGTTAGGGTTAGGGTTAGGGTTAGGCTTAATATTTTGTTTAGGGTTAGGGTTATAGTTAGGGTTATGGTTAGGGTTTGGTTTAGGGTTAGGGTTAGGGTTATGGTTAGGATGTGGGTTTGGGTTAGGGTTAGGATTAGGGCTAAGGTTTGGGTTAGGGGTAGGGTTAGGGTTAAGATTAGGGTTTTGGTTATGGTTCGGGTTAGGGTTAAGGTTAGGTTTAGGGTTAGGGTTCCGGTTAGGGTTAAGGTTAGGATTTGGGTTAGGTTTAGGGTTAGGTTTAGGATTAGGGTTAGGGTTAGTTTAAGGATTAGGGTTAGGGTTAGGGTTAGGGTTACGGTTAGGGTTTGGTTTATTGTTAGCTTTATACTTAGGATTAGTGTTAGGGTTTGGGTTAGGGTTAATGTTAGGGTTTGGGTTAATGTTAGGATTAGGGTTAGGTTAGGGTAAGGGTTAGGGTTAGGGTTAGGGTTAGGGTTAGTTTTAGGGATAGGATTTGGGTTAGGATTAGGGTTATAGTTAGGATTATATTTAGGATTTGGGTTAGGTTTAGGGTTAGGTTTAGGGTTAATCTTAGGATTAGGGTTAGGGTTAGGGTTAGGGTTACGGTTTGGATTAGGGTTAGGGTTTTGGTTAGAATTACGATTAGGCTTGGGTTTGGGTTAAGGTTAGGGTTAGGTTTAGGGTTAGGTTTAGGTTTAGGGTTAGGTTTACGGTTAGGGTTAGTGTTAGGGTTTGGGTTAGGGTCAGGGTTAAGTTTAGGGTTAGTGTTTGTGTTTGGTTAGGGTTAGGGTTAGGATTAGGGTTTGGGGTAGGTTTAGGGTTAGGGTTAGGGTTTGTGTTAGGGTTAGGGTTAGGGTTAGGGTTAGGGTTAGGGTTAGGCTTTGGGTTTGGGTTAGGGTTAGGTTTAGGGTTAGGGTTTGGGTTAGGTTTAGGGTTTGGTTTAGGGTTAGGTTTAAGATTAGGGTTAGGGTTAGGATTAAGGTTACGGTTAGCGTTTCGGTTAGGGTTACGGTTAGGGTTAAGGTTTGGTTTTGTGTTAGGGTTAGGTTTAGTGTTAGATTAATATTAGTTTTAGGGTTAGGGTTAGGGTTAGAGTTTGGGTTAGGCTTAGGGTTAGGCTTAGTATTTGGTTTAGGGTTAGGCTTATAGTCAGGATTAGGGTTAGGGTTTCGGTTAGGGTTAGGGTTAGGGTTAGGGTTTGTATTTGGATTAAGGTAAGGGTTAGGGTTAGGGATACTGTTAGTGTTATGGTTTGGTTTTGGATTAGGTTAATTGTTAGTGTTATGGTTAGTGTTAAAGTTTGTTTTACGGTTAGGGTTATGTTTTGGATTATGGTTAGGTTTAGGGTTAGGGTTTGGAATTGGGTTATATTTAGGGTTAGGGTTAGGGTTTCGTTTGGATTAGGGTTAGTGTTAGGGTTTCGGTTAGGTTTAGGGTTAGGGTTAGGTTTAGGGTTAGGGTGAGAGTTAGTTTTAGGGTTAGGGTTAGGGTTTGAGTTAGGGTAAGGGTTACGTTTAGGGTTAGGGTTAGCGTTAGGATTAGGATTAGTGTTAGGGTTAGGGTTAGGGTTTGTATTTGGGTTAGGGAAAGGATTAGGGTTAGGGTTAGTGTTATTGTTAGGGTTTGGGTTTGGATTAGGTTAAGGGTTAGTGTTAGGGTTAGTTTTAGGGTTTGTTTTAGGGTTAGGGTTAGGTTTTGGTTTAGGGTTAGGTTTAGGGTTTGGATTTGGGTTAGGTTTATTGATAGGGTTAGGGTTTCATTTGGGTTAGGGTTAGGGTTAAGGTTAGGGTTTGCGTTAGGTTTAGGGTTATTGTTAGGATTAGGGTTAGGGTTAGGGTTAGGCTTAAGGTTAGGGTTAGGGTTTGGGTTAGGGTAAGGGTTACGTTTTGGGTTAGGGTTAGGGTTAGGTTTAGGATTAGGGTTAGTATTTGGGTTAGGGTAAGGTTTATAGTTAGGATTAGGGTTAGTATTTGGGTTAGGGTTAGGCTAAGTTTAGTGTTAATGTTAGGATTAGGGTTACAGTAGGGTTAGGGTTAGGGTTAGTGTTAGGGCTCGAGTTAGGGTTAGGGTTAGGCTTAGGGTAAGGCTTAGGGTTAGATTTAGGGTTAGGGTTAGCTTTTGTTTTTGGATTAGGATTAGGTTTAGGGTTTCTGTTACGGTTAGCGTTGGGTTAGGGTTTGGGTTTGGGTTAGGTTTAGGGTTAGGGTTCGGGTTAGGGTTAGGGTTCGAGTTTGGGTTAGGGGTAAAGTTAGGGTTAGGGTTTGGGTTAGGGTTAGGGTTAGGATTTGGTTTAGTGTTAGGGTTATAGTTAGGATTAATGTTAGGGTAAGATTTAGGGTTAGGGTTAGGGTTAGGGTTTGGGTTAGGAGTAGGGTTAGGGTTAGGGTTAGGGTTTGGGTTAGGGCTAGGGTTAGGGTTAGGGTTAGGGTTAGGGTTTGGTTTAGGGTTAGTGTTAGAGTTAGCATTAGGATTAGGGTTAGGGTTAGTTTTATTGTTAGGATTAGGGTCAGGGTTAGGGTTAGGGTTAGGTTTAGGGTTAGTGTTTGTGTTTGGTTAGGGTTAGGGTTAGGATTAGGGTTTGGGGTAGGTTTAGGGTTAGGGTTAGGGTTTGTGTTAGGGTTAGGGTTAGGGTTAGGGTTAGGGTTAGGGTTAGGGTTACTGTTTGGGTTAGGGTTAGGGATAGATTTAGGGTTAGGTTTAGGATTAGGGTTAGGGTTAGCATTAGGGTTAGAGTTACGGTTTGGGTTAGGGTTAGGGTTAGGTTTAGGGTTTCGGTTAGGGTTAGTGTTAGGTTTTGGATTAGGGTTAGGGTTAGTGTTAGGGTTAGGGTTTGGGTTAGGTTTAGGGTTAGTATTAGGGTTACGACTAGGGTTAAGTTTAGTGTTTGGGTTTGGGTTAGGTTTAGGGTTCTGGTTCGGGTTAGGGTTAGGGTAAGGTTTTAGGGCTAGGATTTGGGTTAGGGTTTGAGTTAGGGTTAGGGTGAGGGTTAGGATTAGGGTTTGTGTTAGGGTTAGGGTTATTGTTATGGGTTGGGTTAGGGTTAGGGTGAGGTTAAGGTTAGGGTTAGGAATTGAGTTAGGGTTAGGGTTAGGGTTAGGGTTAGGGTTAGGATTAGGGTTAGGGTTAGGGTTTGGGTTTGGGTTATGGTTAGGGTTAGAGTTAGGGTTAGGGTTAGGGTTAGGGTTAGGATTAGGGTTAGGTTTAGGATTAGGATTATGGTTAGTGTTAGGGTCATGGTTTCGTTTAGGGTTAGGGTTAGGTTTAGGGTTTGGGTTAGTGTTTGGTTTAGGGTTTGGGTTAGGGTTAGTATTGGGGTTACGATTAGGGTTTTGGTTTGGTTTAGGGTTATGGTTAGGGTTTGGGTTAGAGTTAGGGTTAGGGTTAGGGTTTGGGTTAGGGTTTGGAGTTAGGGGTTGGGGTTAGGTTTAGGGATAGGGTTACGGTTAGGGTTTGGGTTAGGGTTAGGGTTAGGTTTGGGTTAGGGTTAGGGTTACGGTGTGGGTTTGAGTTAGGGTTAGGGTTAGGGTTAGGGTTTGGGTTTGGTTTAGTGCTTGGTTTAGGGTTAGAGTTAGGGTTAGGATTAGGATTAGGTTTAGGGTTAGGGTTTGGGTTAGGGTTAGGGTTAGGGTTCGGTTTAGGTTTTGGGTTAGGGTTAGGGTTAGGGTTAGGGTTTGAGTTAGGGTTAGTCTTAGGTTTAGGGTTATGGTTTTTGTTAGGTTTAGGGTTAGGGTCAGTGTTTGACTTTGAGTTAAGTTTAGGTTTAGGGTTAGGTTTAGGGTTAGGGTTAGAATTAGGTTTAGGATTAGGGTTAAGTTTAGAGTTTCGGTTTGGGTTAGGTTTAGGGTTCGGGTTAGGGTTAGGGTTAGGGTAAGGTTTTAGGGCTAGGGTTAGGGTTACGGTTTGATTTAGTGTTAGGGTTAGGTTTAGGATTAGGGTTTGGGTTAGGGTTTGGGTTAGGGTTAGGGTTAGTGTTCGGTTTAGATTTTTGGTTAGTGTTAGGGTTAGGATTATGGTTAGGGTTAGGGTTAGGATTTGGTTTAGGGTTAGGGTAGGGGTAGGGTTAGGGTGAGGGTTTGGATTAGGGTTAGGTTTGGGTATGGGTTAGGGTTAGGGTTAGGATTAGGATTACGGTTAGGTTTAGGGTTAGGGTTAGGGTTAGTCTTAAGGTTAGAATTTGGGTTAGGGTTAGGGTTACGATTAGGGTTAAGTTTAGGTTTTGGGTTTGGGTTAGGTCTAGGGTTAGTTTAAGGGTTAGGGTTAGGTTTAGTGTTTAGGGTTAGGGTTAGGGCTAGTGTTTGGGTTAGGGTTAGGGTTAGTTTTGGTTTAGGGTTAGGATTAGGTTTAGGGTTAGGTTTTGGTTTGGGTTAGGGTTAGAGTTAGGGTTTGGGTTAGTGTTAGGGTTAGGGTTAGGGTTAGGGTTAGGGTTAGGGTTAGGATTTAGGTTTAGGGTTAGGTTTAGGGTTTGGGTTAGGGTTAGGGTTAGGGTTAAGGTTAGGATTAGGTTTAGGGTTAGGGTTAGGGTTTGGTTTAGGTTTAGGGTTAGGTTTAGGTTTTTGGTTAGTTTTAATGTTAGGATTAGGGTTTGGATTCGGGATAGAGTTAGGGTTAGGGTTAGGGTTTGAGTTAGGGTTAGGGTTTGGGTTAGGGTTAGGGTTTGGGTTAGGGTTAGGGTTAGAGTTAGGATTAGGGTTTGGGTTTGAGTTTGAGTTAGCTTTAGGGTTTTCATTAGGGTTAGGGTTAGGGTTAGGGTTAGGGTTTGGTTTACAGTTAGTGTTAGGGTTAGGGTTAGGTTTAGGGTTAAGGTTAGGATTAGGGTTAGGGTTAGGGTTTGGTTTACGTTTTTGGTTAGGGTTAGGGTTAAGGTTAGGATTAGGGTTAGAGTTAGGGTTAGAGTTAGGGTAAGGGTTACGATTAGGGTTAAGTTTAGTGTTTGGGTTTCGGTTAGGTTTAGGGTTAGGGTTGCGATTAGTGTTAGGTTTAGGGTTTGGGTTTCGGTTAGGTTTAGCGTTAGGATTAGGGTTAGGGTTAGGGTTAGGGTTTAGGGTTAAGGTTAGTGTTAGGGTTAGGTTTAGGGTTTGGGTTAAGGTTAGGTTTAGGTTTAGGATTTGGGTTAGTGTTAGTATA
>JAJHUQ010000034.1:10752500-10765000 GCA_035773235.1 Eospalax fontanierii | reverse complement strand
GTTAGTGTAAGGATTAGGGTTTGGGTTTCGGTTAGGGTTAGGGTTAGGGTTAGGGTTTGGGTTAGTGTTAGGTTTTGGGATACGGTTAGGGTTACTGTAAGGGTTAGTTTTAGGGTTTGTGTTAGGGTTAGGGTTAGGGTTAGGGTTAGGTTTAGGGTTTGGGTTAGGGTTAGGGTTAGGGTTAGGGTTAGGGTTAGGGTTAGGGTTAGGGTTGTGTTAGGATTATGGTTAGGGTTAGGGTTTGGTTTAGGGTTATTGTTAGGGTTTGGGTTTGTGTTAGGGTTAGGGTTAGGGTTATGGTTAGGGTTGGAGTTAGTGTTAGGGTTAGGGTTAGTGTGTGGGTTTGGGTTAGGGTTAAGCTTAGTGTTAGGGTTAGGGTAAGTGTTAGGGTTAGGGTTTGGATTAGGGTTAGGTTTAGGTTTAGGCTTAGGGTTAGTGTTAGGTTTGGTTTAGGGTTAGTGTTAGGGTTAGGGTAAGGGGTAGGGTTAGGTTTAGGGTTAGTTTTAGGGCTTGGGTTAGGGTTAGGGTTAGGGTTAGGGATTGCGTTTAGGTTATGTTTAGGGTTTGGGTTAGGCTTAGGGTTAGTGTTTGGGTTTGGGTTTGGGTTAGGTTTAGGTTTAGGGTTAGGGTTAGGGTTAGGGTTAGGGTTAGGGTTAGGGTTTGGGTTTGGGTTAGAGAAAGGTATAGGGTTAGCGTTTGGGTTAGGTTTAGTGTTAGGTTTAGGGTTTGGGTTAGGGTTTGGGTTAGGTTTTGGGTTAGGGTTAGGGTTAGGGTTAGGTTTAGGGTTATTGTTTGGGCTTGGGTTAGGGTTAGGTTTAGTTTTAGGGTTAGAGTTAGGTTTAGGGTTTGGATTAGAGTTAGGGTTAGGGTTAGGGTTAGGGTTAGGGTTAGGGTTCGGGCTAGGCGATAGTGATAGGGTTAGGTTTAGGATTAGGGTTAGGTTTTGGGCTTGGGATAGGGTTAATGTTAAGGTTAGTATTAGGGTTGGTTCAGTATAAGGATTAGGTTTTGGGTTTCGGTTAGGGTTAGGTTTAGGGTTAGGGTTTGGGTTAGTGTTAGGGTTTGGGATAGGGTTAGGGTTACTGTAAGGGTTAGTTTTAGGGTTTGTGTTAGGGTTACGGTTAGGGATACGGTTAGGTTTAGGGTTTGGGTTAGGCTTAGGGTTAGGGTTAGGGTTAGGGTTAGGGTTAGGGTTAGGGTTGTGTTAGGATTATGGTTAGGGTTAGGGTTTGGTTTAGGGTTAGTGTTAGGGTTTGGGTTTGTGTTAGGGTTAGGGTTAGGGTTAGGGTTAGCGTTGGGGTTAGTGTTAGGTTTAGGGTTAGTGTGTGGGTTTGGGTTAGGGTTAAGCTTAGTGTTAGGGTTAGGGTAAGTGTTAGGGTTAGGGTTTGGATTAGGGTTAGGGTTAGGTTTAAGATTAGGGTTAGTGTTACGTTTGGTTTAGGTTAGTGTTAGGGTTAGGGTAAGGGGTAGGGTTAGGGTTAGCGTTAGTTTTAGGGCTTGGGTTAGGGTTAGGGTTATGGTTAGGGATTGGGTTTAGGTTAGGTTTAGCGTTTGCTTTAGACTTAGGGTTAGGGTTTGGGTTTGGGTTTGGGTTAGGTTTAGGTTTAGGGTTAGGGTTACGGTTAGGGTTAGGGTTATGGATAGGGTTTGGGTTTGGGTTAGAGTAAGGTATAGGGTTCGGCTTTGGTTTAGGTTTAGTGTTAGGTTTAGGGATTGGGTTAGGGTTTGGGTTAGGGTTAAGGTTAGGGTTGGGGTTAGGGTTAGGGTTAGGGTTAGGGTTAGATTTAGGGTTAGATTTAGGTTTAGGTTTTGGGTTAGGATTAGGGTTAGGGTTAGGGTTAGGGTTTGGTTTGCGTTAAGGGTTAATGTTACGGATAGGGTAAGGGTTAGGTTTGGGGTTAGGGTTTGGTTTAGGGCTACTCTTAGAGGTTGGTTTAGGGTTAGGGTTAGGGTTAGGGTTAGGTTAGGGGTTCGGTTTAATTTGGGGTCGGGTTAGTGTTAGGGTTAGGGATAGAGTTTAGGTTAGGTTTAGGGTTAGGGTTAGGGTTAGTGTTTAGGTTTGGTTTAGGGTTAGGTTTAGGGTAGGGTTTGGGTTAGGGTTTAGGTTTGTGTTAGGGTTAGGGTTCGGGTTAGTTTTAGGGCTTGGGTTAGGGTTAGGGTTAGGGTTAGGGCGTGGGTTTAGGTTAGGTTTAAGGTTTGGTTAGGCTTAGCGTTAGGGTTTGTGTTTCGGTTAGGTTTAGGTTTAGGGTTAGCGTTAGGGTTAGGGTTAGTGTTAGGTTTAGGGTTTGGGTTTGGGTTAGAGTAAGGTATCAGGTTAGGGTTTGGGTTAGGTTTAAAGTTAGGGTTAGGGTTTGGGTGAGGGTTTGGGTTAGGGTTAAGGTTAGGGTTAGGGTTCGGGGTTAGGTTTAGGGTTAGGGTTAGGGTTTGCGTTAGGGTTTGCGTTACGGTTAGGGTTAGTGTTACGTTTAGGGTTTAGGATAGGGTTAGGTTCAGGGTTAGGGTTAGGGTTAGGGTGTGTGTTAAGGATACGGTTAGGATTATAGTTAGGGTTACGGTTTGGGTTAGGGTTAGGTTTAGGTTTAGGGTTAGTGTTTGGGCTTGGGTTAGGGTTAGATTTAGGGTTAGGGAAGAGTTAGGGTTAGGGTTTGGCTCAGGGTTAGGGTTAGGGTTAGGGTTAGGGTTAGGGCTAGGCGATAGGTATAGGGTTTGGGTTAGGGTTAGGGTTAGGGTTTGGGCTTGGGTTAGGATTAGTTTTATGGTTAGTATTAGGGTTAGGTTTAGTGTTAGGATTAGGTTTGGGTTTCGGGTAAGGTTACGGTTAGGGTTAGGGTTTGGGTTAGTGTTAGGGTTTGGGATAGGGTTAGGGTTAGGGTAAGGGTTAGGGTTAGTGTTAGGATTAGGGTTTTTGTTAGGTTTAGGGTTACGGTTAGGGTTAAGGTTTAGGTTTGGGTTAGGGTTAGGGTTAGGGCTAGGGTTTGGTTTAGGTTTAGGGTTAGAGTTAGGGTTAGGGTTAGGTTTAGGATTTGGGTTAGTGTTAGGGTTAGTGTTAGGGTTAGGATTTGGGTTAGGGTTAGGGTTATGTTTAGGGTTAGGATTAGGATTAGGGTTAGGTTTAGGGTTTGGGTTAGGGTTAGTGTTAGGGTTTGGGTTTGAGTTAGGGTTAGTGTTAGGGTTAGGGTTGGGGTTAGTGTTAAGGTTAGGGTTAGTTTGTGGGTTTGGGTTAGGGTTAGGCTTAGGGTTAGGGTTAGGGTAAGTGTTAGGGTTAGGGCTTGGGTCAGGTTTAGGTTTAGGGTTAGGGTTAGGGTTTCGTTTAGGGTTAGGTTTAGGATTCGTTTTAGGTTTAGGGTGTGGGTTTGGGTTAGGGTTAGGCTTAGGGTTAGTATTAGGGTAAGTGTTAGGGTTACGGTTTGGATTAGGGTTAGGGTTAGGTTTAGGCTTAGGGTTAGTGTTAGGTTTGGTTTAGGGTTAGTTTTAGGGTTAGGGTAAGGGGTAGGCTTACGGTTAGGGTAAGTTTTAGGGCTTGGGTTAGTGTTAGGGTTAGGGTTAGGGATTGGGTTTAGGTTAGGTTTAGGGTTTGGGTTAGGCTTAGGGTTAGGGTTTGGGTTTGGGTTTGGGTTAGGTTTAGGGTTAGGGTTAGGGTTAGGATAAGTGTTACGGTTAGGGTTAGGGTTAGGGTTAGGGTTAGTTTTAGGGCTTGCGTTAGGGTTAGGGTTAGGGTTAGGGCTTGGGTTTAGGTTAGGTTTAGTTTTTGCTTTAGGCTTAGGGTTAGGGTTTGGGTTTTGGTGTGGTTTAGGTTTAGGGTTACGGTTAGGGTTCGGATTTGGGTTTGGGTTAGAGTTAGGTATAGGGTTAAGGTTTGGCTTAGGTTTAGTGTTGGGGTTAGGGTTTGGGTTAGGGTTTGGGTTAGGGTTAAGGTTAGGGTTAGGATTAGGGTTTAGCGTTAGGGTTAGGGTTTGTGTTAGGGTTAGGTTTAGGGTTAGGGTTAGGGTTAGGGTTAGCGTTTGGGTTAGAGTTAGGGTTAGGTTTAGGGTTAGTGTTTGGGCTTGGGTTAGGGTTAGGTTTAGTGTTAGGGTTAGAGTTAGGGTTAGGGTTTGGCTTAGGGTGAGGGTTAAGGTTAGGGCTAGGCGATAGGGATAGGGTTAGATTTAGGGTTTGGGTTAGGGTTAGTGTTAGGTTTAGTTTTAGGGTTAGGGTTTGGTTTGGTTTACGGTTAGTGTAAGGGTTAGGGGAAGGGTTAGGTTTAGGGTTAGGTTTAGAGGTGGTTTAGGGTTAGGGTTAGGGATAGGACTAAGGTTAGGGTTAAGGTTTAGGTTTGGGTTAGAGTTAAGTTTAGAGTTGGGGTTTGGTTTAAGGGTAGGTTTAGGGTTAGGTTTGGGATTAGGGTAAGGGTTAGGGTTATGGTTAGGGTTAGGTTTAGGATTAGGGTTAGGTTTAGGTTTAGGTTTTGGGTTAGGGTTAGGGTTAGGGTTAGGGTCAGGGTTTGGTTTGTGTTAGGGTTAATGTTACGGATAGTGTAAGGGTTAGGTTTGGGGTTAGGGTTAGGTTTAGGGTTACTGTTAGAGGTTGGTTTACGGTTAGGGTTAGGTTTAGGGTTAGGGTTAGGGTTAGGGTTAGGGTTAGGGATTGGTTTGGGGTAGGGTTAGTGTTAGGGTTCGGGTTAGGGTTATGTTTAGGGTTAGGGTTTGGGTTTGGGTTAGGGTTAGGGTTATGGTTAGGGTTAGGTTTAGGATTAGGGTTAGGTTTAGGGTTAGGTTTTGGGTTAGGGTTAGGGTTAGGGTTAGGGTTAGGGTTTGGTTTGTGTTAGGGTTAATGTTACGGATAGTGTAAGGGTTAGGTTTGGGGTTAGGGTTAGGTTTAGGGTTACTGTTAGAGGTTGGTTTACGGTTAGGGTTAGGTTTAGGGTTAGGGTTAGGGTTAGGGTTAGGGTTAGGGATTGGTTTGGGGTAGGGTTAGTGTTAGGGTTAGGGATAGTTTAGGTTAGGGTTAGGGTTAGGGTTAGGGTTTAGGTTTGGGTTAGGGTTAGGGTTAGGGTTAGGGTATGGGTTAGGGTTTAGGTTTGGTTTAGAGTTAGGGTTAGGGTTAGGGTTAGGGTTAGGGTTAGGGTTTCATTTAGGGTTAGGTTTAGGATTCGTTTTAGGTTTAGGGTGTGGGTTTGGGTTAGGGTTAGGCTTAGGGTTAGTATTAGGGTAAGTGTTAGGGTTAGGGTTTGGATTAGGGTTAGGGTTAGCTTTAGGCTTAGGGTTAGGGTTTGGTTTTGTTTAGGGTTAGTGTTAGGGTTAGGATAAGTGTTACGGTTAGGGTTAGGGTTAGGGTTAGGGTTAGGGTTAGTGTTAGTTTTAGGGCTTGGGTTAGGGTTAGGGTTAGGGTTAGGGCTTGGGTTTAGGTTAGGTTTAGTTTTTGCGTTAGGCTTAGGGTTAGGGTTTGGGTTTTGGTTTGGTTTAGGTTTAGGGTTACGGTTAGGGTTAGGATTTGGGTTTGGGTTAGAGTTAGGTATAGGGTTAGGGTTTGGGTTAGGTTTAGTGTTAGGGTTAGCGTTTGGGTTAGGGTTTCGGTTAGGGTTAAGTTTAGGGTTAGGGTTAGTGTTTAGGGTTAGGGTTAGGGTATGTGTTAGGGTGGCGTTTAGGGTTAGGGTTAGGGTTAGCGTTTGGGTTAGAGTTAGGGTTAGGTTTAGGGTTAGTGTTTGGGCTTGGGTTAGGGTTAGGTTTAGTGTTAGGGTTAGAGTTAGGGTTAGGGTTTGGCTTAGGGTTAGGGTTAATGTTAGGGCTAGGCGATAAGGATAGGGTTAGGTTTAGGGTTTGGGTTAGGGTTAGTGTTAGGTTTAGGGTTAGGGTTAGGGTTTGGTTTGGTTTACGGTTAGTGTGAGGGTTAGGGGAAGGGTTATGGTTAGGGTTAGGATTAGAGGTGGTTTAGGGTTAGGGTTAGGGGTAGGACTAAGGTTAGGTTTAAGGTTTAGGTTTGGGTTAGAGTTAAGTTTAGAGTTGGGGTTTGGTTTAAGTTTAGGTTTAGGGTTAGGGTTGCGGTTATGCTTAGGGTTAGGTTTAGGATTAGGGTTAGGTTTAGGTTTAGGTTTTGGGTTAGGGTTAGGGTTAGGGTTAGGGTTAGGGTTTGGTTTGTGTTAGGGTTAATGTTACGGATACTGTAAGGGTTAGGTTTGGGGTTAGGGTTAGGTTTAGGGTTACTGTTAGAGGTTGGTTTACGGTTAGGGTTAGGTTTAGGGTTAGGGTTAGGGTTAGGGTTAGGGTTAGGGATTGGTTTGGGGTAGGGTTAGTGTTAGGGTTAGGGATAGTTTAGGTTAGGGTTAGGGTTAGGGTTTAGGTTTGGGTTAGGGTTAGGGTTAGGGTTAGGGTATGGGTTAGGGTTTAGGTTTGGTTTAGGGTTAGGGTTAGGGTTAGGGTTAGGGTTAGGGTTAGGGTTAGGGTTAGGGTTAGGGTTTCGTTTAGGGTTAGGTTTAGGATTCGTTTTAGGTTTAGGGTGTGGGTTTGGGTTAGGGTTAGGCTTAGGGTTAGTATTAGGGTAAGTGTTAGGGTTAGGATTTGGATTAGGGTTAGGGTTAGCTTTAGGCTTAGGGTTAGGGTTTGGTTTGGTTTAGGGTTAGTGTTAAGGTTAGGATAAGTGTTACGGTTAGGGTTAGGGTTAGGGTTAGGGTTAGTGTTAGTTTTAGGGCTTGGGTTAGGGTTAGGGTTAGGGTTAGGTCTTGGGTTTAGGTTAGGTTTAGTTTTTGCGTTAGGCTTAGGGTTAGGGTTTGGGTTTTGGTTTGGTTTAGGTTTAGGGTTACGGTTAGGGTTAGGATTTGGGTTTGGGTTAGAGTTAGGTATAGGGTTAGGGTTTGGGTTAGGTTTACTGTTAGGGTTAGCGTTTGGGTTAGGGTTTCGGTTAGGGTTAAGTTTAGGGTTAGGGTTAGTGTTTAGGGTTAGGGTTAGGGTTTGTGTTAGGGTGAGGTTTAGGGTTAGGGTTAGGGTTAGGGTTAGCGTTTGGGTTAGAGTTAGGGTTAGGTTTAGGGTTAGTGTTTGGGCTTGGGTTAGGTTTAGGTTTAGTGTTAGGGTTAGATTTAGGGTTAGGGTTTGGCTTAGGGTTAGGGTTAATGTTAGGGCTAGGGGATAGGGATAGGGTTAGGTTTAGGGTTTGGGTTAGGGTTAGTGTTAGGTTTAGGGTTAGGGTTAGGGTTTGGTTTGGTTTACGGTTAGTGTGAGGGTTAGGGGAAGGGTTAGGGTTAGGGTTAGGGTTAGAGGTGGTTTAGGGTTAGGGTTAGGGGTAGGACTAAGGTTAGGGTTAAGGTTTAGGTTTGGGTTAGAGTTAAGTTTAGAGTTGGGGTTTGGTTTAAGGTTAGGTTTAGGGTTAGGCTTGCGGTTAGGGTTAGGGTTAGGGTTATGCTTAGGGTTAGAATTAGGGTTAGGGTTAGGTTTAGGTTTAGGTTTTGGGTTAGGGTTAGGGTTAGGGTTAGGGTTAGGGTTTGGTTTGTGTTAGGGTTAATGTTACGGATACTGTAAGGGTTAGGTTTAGGGTTAGGGTTAGGGTTAGGGTTACTGTTAGAGGTTGGTTTAGGGTTAGGGTTAGGTTTAGAGTTAGGGTTAGCGTTAGGGTTAGGGATTGGTTTGGGGTAGGGTTAGTGTTAGGGTTAGGGATAGTTTAGGTTAGGGTTAGGGTTAGGGTTTAGGTTTGGGTTAGGGTTAGGATTAGGGTTAGGGTATGGGTTAGGGTTTAGGTTTGGTTTAGGGTTAGGTTTAGGGTTAGTTTTTGGGCTTGGGTTAGGTTTAGGGTTAGGGTTAGGGCTTGGGTTTAGGTCAGGTTTAAGGTGTGGGTTAGGCTTACGGTTAGGATTTGTGTTTGGGTTAGGATTAGCTTTAGTGTTAGGGTTAGGGTTAGCGTTAGTTTTAGAGCTTGTGTTAGGGTTAGCGTTAAGTTTAGGGATTGGGTTTAGGTTAGGTTTAGGGTTTGGGTTAGGCTTAGGGTTAGGGTTTGGGTTTGGGTTAGGTTTAGGTTTAGGGTTAGGGTTAGTGTTAGGGTTAGGGTTAGGATTAGGGTTTGTGTTTGGGTTAGAGTAAGGTATCGAGTTAGGGTTTGGGTTAGGTTCAAGGTTAGGGTTAGGGTTTGGGTTAGGGTTTGGGTTAGGGTTAGGGTTAGGTTTAGGGTTAGGGTTAGCGTTAAAGTTTGGGTTAGGGTTAGTATTAGGGTTTGGGTTTGAGTCATGGTTATGGTTAGGGTTAGGGTTAGGGTTTGGGTTAGGGTTAGTGTTAGGGTTTGGGTTTGAGTCATGGTTAGGGTTAGGGTTAGGGTTAGGGTTAGGGTTAGGGTTTGGGTTAGTGTTAGGTTTTGGGATAAGGTTAGGGTTAGGGTAAGGGTTAGGGTTAGGGTTTGTGTTAGGCTTAGGGTTAGGGTTAGGGTTAGTGTTAGGATTAGGGTTGGTGTTAGGTTTAGGGTTACGGTTAGGGTTAAGGTTTAGGGTTGGGTTAGGGTTAGGGTTAGGGCTAGGGTTTGGTTTAGGTTTAGGGTTAGGGTTAGGGTTAGGGTTAGGGTTAGGGTTAGGATTTATGTTAGGGTTAGGGTTAGGATTTGGGTTAGGGTTATGGTTATGTTTAGGGTTAGGATTAGGATTAGGGTTAGGTTTAGGGTTTGGGTTAGGGTTAGTGTTAGGGTTTGGGTTTGAGTTAGGGTTAGGGTTAGGGTTAGGGTTAGGATTGGGGTTAGTGTTAGGGTTAGGATTAGTGTGTGGGTTTGGGTTAGGGTTAGGCTTAGGGTTAGGTTTAGGGTAAGTGTTAGGGTTAGGGCTTGGGTAAGGGTTAGGGTTATGGTTAGGGTTTCATTTAGGGTTAGGTTTAGGATTCGATTTAGGTTTAGAGTGTGGGTTTGGGTTAGGGTTAGCCTTAGGGTTAGTATTAGGGTAAGTGGTAGGGTTAGGGTTTGGATTAGGGTTAGGGTTAGCTTTAGGCTTAGGGTTAGGGTTTGGTTTGGTTTAGGGTTAGTGTTAGGGTTAGGATAAGTGTTACGGTTAGGGTTAGGGTTAGGGTTAGGGTTAGGGTTAGGGTTAGTTTTAGGGCTTGGGTTAGGGTTAGGGTTAGGGTTAGGGCTTGGGTTTAGGTTAGGTTTAGGGTTTGGGTTAGGCTTAGGGTTAGGTTTTGGGTTTGGGTTTGGTTTAGGTTTAGGGTTACGGTTAGTGTTAGGATTTGGGTTTGGGTTAGAGTTAGGTATACGGTTAGGGTTTGGGTTAGGTTTAGTGTTAGGGTTAGGGTTTGGGTTAAGTTTCGGTTAGGGTTAAGGTTAGGGTTAGGGTTAGGGTTTAGGGTTAGGGTTAGGGTTTGTGTTAGGGTTAGGTTTAGGGTTAGGGTTAGGGTTAGGGTTAGCGTTTGGGTTAGAGTTAGGGTTCGGTTTAGTGTTAGTGTTTGGTCTTGGGTTAGGGTTAGGTTAGTGTTAGGGTTTGAGTTAGGGTTAGGGTTTGGCTTAGAGTTAGGGTTCAGGTTAGGGCTAGGCGATTGGGATAGGGTTAGGGTTAGGGTTTGGGTTACGGTTAGTGTTAGGTTTAGGGTTAGGGTTAGGGTTTGGTTTGGTTTACAGTTAGTGTGAGGGTTAGGGGAAGGGTTAGGGTTAGGGTTAGGGTTAGAGGTGGTTTAGGGTTAGGGTTAGGGGTAGGACTAAGGTTAGGGTTAAGGTTTAGGTTTGGGTTTGGGTTGGGGTTAGGGTTAGGTTTAGGGTTAGGGTTAGCGTTAAAGTTTGGGTTAGGGTTAGTATTAGGGTTTGGGTTTGAGTCATGGTTATGGTTAGGGTTAGGGTTAGGGTTTGGGTTAGGGTTAGTGTTAGGGTTTGGGTTTGAGTCATGGTTAGGGTTAGGGTTAGGGTTAGGGTTAGGGTTAGGGTTTGGGTTAGTGTTAGGTTTTGGGATAAGGTTAGGGTTAGGGTAAGGGTTAGGGTTAGGGTTTGTGTTAGGCTTAGGGTTAGGGTTAGGGTTAGTGTTAGGATTAGGGTTGGTGTTAGGTTTAGGGTTACGGTTAGGGTTAAGGTTTAGGGTTGGGTTAGGGTTAGGGTTAGGGCTAGGGTTTGGTTTAGGTTTAGGGTTAGGGTTAGGGTTAGGGTTAGGGTTAGGGTTAGGATTTGCATTAGGGTTAGGGTTAGGATTTGGGTTAGGGTTATGGTTATGTTTAGGGTTAGGATTAGGATTAGGGTTAGGTTTAGGGTTTGGGTTAGGGTTAGTGTTAGGGTTTGGGTTTGAGTTAGGGTTAGGGTTAGGGTTAGGGTTAGGATTGGGGTTAGTGTTAGGTTTAGGATTAGTGTGTGGGTTTGGGTTAGGGTTAGGCTTAGGGTTAGGTTTAGGGTAAGTGTTAGGGTTAGGGCTTGGGTAAGGGTTAGGGTTATGGTTAGGGTTTCATTTAGGGTTAGGTTTAGGATTCGATTTAGGTTTAGAGTGTGGGTTTGGGTTAGGGTTAGCCTTAGGGTTAGTATGAGGGTAAGTGTCAGGGTTAGGGGTTGGATTAGGGTTAGGGTTAGCTTTAGCTTTAGGCTTAGGGTTTGGTTTGGTTTAGGGTTAGTGTTAGGGTTAGGATAAGTGTTACGGTTAGGGTTAGGGTTAGGGTTAGGGTTAGGGTTAGGGTTAGTTTTAGGGCTTGGGTTAGGGTTAGGGTTAGGGTTAGGGCTTGGGTTTAGGTTAGGTTTAGGGTTTGGGTTAGGCTTAGGGTTAGGTTTTGGGTTTGGGTTTGGTTTAGGTTTAGGGTTACGGTTCGTGTTAGGATTTGGGTTTGGGTTAGAGTTAGGTATACGGTTAGGGTTTGGGTTAGGTTTAGTGTTAGGGTTAGGGTTTGGGTTAAGTTTCGGTTAGGGTTAAGGTTAGGGTTGGGGTTGGGGTTTAGGGTTGGGGTTGGGTTTTGTGTTAGGGTTAGGTTTAGGGTTAGGGTTAGGGTTAGGGTTAGCGTTTGGGTTAGAGTTAGGGTTCGGTTTAGTGTTAGTGTTTGGGCTTGGGTTAGGGTTAGGTTAGTGTTAGGGTTTGAGTTAGGGTTAGGGTTTGGCTTAGAGTTAGGGTTCAGGTTAGGGCTAGGCGATTGGGATAGGGTTAGGGTTAGGGTTTGGGTTACGGTTAGTGTTAGGTTTAGGGTTAGGGTTAGGGTTTGGTTTGGTTTACAGTTAGTGTGAGGGTTAGGGGAAGGGTTAGGGTTAGGGTTAGGGGTGGTTTAGGGTTAGGGTTAGGAGTAGGATTAAGGTTAGGGTTAAGGTTTAGGTTTGCGTTTGAATTAGGTTTAGAGTTGGGGTTTGGTTTACGGTTAGGTTTAGGGTTAGGGTTAGGGTTAGGGTTAGGGTTAGGGTTAGGGTTTGGGTTAGGGTTAGGGTTAGTGTTAGGGTTTAGGATTTAGGGTTACGTTTAGGGTTCGGGTTAGGTTTAGGGTTAGTGGTACGGTTAGGGTTTGGGTTAGGGATAGGGTTAGGGTTAGGGTTTGTGTTAAGGTTACGGTTAGGGTTATGTTTAGGTCTTCGGTTTGGGTTGGGGTTAGGGTTAGGTTTAGGGTTTGTGTTTGGGCTTGGATTAGGGTTAGGTTTAGGGTTATGGTTAGAGTTAGGGTTAGTGTTTGGCTTAGGGTTAGGGTTAGGGTTAGGTTTCGGGTTAGGGTTAGATTTAGGGTTAGGGTTTGGCTTAGGGTTAGGTTTAGGTTTAGGGTTAGGGTTAGGGCTAGGCGATAGCGATAGGGTTAGGGTTCGGGTTAGGGTTTGGGTTAGGGTTAGGGTTAGGGTTAGTATTAGGGTTAGGTTTATTGTTAGGATTAGGGTTTGGGTTTCGGTTAGGGTTAGGGTTAGGGTTAGGGTTTGGATTAGTGTTAGGGTTTGGGATATGGTTAGGGTTAGTGCAAGGGTTAGTTTTAGGGTTTGTTTTAGGGTTAGGGTTAGGGTTAGGGATAGTGTTAGGATTAGGGTTTGTGTTAGGTTTAGGGTTAGGGTTAGGGTTAGGGTTTGGGATTGGGTTAGGGTTGGGTTAGAGTTAGGGTTTGGTTTAGCGTTAGGGTTAAGGTTAGGGGTATGGTTAGGATTTGGGTTAGGGTCAGGGTTAGGGTTAGAGTTAGGGTTAGGTTTTGGGTTAGGGTTAGGGTTGGGGTTAGTGTTAGGGTTAGGTTTAGGGTGTGGGTTTGGGATAAGGTTAGGCTTAGGTTTAGGGTTAGGGTAAGTGATAGGGTGAGGGTTTGGATTAGGGTTAGGGTTAGGTTTAGGCATATGGTTAGTGTTTGTTTTGGTTTGGGGTTAGTGTTAGGGTTATGATGAGGGTTGGGGTTAGGGTTAAGTTTAGGGTTAGGGTTAGTTTTAAGGATTGGGTTAGGGTTAGGGTTAGGGTTAGGGATTAGGTTTAGGGTTAGTGTTACGGTTAGGGTTTAGGGTAGGGTTAGGTTTAGGGTTAGGGTTAGGGTTAGGGTTTGTGTTAGGGTTATGGTTAGGGTTAGGGTTAGGGTTAGGGTTAGGGTTTAGGGTTAGGGTTAGGGTTAGGGTTAGGTTTAGGTTTAGGTTTAGAGTTAGAGTTAGGGTTTGGCTTAGGT
>JAJHUQ010000034.1:10742500-10747500 GCA_035773235.1 Eospalax fontanierii | reverse complement strand
GGGTTAGGGTTAGGGGTTGGTTTGAGGGTAGGTGTAGCGTTTGGTGTAGGCGTAGGGTTAGGGTTTGGGTTTGGGTTTGGGTTAGGTTTAGGTTTAGGGTTAGGGTTAGGGTTAGGATTAGGGTTTGGGTTTGGGTTAGAGTAAGGTATAGGGTTAGGGTTTGAGTTAGGTTTAGTGTTAGGTTTAGGGATTGGGTTAGGGTTTGGGTTAGGGTTAAGGTTAGGGTTGGGGTTAGGGTTAGGGTTAGGGTTAGATTTAGGGTTAGATTTAGGTTTAGGTTTTGGGTTAGGATTAGGGTTAAAGTTAGGGTTAGGGTTTGGTTTGCGTTAGGGTTAATGTTACGGATAGGGTAAGGGTTAGGTTTGGGGTTAGGGTTTGGTTTAGGGCTACTCTTAGAGGTTGGTTTAGGGTTAGGGTTAGGGTTAGGGTTAGGTTAGGGGTTCGGTTTGGTTTGGGGTCGGGTTAGTGTTAGGGTTAGGGATAGAGTTTAGGTTAGGGTTAGGGTTAGGGTTAGGGTTAGTGTTTAGGTTTGGTTTAGGGTTAGGTTTAGGGTAGGGTTTGGGTTAGGGTTTAGGTTTGTGTTAGGGTTAGGGTTCGGGTTAGTTTTAGGGCTTGGGTTAGGGTTAGGGTTAGGGTTAGGGCTTAGGTTTAGGTTAGATTTAAGGTTTGGTTAGGCTTAGCGTTAGGGTTTGTGTTTCGGTTAGGTTTAGGTTTAGGGTTAGCGTTAGAGTTAGGGTTAGTGTTAGGGTTAGGGTTTGGGTTTGGGTTAGAGTAAGGTATCAGTTTAGGGTTTGGGTTAGGTTTAAAGTTAGGGTTAGGGTTTGGGTGAGGGTTTGGTTTAGGGTTAACGTTAGGGTTAGGGTTCGGGGTTAGGGTTAGGGTTATGGTTAGGGTTTGCGTTAGGGTTTGGGTTACGGTTAGCGTTAGTGTTACGTTTAGGGTTTAGGATAGGGTTAGGTTTAGGGTTAGGGTTAGGGTTAGGGTGTGTTTTAGGGTTACGGTTAGGATTATAGTTAGGGTTACGGTTTGGGTTAGGGTTAGGGTTAGGTTTAGGGTTAGTGTTTGGGCTTGGGTTAGGGTTAGATTTAGGGTTAGGGAAGAGTTAGGGTTAGGGTTTGGCTTAGGGTTAGGGTTAGGGTTAGGGTTAGGGTTAGGGCTAGGTGATAGGGATAGGGTTTGGGTTAGGGTTAGGGTTAGGGTTTGGGCTTGGGTTAGAATTAGTTTTAGGGTTAGTATTAGGGTTAGGTTTAGTGTTAGGATTGGGGTTTGGGTTTCGATTAGGGTTACGGTTAGGGTTAGGTTTTGGGTTAGTGTTAGGGTTTGGGATAGGGTTAGGGTTAGGGTAAGGGTTAGGGTTAGTGTTAGGATTAGGGTTTGTGTTAGGTTTAGGGTTACGGTTAGGGTTAAGGTTTAGGTTTGGGTTAGGGTTAGGGTTAGGGCTAGGGTTTGGTTTAGGTTTAGGGTTAGGGTTAGGGTTAGGGTTATGTTTAGGATTAGGGTTAGGGTTAGGGTTAGTGTTAGGGTTAGGATTTGGGTTAGGGTTAGGGTTAGGTTTAGGGTTAGGATTTGGGTTAGGGTTATGGTTATGTTTAGGGTTAGGATTAGGATTAGGGTTAGGTTTAGGGTTTGGGTTAGGGTTAGTGTTAGGGTTTGGGTTTGAGTTAGGGTTAGGGTTAGGGTTAAGTTTAGGGTTGGGGTTAGTGTTAGGGTTAGGGTTAGTTTGTGGGTTTGGGTTAGGGTTAGTCTTAGGGTTAGGGTTAGGGTAAGTGTTAGGGTTAGGGCTTGGGTCAGGTTTAGGGTTAGGGTTAGGGTTAGGGTTTCGTTTAGGGTTAGGTTTAGGATTCGTTTTAGTTTTAGGGTGTGGGTTTGGGTTAGGGTTAGGCTTAGGGTTAGTATTAGGGTAAGTGTTAGGGTTAGGGTTTGGATTAGGGTTAGGGTTAGCTTTAGGCTTAGGGTTAGGGTTTGGTTTGGTTTAGGGTTAGTGTTAGGGTTAGGATAAGTGTTACGGTTAGGGTTAGGGTTAGGGTTAGGGTTACGGTTAGGGTTAGGGTTAGTTTTAGGCCTTGGGTTAGGGTTAGGGTTAGGGTTAGGGCTTGGGTTTAGGTTAGGTTTAGTTTTTGCGTTAGGCTTAGGGTTAGGGTTTGGGTTTGGGTTTGGTTTAGGTTTAGGGTTACGGTTAGGGTTAGGATTTGGGTTTGGGTTAGAGTTAGGTATAGGGTTAAGTTTTGGCTTAGGTTTAGTGTTAGGGTTAGGGTTTGGGTTAGCGTTTGGGTTAGAGTTAGGGTTAGGTTTAGGGTTATTTTTTGGGCTTGGGTTAGGGTTAGGTTTAGTGTTAGGGTAAGAGTTAGGGTTAGGGTTTGGCTTAGGGTTAGGGTTAAGGTTAGGGCTAGGCGATAGGGATAGGGTTAGATTTAGGGTTTGGGTAAGGGTTAGTGTTAGGTTTAGTGTTAGGGTTAGGGTTAGGTTTGGTTTACGGTTAGTGTGAGGGTTTGGGGAAGGGTTAGGTTTAGCGTTAGGGTAAGAGGTGGTTTAGGGTTAGGGTTAGGGATAGGACTAAGGTTAGGGTTAAGGTTTAGGTTTGGGTTAGAGTTAAGTTTGGAGTTGGGGTTTGGTTTAAGGTTAGGTTTAGGGTTAGGGTTGGGATTAGGGTTAGGGTTAGTGTTATGGTTAGGGTTAGGTTTAGGATTAGGGTTAGGTTTAGGTTTAGGTTTTGGATTAGGGTTAGGGTTAGGGTTAGGGTTAGGGTTTGGTTTGTGTTAGGGTTAACGTTACGGATAGTGTAAGGGTTAGGTTTGGGGTTAGGGTTAGGTTTAGGGTTACTGTTAGAGGTGGGTTTAGGGTTAGGGTTAGGTTTAGGGTTAGGGTTAGGGTTAGGGTTAGGGTTAGGGATTGGTTTGGGGTAGGGTTAGTGTTAGGCTTAGGGATAGTTTAGGTTAGGGTTAGGGTTAGGGTTAGGGTTTAGGTTTGGGTTAGGGTTAGGGTTAGGGTTAGGGTATGGGTTAGGGTTTAGGTTTGGTTTAGGGTTAGGGTTAGGGTTAGGGTTAGGGTTAGGGTTAGGGTTAGGGTTTCGTTTAGGGTTAGGTTTAGGATTCGTTTTAGGTTTAGGGTGTGGGTTTGGGTTAGGGTTAGGCTTAGGGTTAGTATTAGGGTAAGTGTTAGGGTTAGGGGTTGGATTAGGGTTAGGGTAAGCTTTAGGCTTAGGGTTTGGGTTTGGTTTGGTTTAGGGTTAGTGTTAGGGTTAGGATAAGTGTTACGGTTAGGGTTAGGGTTAGGGTTAGTGTTAGTTTTAGGGCTTGGGTTAGGGTTAGGGTTAGGGTTAGGGCTTGGGTTTAGGTTAGGTTTAGTTTTTGCATTAGGCTTAGGGTTAGGGTTTGGGTTTTGGTTTGGTTTAGGTTTAGGGTTACGGTTAGGGTTAGGATTTGGGTTTGGGTTAGAGTTAGGTATTGGATTAGTGTTTGGGTTAGGTTTAGTGTTAGGGTTAGGGTTTGGGTTAGGGTTTCGGTTAGGGTTAAGTTTAGGGTTAGGGTTAGTGCTTAGGGTTAGGGTTAGGGTTTGTGTTAGAGTGAGGTTTAGGGTTAGGGTTAGGGTTAGGGTTAGCGTTTGGGTTAGAGTTAGGGTTAGGTTTAGGGTTAGTGTTTGGGCTTGGGTTAGGATTAGGTTTAGTGTTAGGGTTAGAGTTATGGTTGGGGGTTGGCTTAGGCTTAGGGTTAATGTTAGGGCTAGGGGAGAGGGGTAGGGTTAGGGTTAGGGTTTGGGTTAGGGTTAGTGTTAGGTTTAGGGTTAGGGTTAGGGTTTGGTTTGGTTTACGGTTAGTGTGAGGGTTAGGGGAAGGGTTAGGGTTAGGGTTAGGGTTAGAGGTGGTTTAGGGTTAGGCTTAGGGGTAGGACTAAGGTTAGGGTTAAGGTTTAGGTTTGGGTTAGAGTTAAGTTTAGAGTTGGGGTTTGGTTTAAGGTTAGGTTTAGGGTTAGGGTTGGGGTTAGGGTTAGGGTTAGGGTTATGCTTAGGGTTAGGTTTAGGATTAGGGTTAGGTTTAGGTTTAGGTTTTGGGTTAGGGTTAGGGTTAGGGTTAGGGTTAGGGTTAGGGTTTGGTTTGTGTTAGGGTTAATGTTACGGATACTGTAAGGGTTAGGTTTGGGGTTAGGGTTAGGTTTAGGGTTACTGTTAGAGGTTGGTTTAGGGTTAGGTTTAGGTTTAGAGTTAGGGTTAGGGTTAGGGTTAGGGATTGGTTTGGGGTAGGGTTAGTGTTAGGGTTAGTGATAGTTTAGGTTAGGGTTAGGGTTAGGGTTTAGGTTTGGGTTAGGGTTAGGATTAGGGTTAGGGTATAGGTTAGGGTTTAGGTTTGGTTTAGGGTTAGGGTTAGGGTTAGTTTTTGGGCTTGGGTTAGGTTTAGGGTTAGGGTTAGGGCTTGGGTTTAGGTCAGGTTTAAGGTGTGGGTTAGGCTTACGATTAGGATTTGTGTTTGGGTTAGGTTTAGCTTTAGTGTTAGGGTTAGGGTTAGCGTTAGTTTTAGGGCTTGTGTTAGGGTTAGCGTTAAGTTTAGGGATTGGGTTTAGGTTAGGTTTAGGGTTTGGGTTAGGCTTAGGGTTAGGGTTTGGGTTTGGGTTAGGTTTAGGTTTAGGGTTAGGGTTAGTGTTAGGGTTAGGGTTAGGGTTAGGGTTTGTGTTTGGGTTAGAGTAATGTATCGGGTTAGGGTTTGTGTTAGGTTCAAGGTTAGGGTTAGGGTTTGGGTTAGGGTTTGGGTTAGGGTTAGGGTTAGGTTTAAGGTTAGGGTTAGCGTTAAAGTTTGGGTTAGGGTTAGTGTTAGGGTTTGGGTGTGAGTCATGTTTAGGGTTAGGGTTAGGGTTAGGGTTTGGGTTAGGGTTAGTGTTAGGGTTTGGGTTTGAGTCATGGTTAGGGTTAGGGTTAGGGTTAGGGTTAGGGTTAGGGTTTGGGTTAGTGTTAGGTTTTGGGATAAGGTTAGGGTTAGGGTAAGGGTTAGGGTTTGGGTTCGGGTTAAGATT
>JAJHUQ010000034.1:10717500-10737500 GCA_035773235.1 Eospalax fontanierii | reverse complement strand
GGGTTAGGGTTAGGGTTAGAGTTTGGTTTGGGTTAGGGTTAATGTTACTGATAGGGTAAGGGTTAGGTTTGGGGTTAGGGTTAGATTTAGGGTAACTGTTAGAGGTTGGTTTAGGGTTAGGGTTAGGGTTAGGGTTAGGGAAAGGTTTAGGGATTGGTTTGGGGTAGGGTTAGTGTTAGGGTTAGTTTAAGGGCTTCGGTTAGGTTTAGGATTAGGGTTAGTGCTTGGGTTTAGGTTTGGTTTAGGGTTAGGGTTAGGGTTAGGGTTTGGGTTAGGGTTTAGGTTTGGGTTAGGGTTAGGGTTAGGGTTAGTTTAAGGGCTTCGGTTAGGGTTAGGGTTAGGGCTTGGGTTTAGGTTTGGTTTAATGTTTGGGTTAGGCTTAGGGTTACGGTTTGTGTTTGGGTTAGGTTTAGCTTTATCATTAGTGTTAGGGTTAGGGTTAGTTTTAGGGTTAGGGTTAGGGTTAGGGTTAGGGTTAGGGTTAGGCATTGGGTTTAGGTTAGGTTTAGGGTTTCGGTTAGGCTTAGGGTAGGGGTTTGGGTTTGTGTTAGGGTTAGGTTTAGGGTTAGGGTTAGGGTTAGGGTTGGGGTATGGGTGTGGGTTAGAGACAGGTATCGGGTTAGGATTTGGATTAGGTTTAAGGTTAGGGTTAGGGATTGGGTTAGGGTTTGCGTTTGGGTTAAGATTAGTGTAAGGGATAGGGGATAGGGTTAGGGTTAGGGTTAGGCTTAGGGTTAGGGTTATTGATACGGTTAAGGTTTAGGGTAGGGTTAGCTTAAGCGTTAGTATTAGGGTTAGGGTGTGTGTTAGTGTTACGGTTAGGGTTATGGTTAGGGTTACGGTTTGGGTTAGGGTTAGGGTTAGGGTTAGGTCAGTGTGTGGGCTTGGGTTAGGGTTAGGTTTAGGGTTAGAGTTAGGGTTAGGGTTTGGCTTAGTGTTAGGGTTAGGGTTAGAGTTGGGGTTAGGGTTACGGCTAGGCGATAGGGATAGTGTTAGGGTTAGGGTTAGGGTTAGCGATTGCACTTGGGTTAGGGTTAGTGTTAGGGTTAGTATTAGGGTTAGCTTTAGTGTTAGGATTAGGGTTTGGTTTTCGGTTAGGGTTAGGTTTAGGGTTAGGGTTAGGGTTTGGGTTATGGTTTGGGTTAGTGTTAAGGTTAGGGTTAGGGTTAGGGTTTGTGTTTGTGTTTGGGTTAGGGTTAGGGTTAGGGTTAGGGTTAGGATTAGGGTTAGGTTTAGTGTTAGGTTTTGGGTTAGGCTTAAGTTTAGGTTTAGGGTTTAGGGTTAGGGTTAGGGTTCAGGTTAAGGTTAGGGTTAGGGTTTGAGTTAGGGTTAGGGTTTGGGTTTTTGTTAGGGTTAGGGTTAGGGTTAAGGTTAGGGTTTGGGTTAGTGTTAGGGTTTGGAATAGGGTTAGGGTTAGGGTAAGGTTTAGGGTTAGGTTTTGTGTTAGGGTTAGGATTAGGGTTAGGTTTAGGGTTAGTGTTAGGATTAGGGTTTGGGTTAGGGTTAGTGTTGAAGTTTGGGTTTGGGTTAGGTTCAGGGTTAGAGTTAGGATTTGGATTAGGGTTAGTGTTAGGGTTTGGGTTAGTGTTAGGGTTAGGGTTAGCGTTTAGGTTAGGGTTTGGGTTAGGGTTACGTTAGGGTTCGGGTTAGGTTTAGGGTTAGTGTTACGGTTAGGGTTTGGGTTAGGGTTAGGGTTAGGGTTTGTGTTAGGGTTACAGTTAGGGTTATGGTTAGGGTTACGGTTTGGGTTAGATTTAGGGTTAGGTTTAGGGTTAGTGTTTGGGCTTGGGTTAGTGTTAGGTTTAGGGTTATGGTTAGAGTTAGGGTTAGGGTTTGGCTTAGGGTTAGGGTTAGGGTTAGGTTTCGGGTTAGGGTTAGATTTAGGGTTAGGGTTTGGCTTAGGGTTAGGTTTAGGTTTAGGGTTAGGTTTAGGGCTAGGTGATAGCGATAGGGTTAGGGTTAGGGTTAGGGTTAGGTTTTGGGTTAGGGTTAGGGTTAGGGTTAGGGTTAGGGTTATGATTAGGTTTAGTATTAGGGTTAGGTTTAGAGTTAAGATTAGGGTTTGGGTTTCGGTTAGGGTTAGGGTTAGGGTTAGGATTTGGGTTAGTGTTAGGGTTTGGGATATGGTTAGGGTTAGTGAAAGGGTTAGTTTTAGGGTTTGTTTTAGGGATAGGGTTAGGGTTAGGGTTAGGGTTAGTGGTAGGATTAGGGTTTGAGATAGGTTTAGGGTTAGGGATAGGGTTAGGGTATGGGTTTGGGTTAGGGATAGGATTAGGGTTTGTTATAGGGTTAGGGTTAGGGTTAGGGTTGGGGTTAGTGTTAGGGTTAGGGTTAGGGTGTGGGTTTCGTTTAAGGTTAGGCTTAGGGTTAGGGTTACGGTAAGTGTTAGGGTTAGGGTTTGGATTAGGGTTCGGGTTACGTTTAGGCTTATGGTTAGTGTTTGGTTTGGTTTAGGGTTAGTGTTAGGATTATGGTAAGGGTTAGGGTTAGGGTCAGGTTTAGGGTAAGGGTTAGTTTTAGGGCTTGGGTTAGGGTTAGGGTTAGGGTTAGGGATTTGGTTTTGGTTAGGTTTAGGGTTTGGGTTAGGCTTAGGGTTAGGGTTTGGGTTTGGTTTTGGGTTAGGTTTAGGTTTAGGGTTAGGGTTAGTGTTAGGGTTAGGGTTTGGGTTTGGGTTAGAGTAAGGTATAGGGTTAGGGTTTGGGTTAGGTTTAGTGTTAGGGTTAGGGTTTGGGTTAGGGTTAAGGTTAGGGTTAGGGTTAGGTGTTAGGGTTTGAGGTAGGGTTAGGGTTAGGGTTAGGGTTAAGTTTAGATTTAGGGTTATATTTAGGTTTAGGTTTTGGGTTAGAATTAGGGTTAGGGTTAGGGTTAGGGTTTGGGTTAGGGTTAGATTTAGGGTTAGATTTAGGTTTAGGTTTTGGTTAGGATTAGGGTTAGGGTTAGGGTTAGGGTTTGGGTTAGGGTTAGGGTTAGGGTTAGGGTTAGGGTTAGGGTTAGGGTTAGGGTTTGGGTTTGGGTTAGAGTAAGGTATAGGGTTAGGGTTTGGGTTAGGTTTAGTGTTAGGGTTAGGGTTTGGGTTAGGGTTAAGGTTAGGGTTAGGGTTAGGTGTTAGGGTTTGAGGTAGGGTTAGGGTTAGGGTTAGGTTTAGATTTAGGGTTATATTTAGGTTTAGGTTTTGGGTTAGAATTAGGGTTAGGGTTAGGGTTAGGGTTTGGGTTAGGGTTAGATTTAGGGTTAGATTTAGGTTTAGGTTTTGGTTAGGATTAGGGTTAGGGTTAGGGTTAGGGTTTGGTTTGGGTTAGGGTTAATGTTACGGATAGGGTAAAGGTTAGTTTTGGGGTTAGGGTTTGGTTTAGGGTTACTCTTAGAGGTTGGTTTAGGGTTAGGGTTAGGGATAGGTTTAGGGGTTCGAATTGGTTTGTCGTAGGGTTAGTGTTAGGGTTAGGGATAGAGTTTAGGTTAGGGTTAGGTTTAGGGTTAGGGTTACGGTTAGTTTTAGGGCTTGGGTTAGGGTTAGGGTTAGTGTTAGGGCTTTTGTTTAGGTTAGGGTTAGGGTTAGCGTTAGGCTTAGGGTTAGGTTTTGTGTTTGGGTTAGGTTTAGGTTTAGGGTTAGGGTTAGGGTTAGGGTTAGGGTTAGGGTTTGGGTTTGGGGTAGAGTAAGGTATCGGGTTGGGTTTGGGTTAGGTTTAAGGTTAGGGTTAGCGTTTGGGTTAGGGTTAAGGTTAGGGTTAGGTTTAGGGGTTAGAGTTAGGGTTATTGTTTGGGTTAGGGTTAGGGTTAGTGTTATGGTTAGCATTTAGGGTAGGGTTAGGTTTAGGGTTAGGGTTAGGGTTAGGATTCGTGTTAGGGTTACGGTTAGGGTGATGGTTAGGGTTACGGTTTAGGGTTAGGTTTAGGGTTAGGGTTAGGGTTAGGGTTAGGGTTAGGATTTGGGTTAGGGTTAGGGTCAGGTTTAGGGTTAGGGTTAGGGTTAGGGTTTAGGGTAGGGTTAGGTTTAGGGTTAGGGTTATGGTTAGGTTTGTGTTAGGGTTACGGTTAGGGTTATGGTTAGGGTTGCGGTTTGGGTTAGGGTTAGGGTTAGGTTTAGGGTTAGTGTTTGGGCTTGGTTTAGGGTTAGGTTTAGGGTTAGGGTTAGAGTTAGGGTTAGGATTTCGCTTAGGGTTAGGGTTAGAGTTATGGCTAGGGTTAGGGTTAGGGTTAGGTTTAGGGTTAGGGTTAGGGATAGGCGGTAGGGATTGGGTTAGGGTTAGGGTTAGGGTTAGGGTTTGCACTTGGGTTAGGGTTAGTGTTAGGGTTAGTATTAGGATTAGGTTTAGTGTTAGGATTAGGGTTTGGGTTAGGGTTAGGGTTAGGGTTATGGTTAGAGTTAGGGTTAGGGTTTGGCTTAGGGTTAGGGTTAGGGTTACGTTTCGGGTTAGGGTTAGAGTTAGGGTTAGGGTTTGGCTTAGGGTTAGGTTTAGGTTTAGGGTTAGGTTTAGGGCTAGGTGATAGCGATAGGGTTAGGGTTAGGGTTAGGATTTGGGTTTGGGTTAGGGTTAGGTTTAGGGTTAGTGTATGGGTTAGGGTTTAGGTTTGGTTTAGGGTTAGGGTTAGGGTTAGTTTTTGGGCTTGGGTTAGGGTTAGGGTTAGGGCTTGGGTTTAGGTCAGGTTTAAGATGTGGGTTAGGCTTACGGTTAGGATTTGTGTTTGGGTTAGGTTTAGCTTTATTGTTAGGGTTAGGGTTAGCGTTAGTTTTAGGGCTTGTGTTAGGGTTAGCGTTAAGTTTAGGGATTGGGTTTAGGTTAGGTTTAGGGTTTGGGTTAGGCTTAGGGTTAGGGTTTGGGTTTGGGTTAGGTTTAGGTTTAGGTTTAGGGTTAGGGTTAGTGTTAGGGTTAGGGTTAGGGTTAGGGTTTGTGTTTGGGTTAGAGTAAGGTATCGGGTTAGGGTTTGGGTTAGGGTTTGGGTTAGGGTTAGGGTTAGGTTTAGGGTTAGGGTTAGCGTTAAAGTTTGGGTTAGGGTTAGTGTTAGGGTTTGTGTTTGAGTCATGGTTAGGGTTAGGGTTAGGGTTAGGGTTAGGGTTTGGGTTAGGGTTAGTGTTAGGGTTTGGGTTTGAGTGATGGTTAGGGTTAGGGTTAGGGTTAGGGTTAGGGTTAGGGTTAGTGTTAGGGTTTGGGATAGGGTTAGGGTTAGGGTAAGGGTTAGGGTTAGGGTTTGTGTTAGGCTTAGGGTTAGGGTTAGGGTTAGTGTTAGGATTAGGGTTGGTGTTAGGTTTAGGGTTACGGTTAGGGTTAAGGTTTAGGGTTGGGTTAGGGTTAGGGTTAGGGCTAGGGTTTGGTTTAGGTTTAGGGTTAGGTTTAGGGTTAGGGTTAGGGTTAGGATTTGGGTTAGGTTTAGAGTTGGGGTTAGGGTTAGGATTTGGGTTAGGGTTATGGTTATGTTTAGGGTTAGGATTAGGATTAGGGTTTGGGTTAGGGTTAGGGTTAGTGTTAGGGTTTGGGTTTGAGTTAGGGTTAGGATTAGGGTTAGGGTTAGGGTTGGGGTTAGTGTTAGGGTTAGGGTTAGTGTGTGGGTTTGGGTTAGGGTTAGGCTTAGGGTTAGGTTTAGGGTAAGTGTTAGGGTTAGGGCTTGGGTAAGGGTTAGGGTTAGGGTTAGGGTTTCGTTTAGGGTTAGGTTTAGGATTCGATTTAGGTTTAGAGTGTGGGTTTGGGTTAGGGTTAGCCTTAGGGTTAGTATTAGGGTAAGTGTTAGGGTTAGGGTTTGGATTAGGGTTATGGTTAGCTTTAGGCTTAGGGTTAGGGTTTGGTTTGGTTTAGGGTTAGTGTTAGGGTTAGGATAAGTGTTACGGTTAGGGTTAGGGTTAGGGTTAGGGTTAGGGTTAGTTTTAGGGCTTGCGTTAGCGTTAGGGTTATGGTTAGGGCTTGGGTTTAGGTTAGGTTTAGGTTTTGGGTTAGGCTTAGGGTTAGGGTTTGGGTTTGGTTTAGATTTAGGGTTACGGTTAGGGTTAGGATTTGGGTTTGGGTTAGAGTTAGGTATAGGGTTAGGGTTTGGGTTAGGTTTAGTGTTAGGTTTAGGGTTTGGGTTAGGGTTTCGGTTAGGGTTAAGGTTAGGGTTAGGATTAGGGTTTAGGGTTAGGGTTAGGGTTTGTGTTAGGGTTAGGTTTAGGGTTAGGGTTAGGGTTAGGGTTAGCGTTTGGGTTAGAGTTAGGGTTAGGTATAGGGTTAGTGTTTGGGCTTGGGTTAGGGTTAGGGTTAGGTTTAGTGTTAGGGTTAGAGTTAGGGTTAGGGTTTGGCTTAGATTTAGGGTTAAGGTTAGGGCTAGCCGATTGGGATAGGGTTAGGGTGAGGGTTTGGGTTAGGGTTAGTGTTAGGTTTAGGGTTTGGGTTAGGGTTTGGTTTGGTTTACGGTTAGTGTGAGGGTTAGGGGAAGGGTTAGGGTTAGGGTTAGGGTTAGGGGTGGTTTAGGGTTAGGGTTAGGGGTAGGATTAAGGTTAGGGTTAAGGTTTAGGTTTGGGTTAGAATTAGGTTTAGAGTTGGGGTTTGGTTTACGGTTAGGTTTAGGGTTAGAGTTGGAGGTAGGGTTAAGGGTAAGGGTAAGTTTAAGATTAGGATTAGCTTTAGGTTTAGGGTTAGGGTTAAGGTAAGGGTTAGGGTTAGGGTTAGGGTTAGGGTTATGGTTTGGTTTGGGTTAGGGTTAGTGTTACTGATAGGGTAAGGGTTAGGGTTGGGGTTAGGGTTAGAATTAGGGTAACTGTTAGAGGTTGGTTTAGGGTTAGGGTTAGGGTTAGGGTTAGGGAAAGGTTTAGGGATTGGTTTGGGGTAGGGTTAGTGTTAGGGTTAGTTTAAGGGCTTTGGTTAGGGTTAGGGTTAGGGTTAGTGCTTGGGTTTAGGTTTGGTTTAGGGTTAGGGTTAGGGTTAGGGTTAGGGTTTGGGTTAGGGTTTAGGTTTGGGTTAGGGTTAGGGTTAGGGTTAGTTTAAGGGCTTCGGTTAGGGTTAGGGTTAGGGCTTGGGTTTAGGTTTGGTTTAATGTTTGGGTTAGGCTTAGGGTTACGGTTTGTGTTTGGGTTACGTTTAGCTTTAGCGTTAGTGTTAGGGTTAGGGTTAGTTTTAGGGTTAGGGTTAGGGTTAGGGTTAGGGTTAGGGCTTGGGTTTAGGTTTGGTTTAATGTTTGGGTTAGGCTTAGGGTTACGGTTTGTGTTTGGGTTAGGTTTAGCTTTAGCGTTAGTGTTAGGGTTAGGGTTAGTTTTAGGGTTAGGGTTAGGGTTAGGGTTAGGGTTAGGGTTAGTTTTAGGGCTTGGGTTAGGGTTAGGGTTAGGGTTAGGCATTGGGTTTAGGTTAGGTTTAGGGTTTGGGTTAGGCTTAGGGTAGGGGTTTGGGTTTGTGTTAGGGTTAGGTTTAGGGTTAGTGTTATGGTTAGGGTTGGGGTTTGGGTTTGGTTTAGAGACAGGTATCGGGTTAGGATTTGGATTAGGTTTAAGGTTAGGGTTAGGGTTTGGGTTAGGGTTTGCGTTCGGGTTAAGATTAGTGTTAGGGTTAGGGGTTAGGGTTAGGGTTAGGGTTAGGCTTAGGGTTAGGGTTATTGATACGGTTAAGGTTTAGGGTAGGGTTAGCTTAAGCGTTAGTATTAGGGTTAGGGTGTGTGTTAGTGTTACGGTTAGGGTTATGGTTAGGGTTACGGTTTGGGTTAGGGTTAGGGTTAGGGTTAGGTCAGTGTTTGGGCTTGGGTTAGGGTTAGGTTTAGGGTTAGAGTTAGAGTTAGGGTTAGGGTTTGGCTTAGTGTTAGGGTTAGGGTTAGAGTTGGGGTTAGGGTTACGGCTAGGCGATAGGGATAGTGTTAGGGTTAGGGTTAGGGTTAGCGAATGCACTTGGGTTAGGGTTAGTGTTAGGGTTAGTATTAGGGTTAGCTTTAGTGTTAGGATTAGGGTTTGGTTTTCGGTTAGGGTTAGGTTTAGGGTTAGGGTTAGGGTTTGGGTTATGGTTTGGGTTAGTGTTAAGGTTAGGGTTAGGGTTAGGGTTTGTGTTTGTGTTTGGGTTAGGGTTAGGTTTAGGGTTAGGGTTAGGATTAGGGTTAGGTTTAGTGTTAGGTTTTGGGTTAGGGTTAAGTTTATGTTTAGGGTTTAGGGTTTCGTGTTAGGGTTCAGGTTAAGGTTAGGGGTAGGGTTTGAGTTAGGGTTAGGGTTTGGGTTTTTGTTAGGGTTAGGGTTAGGGTTAAGGTTAGGGTTTGGGTTAGTGTTAGGGTTTGGAATAGGGTTAGGGTTAGGGTAAGGTTTAGGGTTAGGTTTTGTGTTAGGGTTAGGATTAGGGTTAGGGTTAGGGTTAGTGTTAGGATTAGGGTTTGGGTTAGGGTTAGTGTTGAAGTTTGGGTTTGGATTAGGTACAGGGTTAGAGTTAGGATTTGGATTAGGGTTAGTGTAAGGGTTTGGGTTAGTGTTAGGGTAAGGGTTAGCGTTTAGGTTACGGTTTGGGTTAGGGTTACGTTAGGGTTCGGGTTAGGTTTAGGGTTAGTGTAACGGTTAGGGTTTGGGTTAGGGTTAGGGTTAGGGTTTGTGTTAGGGTTACAGTTAGGGTTATGGTTAGGGTTACGGTTTGGGTTAGATTTAGGGTTAGGTTTAGGGTTAGTGTTTGGGCTTGGGTTAGGGTTAGGTTTAGGGTTATGGTTAGAGTTAGGGTTAGGGTTTGGCTTAGGGTTAGGGTTAGGGTTAGGTTTCGGGTTAGGGTTAGATTTAGGGTTAGGGTTTGGCTTAGGGTTAGGTTTAGGTTTAGGGTTAGGTTTAGGGCTAGGTGACAGCGATAGGGTTAGGGTTAGGGTTAGGGTTAGGTTTTGGGTTAGGGTTAGGGTTAGGGTTATGATTAGGTTTAGTATTAGGGTTAGGTTTAGAGTTAAGATTAGGGTTTGGGTTTCGGTTAGGGTTAGGGTTAGGGTTAGGATTTGGGTTAGTGTTAGGGTTTGGGATATGGTTAGAGTTAGTGAAAGGGTTAGTTTTAGGGTTTGTTTTAGGGATAGGGTTAGGGTTAGGGTTAGGGTTAGTGTTAGGATTAGGGTTTGTGTTAGGTTTAGGGTTACGGTTAGGGTTAGGGTTTGGGTTTGGGTTAGGGTTAGGATTAGGGTTTGTTATAGGGTTAGGGTTAGTGTTAGGGTTGGGGTTAGTGTTAGGGTTAGGGTTAGGGTGTGGGTTTCGTTTAAGGTTAGGCTTAGGGTTAGGGTTACGGTAAGTGTTAGGGTTAGGGTTTGGATTAGGGTTCGGGTTTGGTTTAGGCTTATGGTTAGTGTTTGGTTTGGTTTAGGGTTAGTGTTAGGATTATGGTAAGGGTTAGGGTTAGGGTCAGGTTTAGGGAAAGGGTTAGTTTTAGGGCTTGGGTTAGGGTTAGGGTTAGGGTTAGGGATTTGGTTTTGGTTAGGTTTAGGGTTTGGGTTAGGCTTAGGGTTAGGGTGTGGGTTTGGTTTTGGGTTAGGTTTAGGTTTAGGGTTAGGGTTAGTGTTAGGGTTAGGGTTTGGGTTTGGGTTAGAGTAAGGTATAGGGTTAGGGTTTGGGTTAGGTTTAGTGTTAGGGTTAGGGTTTGGGTTAGGGTTTGGGTTAGGGTTAAGGTTAGGGTTAGGGTTAGGTGTTAGGGTTTGAGGTAGGGTTAGGGTTAGGGTTAGGTTTAGATTTAGGGTTATATTTAGGTTTAGGTTTTGGGTTAGAATTAGGGTTAGGGTTAGGGTTAGGGTTTGGTTTGGGTTAGGGTTAGTGTTACGGATAGGGTAAGGGTTAGGTTTGGGGTTAGGGTTTGTTTTAGGGTTACTCTTAGAGGTTGGTTTAGGGTTAGGGTTACGGATAGGGTTAGAGGTTCGAATTGGTTTGGGATAGGGTTAGTGTTAGGGTTAGGGATAGAGTTTAGGTTAGGGTTAGGGTTAGGGTTAGGGTTAGGGTTAGTTTTAGGGCTTGGGTTAGGGTTAGGGTTAGGGTTAGGGCTTGGGTTTAGGTTAGGGTTAGGGTTAGGCTTAGGCTTAGGGTTAGGTTTTGTGTTTGGGTTAGGTTTAGGTTTAGGGTTAGGGTTAGGGTTAGGGTTAGGGTTTGGGTTTGGGGTAGAGTAAGGTATCGGGTTAGGGTTTGGGTTAGGTTTAAGGTTAGGGTTAGCGTTTGGGTTAGGGTTAAGGTTAGGGTTAGGGTTAGGGTTTAAAGTTAGGGTTATTGTTTGGGTTAGGGTTAGGGTTAGTGTTATGGTTAGCATTTAGGGTAGGGTTAGGTTTAGGGTTAGGGTTAGGGTTAGGGTTTGTGTTAGGGTTACGGTTAGGGTGATGGTTAGGGTTACGGTTTAGGGTTAGGTTTAGGGTTAGGGTTAGGGTTAGGGTTAGGGTTAGGATTTGTGTTAGGGTCAGGGTTAGGTTTAGGGTTAGGGTTAGGGTTTAGGGTAGGGTTAGGTTTAGGGTTAGGGTTAGGGTTAGGTTTGTGTTAGGGTTACGGTTAGGGTTATGGTTAGGGTTGCGGTTTGGGTTAGGGTTAGGTTTAGGTTTAGGGTTAGTGTTTGGGCTTGGTTTAGGGTTAGGTTTAGGGTTAGGGTTAGGATTAGGGTTAGGATTTCGCTTAGGGTTAGGGTTAGGGTTATGGCTAGGGTTAGGGTTAGGGTTAGGTTTAGGGTTAGGGTTAGGGCTAGGCGGTAGGGATTGGGTTAGGATTAGGGTTACGGTTAGGGTTTGCACTTGGGTTAGGGTTAGTGTTAGGGTTAGTATTAGGATTAGGTTTAGTGTTAGGATTACGGTTTGGGTTTCGGTTAGGGTTAGGGTTAGGGTTAGGGTTTGGGTTAGGGTTAGATTTAGGGTTAAGGTTAGGGTTAGGGTTAGGGTTTGGGTTTGGGTTTGGGTTAGGGTTAGGTTTAGGGTTAGGGTTAGGATTTGGGTTAGGGTTAGTGTTAGGTTTTGGGTTAGGATTAGGTTTAGGGATAGGGTTTATGGTTTAGTGTTAGCGTTCGGGTTAGGGTTAGCGTTAGGTTTAAGTTTAGGGTCTGGGTTAGGGTTAAGATTAGGGTTAGGGTTCGGGGTTAGGCTTAGGGTTAGGGTTAGGGTTCGGGTTAGGGTTAGGGTTTAGGTTTGGGTTAGGTTTAGGGTTAGGGTAAAGGTTAGGGTTAGTGTTAGTGTTAGGGTTAGGGTTAGGGTTAGTTTTAGGGCTTGGGTTAGGCTTAGGGTAAGGGTTATGGCTTCGGTTTAGGTTAGGTTTAAGGTTTGGGTTAGGCTTAGGGTTAGGTTTTGTGTTTGGTTAGGTTTAGGTTTAGATTTAGGGTTAGGGTTAGTGTTAGGGTTAGGGTTTGGGTTTGAATTAGAGTAAGGTATCGGGTTAGGGTTTCGGTTATGTTTAAGGTTAGGGTTAGGGTTTGGGTTAGGGTTTAGGTTAGGGTTAAGGTTAGGGTTAAGGTTAGGGGTTAGGGTTAGGGTTAGGTTTAGGGTTAGTGTTTGGGCTTGGTTTAGGGTTAGGTTTAGGGTTAGGGTTAGAGTTAGGGTTAGGATTTCGCTTAGGGTTAGGGTTAGGGTTATGGCTAGGGTTAGGGTTAGGGTTAGGTTTAGGGTTAGGGTTAGGGATAGGCGGTAGGGATTGGGTTAGGGTTAGGGTTAGGGTTAGGGTTTGCACTTGGGTTAGGGTTAGTGTTAGGGTTAGTATTAGAATTAGGTTTAGTGTTAGGATTAGGGTTTGGGTTAGGGTTAGGGTTAGGGTTATGGTTAGAGTTAGGGTTAGGGTTTGGCTTAGGGTTAGGGTTAGGGTTACGTTTCGGGTTAGGGTTAGGGTTTGGCTTAGGGTTAGGTTTAGGTTTAGGGTTAGGTTTAGGGCTAGGTGATAGCGATAGGGTTAGCGTTAGGGTTAGGGTTAGGATTTGGGTTTGGGTTAGGGTTAGGTTTAGGGTTAGTGTATGGGTTAGGGTTTAGGTTTGGTTTAGGGTTAGGGTTAGGGTTAGTTTTTGGGCTTGGGTTAGGGTTAGGGTTAGGGCTTGGGTTTAGGTCAGGTTTAAGATGTGGGTTAGGCTTACGGTTAGGTTTTGTGTTTGGGTTAGGTTTAGCTTTATTGTTAGGGTTAGGGTTAGCGTTAGTTTTAGGGCTTGTGTTAGGGTTAGCGTTAAGTTTAGGGATTGGGTTTAGGTTAGGTTTAGGGTTTGGGTTAGGCTTAGGGTTAGGGTTTGGGTTTGGGTTAGGTTTAGGTTTAGGTTTAGGGTTAGGGTTAGTGTTAGGGTTAGGGTTAGGGTTAGGGTTTGTGTTTGGGTTAGAGTAAGGTATCGGGTTAGGGTTTGGGTTAGGGTTTGGGTTAGGGTTAGGGTTAGGTTTAGGGTTAGGGTTAGCGTTAAAGTTTGGGTTAGGGTTAGTGTTAGGGTTTGTGTTTGAGTCATGGTTAGGGTTAGGGTTAGGGTTAGGGTTTGGGTTAGGGTTAGTGTTAGGGTTTGGGTTTGAGTGATGGTTAGGGTTAGGGTTAGGGTTAGGGTTAGGGTTAGGGTTAGTGTTAGGGTTTGGGATAGGGTTAGGGTTAGGGAAAGGGTTAGGGTTAGGGTTAGTGTTAGGGTTTCGGTTTGAGTTAGGGTTAGGATTAGGGTTAGGGTTAGGGTTGGGGTTAGTGTTAGGGTTAGGGTTAGTGTGTGGGTTTGGGTTAGGGTTAGGCTTAGGGTTAGGTTTAGGGTAAGTGTTAGGGTTAGGGCTTGGGTAAGGGTTAGGGTTAGGGTTAGGGTTTCGTTTAGGGTTAGGTTTAGGATTCGATTTAGGTTTAGAGTGTGGGTTTGGGTTAGGGTTAGCCTTAGGGTTAGTATTAGGGTAAGTGTTAGGGTTAGGGTTTGGATTAGGGTTATGGTTAGCTTTAGGCTTAGGGTTAGGGTTTGGTTTGGTTTAGGGTTAGTGTTAGGGTTAGGATAAGTGTTACGGTTAGGGTTAGGGTTAGGGTTAGGGTTAGGGTTAGTTTTAGGGCTTGCGTTAGCGTTAGGGTTATGGTTAGGGCTTGGGTTTAGGTTAGGTTTAGGTTTTGGGTTAGGCTTAGGGTTAGGGTTTGGGTTTGGTTTAGATTTAGGGTTACGGTTAGGGTTAGGATTTGGGTTTGGGTTAGAGTTAGGTATAGGGTTAGGGTTTGGGTTAGGTTTAGTGTTAGGTTTAGGGTTTGGGTTAGGGTTTCGGTTAGGGTTAAGGTTAGGGTTAGGATTAGGGTTTAGGGTTAGGGTTAGGGTTTGTGTTAGGGTTAGGTTTAGGGTTAGGGTTAGGGTTAGGGTTAGCGTTTGGGTTAGAGTTAGGGTTAGGTATAGGGTTAGTGTTTGGGCTTGGGTTAGGGTTAGGGTTAGGTTTAGTGTTAGGGTTAGAGTTAGGGTTAGGGTTTGGCTTAGATTTAGGGTTAAGGTTAGGGCTAGCCGATTGGGATAGGGTTAGGGTGAGGGTTTGGGTTAGGGTTAGTGTTAGGTTTAGGGTTTGGGTTAGGGTTTGGTTTGGTTTACGGTTAGTGTGAGGGTTAGGGGAAGGGTTAGGGTTAGGGTTAGGGTTAGGGGTGGTTTAGGGTTAGGGTTAGGGGTAGGATTAAGGTTAGGGTTAAGGTTTAGGTTTGGGTTAGAATTAGGTTTAGAGTTGGGGTTTGGTTTACGGTTAGGTTTAGGGTTAGGGTTGGGGTTAGGGTTAGGGTTAGGGTTAGGTTTAGGATTAGGGTTAGGTTTAGGTTTAGGTTTTGGGTTAGGGTAAGGGTTAGGGTAAGGGTTAGGGTTAGGGTTAGGGTTTGGTTTGGGTTAGGGTTAATGTTACTGATAGGGTAAGGGTTAGGTTTGGGGTTAGGGTTAGATTTAGGGTAACTGTTAGAGGTTGGTTTAGGGTTAGGGTTAGGGTTAGGGAAAGGTTTAGGGATTGGTTTGGGGTAGGGTTAGTGTTAGGGTTAGTTTAAGGGCTTTGGTTAGGGTTAGGGTTAGGGTTAGTGCTTGGGTTTAGGTTTGGTTTAGGGTTAGGGTTAGGGTTAGGGTTAGGGTTTGGGTTAGGGTTTAGGTTTGGGTTAGGGTTAGGGTTAGGGTTAGTTTAAGGGCTTCGGTTAGGGTTAGGGTTAGGGCTTGGGTTTAGGTTTGGTTTAATGTTTGGGTTAGGCTTAGGGTTACGGTTTGTGTTTGGGTTACGTTTAGCTTTAGCGTTAGTGTTAGGGTTAGGGTTAGTTTTAGGGTTAGGGTTAGGGTTAGGGTTAGGGTTAGGGCTTGGGTTTAGGTTTGGTTTAATGTTTGGGTTAGGCTTAGGGTTACGGTTTGTGTTTGGGTTAGGTTTAGCTTTAGCGTTAGTGTTAGGGTTAGGGTTAGTTTTAGGGTTAGGGTTAGGGTTAGGGTTAGGGTTAGGGTTAGTTTTAGGGCTTGGGTTAGGGTTAGGGTTAGGGTTAGGCATTGGGTTTAGGTTAGGTTTAGGGTTTGGGTTAGGCTTAGGGTAGGGGTTTGGGTTTGTGTTAGGGTTAGGTTTAGGGTTAGTGTTATGGTTAGGGTTGGGGTTTGGGTTTGGTTTAGAGACAGGTATCGGGTTAGGATTTGGATTAGGTTTAAGGTTAGGGTTAGGGTTTGGGTTAGGGTTTGCGTTCGGGTTAAGATTAGTGTTAGGGTTAGGGGTTAGGGTAAGGGTTAGGGTTAGGCTTAGGGTTAGGGTTATTGATACGGTTAAGGTTTAGGGTAGGGTTAGCTTAAGCGTTAGTATTAGGGTTAGGGTGTGTGTTAGTGTTACGGTTAGGGTTATGGTTAGGGTTACGGTTTGGGTTAGGGTTAGGGTTAGGGTTAGGTCAGTGTTTGGGCTTGGGTTAGGGTTAGGTTTAGGGTTAGAGTTAGAGTTAGGGTTAGGGTTTGGCTTAGTGTTAGGGTTAGGGTTAGAGTTGGGGTTAGGGTTACGGCTAGGCGATAGGGATAGTGTTAGGGTTAGGGTTAGGGTTAGCGAATGCACTTGGGTTAGGGTTAGTGTTAGGGTTAGTATTAGGGTTAGCTTTAGTGTTAGGATTAGGGTTTGGTTTTCGGTTAGGGTTAGGTTTAGGGTTAGGGTTAGGGTTTGGGTTATGGTTTGGGTTAGTGTTAAGGTTAGGGTTAGGGTTAGGGTTTGTGTTTGTGTTTGGGTTAGGGTTAGGTTTAGGGTTAGGGTTAGGATTAGGGTTAGGTTTAGTGTTAGGTTTTGGGTTAGGGTTAAGTTTATGTTTAGGGTTTAGGGTTTCGTGTTAGGGTTCAGGTTAAGGTTAGGGGTAGGGTTTGAGTTAGGGTTAGGGTTTGGGTTTTTGTTAGGGTTAGGGTTAGGGTTAAGGTTAGGGTTTGGGTTAGTGTTAGGGTTTGGAATAGGGTTAGGGTTAGGGTAAGGTTTAGGGTTAGGTTTGGAGTTGGGGTTAGGATTAGGGTTAGGGTTGGGGTTAGTGTTAGGATTAGGGTTTGGGTTAGGGTTAGTGTTGAAGTTTGGGTTTGGATTAGGTTCAGGGTTAGAGTTAGGATTTGGATTAGGGTTAGTGTTAGGGTTTGGGTTAGTGTTAGGGTTAGGGTAGCGTTTAGGTTACGGTTTGGGTTAGGGTTACGTTAGGGTTCGGGTTAGGTTTAGGGTTAGTGTAACGGTTAGGGTTTGGGTTAGGGTTAGGGTTAGGGTTTGTGTTAGGGTTACAGTTAGGGTTATGGTTAGGGTTACGGTTTGGGTTAGATTTAGGGTTAGGTTTAGGGTTAGTGTTTGGGCTTGGGTTAGGGTTAGGTTTAGGGTTATGGTTAGAGTTAGGGTTAGGGTTTGGCTTAGGGTTAGGGTTAGGGTTAGGTTTCGGGTTAGGGTTAGATTTAGGGTTAGGGTTTGGCTTAGGGTTAGGTTTAGGTTTAGGGTTAGGTTTAGGGCTAGGTGACAGCGATAGGGAGAGGGTTAGGGTTAGGGTTAGGTTTTGGGTTAGGGTTAGGGTTAGGGTTATGATTAGGTTTAGTATTAGGGTTAGGTTTAGAGTTAAGATTAGGGTTTGGGTTTCGGTTAGGGTTAGGGTTAGGGTTAGGATTTGGGTTAGTGTTAGGGTTTGGGATATGGTTAGGGTTAGTGAAAGGGTTAGTTTTAGGGTTTGTTTTAGGGATAGGGTTAGGGTTAGGGTTAGGGTTAGTGTTAGGATTAGGGTTTGTGTTAGGTTTAGGGTTACGGTTAGGGTTAGGGTTAGGGTTTGGGTTTGGGTTAGGGTTAGGATTAGGGTTTGTTATAGGGTTAGGGTTAGTGTTAGGGTTGGGGTTAGTGTTAGGGTTAGGGTTAGGGTGTGGGTTTCGTTTAAGGTTAGGCTTAGGGTTAGGGTTACGGTAAGTGTTAGGGTTAGGGTTTGGATTAGGGTTCGGGTTTGGTTTAGGCTTATGGTTAGTGTTTGGTTTGGTTTAGGGTTAGTGTTAGGATTATGGTAAGGGTTAGGGTTAGGGTCAGGTTTATGGTAAGGGTTAGTTTTAGGGCTTGGGTTAGGGTTAGGGTTAGGGTTAGGGATTTGGTTTTGGTTAGGTTTAGGGTTTGGGTTAGGCTTAGGGTTAGGGTGTGGGTTTGGTTTTGGGTTAGGTTTAGGTTTAGGGTTAGGGTTAGTGTTAGGGTTAGGGTTTGGGTTTGGGTTAGAGTAAGGTATAGGGTTAGGGTTTGGGTTAGGTTTAGTGTTAGGGTTAGGGTTTGGGTTAGGGTTTGGGTTAGGGTTAAGGTTAGGGTTAGGGTTAGGTGTTAGGGTTTGAGGTAGGGTTAGGGTTAGGGTTAGGTTTAGATTTAGGGTTATATTTAGGTTTAGGTTTTGGGTTAGAATTAGGGTTAGGGTTAGGGTTAGGGTTTGGTTTGGGTTAGGGTTAGTGTTACGGATAGGGTAAGGGTTAGGTTTGGGGTTAGGGTTTGGTTTAGGGTTACTCTTAGAGGTTGGTTTAGGGTTAGGGTTACGGTTAGGGTTAGGGGTTCGAATTGGTTTGGCGTAGGGTTAGTGTTACGGTTAGGGATAGAGTTTAGGTTAGGGTTAGGGTTAGGGTTAGGGTTAGGGTTAGTTTTAGGGCTTGGGTTAGGGTTAGGGTTAGGGTTAGGGCTTGGGTTTAGGTTAGGGTTAGGGTTAGGCTTAGGCTTAGGGTTAGGTTTTGTGTTTGGGTTAGGTTTAGGTTTAGGGTTAGGGTTAGGGTTAGGGTTAGGGTTTGGGTTTGGGGTAGAGTAAGGTATCGGGTTAGGGTTTGGGTTAGGTTTAAGGTTAGGGTTAGCGTTTGGGTTAGGGTTAAGGTTAGGGTTAGGGTTAGGGTTTAAAGTTAGGGTTATTGTTTGGGTTAGGGTTAGGGTTAGTGTTATGGTTAGCATTTAGGGTAGGGTTAGGTTTAGGGTTAGGGTTAGGGTTAGGGTTTGTGTTAGGGTTACGGTTAGGGTGATGGTTAGGGTTACGGTTTAGGGTTAGGTTTAGGGTTAGGGTTAGGGTTAGGGTTAGGGTTAGGATTTGTGTTAGGGTCAGGGTTAGGTTTAGGGTTAGGGTTAGGGTTTAGGGTAGGGTTAGGTTTAGGGTTAGGGTTAGGGTTAGGTTTGTGTTAGGGTTACGGTTAGGGTTATGGTTAGGGTTGCGGTTTGGGTTAGGGTTAGGTTTAGGTTTAGGGTTAGTGTTTGGGCTTGGTTTAGGGTTAGGTTTAGGGTTAGGGTTAGAGTTAGGGTTAGGATTTCGCTTAGGGTTAGGGTTAGGGTTATGGCTAGGGTTAGGGTTAGGGTTAGGTTTAGGGTTAGGGTTAGGGGTAGGCGGTAGGGATTGGGTTAGGATTAGGGTTACGGTTAGGGTTTGCACTTGGGTTAGGGTTAGTGTTAGGGTTAGTATTAGGATTAGGTTTAGTGTTAGGATTACGGTTTGGGTTTCGGTTAGGGTTAGGGTTAGGGTTAGGGTTTGGGTTAGGGTTAGATTTAGGGTTAAGGTTAGGGTTAGGGTTAGGGTTTGGGTTTGGGTTTGGGTTAGGGTTAGGTTTAGGGTTAGGGTTAGGATTTGGGTTAGGGTTAGTGTTAGGTTTTGGGTTAGGATTAGGTTTAGGGATAGGGTTTATGGTTTAGTGTTAGCGTTCGGGTTAGGGTTAGCGTTAGGTTTAAGTTTAGGGTCTGGGTTAGGGTTAAGATTAGGGTTAGGGTTCGGGGTTAGGCTTAGGGTTAGGGTTAGGGTTCGGGTTAGGGTTAGGGTTTAGGTTTGGGTTAGGTTTAGGGTTAGGGTAAAGGTTAGGGTTAGTGTTAGTGTTAGGGTTAGGGTTAGGGTTAGTTTTAGGGCTTGGGTTAGGCTTAGGGTAAGGGTTATGGCTTCGGTTTAGGTTAGGTTTAAGGTTTGGGTTAGGCTTAGGGTTAGGTTTTGTGTTTGGTTAGGTTTAGGTTTAGATTTAGGGTTAGGGTTAGTGTTAGGGTTAGGGTTTGGGTTTGAATTAGAGTAAGGTATCGGGTTAGGGTTTCGGTTATGTTTAAGGTTAGGGTTAGGGTTTGGGTTAGGGTTTAGGTTAGGGTTAAGGTTAGGGTTAAGGTTAGGGGTTAGGGTTAGGGTTAGGGTTAGGGTTTGGGTTAGGGTTTGGGTTAAGGTTAGGGTTAGGGTTAGGGCTAGGGTTTGGTTTAGATTTAGGATTAGGGTTAGGGTTCGGATTTGGGTTAGGGTCAGGGTTATGGTTAGGGTTATTTTTAGGGTTTGGGTTAGGGTTATGGTTATGTTTAGGGTTAGGATTAGGATTAGGGTTAGGTTAAGGGTTTGGGTTAGGGTTAGTGTTAGGTTTTCGGTTTGAGTTAGGGTTAGGGTTAGGGTTAGGGTTAGGGTTGGGTTTAGTGTTAGGGTTAGGGTTAGGGTGTGGGTTTGGGTTAGTGTTAGGCTTAGGGTTAGGGTTAGGGTAAGTGTTAGGGTTAGGGCTTGGGTAAGGTTTAGGGTTAGGTTTAGGGTTAGGGTTTTGTTTAGGGTTAGGTTTAGGATTCGGGTTAGGTTTAGGGTTTAGGTTTCGGTTAGGGTTAGGCCTAGGGTTAGTATTAGGGTAAGTGTTAGTTTTAGGGTTTGGTTTAGGGTTAGGGTTAGCTTTAAGCTTAGGATTAGGGTTTGGTTTGGTTTAGGGTTAGTGTTAGGGTTAGGGTAAGTGTTACGTTTAGGGTAAGGGTTAGGGTTAGGGTTAGTTTTAGGGCTTCGGATAGGGTTAGGGTTAGGGTTAGGGTTAGGGTTAGGGTTATGGTTAGGGTTAGGGTTTGGGTTTGGGTTAGAGAAAGGTATAGGGTTAGGGTTTGGGTTAGGTTTAGTGTTAGGTTTAGGGTTTGGGTTAGGGTTTGGGTTAGGGTTAAAGTTAGGGTTAGGGTTAGGGTTAGGGTTAGGGTTAGGGTTAGGGTTAGATTTAGGGTTAGATTTAGGTTTAGGTTTTGGGTTAGGATTATGGTTAGGGTTAGGGTTAGGGTTTGGTTTGGGTTAGGGTTAATGTTACGGATAGGGTAAGGGTTAGGTTTGGGGTTAGGGTTTGGTTTAGGGTTACACTAAGAGGTTGGTTGAGGGTTAGAGTTAGGGTTAGGGTTAGGGTTAGGGGTTCGTTTTGGTTTGGGGTCGGGTTAGTGTTAGTGTTAGGGATAGAGTTTAGGTTAGGGATAGGGTTAGGGTTAGGGTTAGGGTTAGGGTTAGTGTTTAGGTTTGGTTTAGGGTTAGGTTTAGGGTAGGGTTTGGGTTAGGGTTTAGGTTTGTGTTAGTATTAGGGTTAGGGTTAGTTTTAGGGCTTGGGTTAGGGTTAGGATTAGGATTAGGGCTTGGGTTTAGATTATGTTTAAGGTTTGGGTTAGGCTTAGCGTTAGGGTTTGTGTTTCGGTTAGGTGTAGGTTTAGGGTTAGCGTTAGGGTTAGGGTTAGTGTTAGGGTTATGGTTTGGGTTTGGGTTAGAGTAAGGTATCAGGTTAGGGTTTGGGTTAGGTTTAAAGTTAGGGTTAGGGTTTGGGTGAGGGTTTGGGTTAGGGTTAAGGTTAGGGTTAGCGTTAGGGGTTAGGGTTAGGGTTAGGGTTAGGGTTTGCATTAGGGTTTGGGTTACGGTTAGGATTAGTGTTACGTTTAGGGTTTAGGGTAGGGTTAGGTTTAGGTTTAGGGTTAGGGGTAGGGTGTGTGTTAGGGTTATGGTTAGGGTTATAATT
>JAJHUQ010000034.1:10652500-10705000 GCA_035773235.1 Eospalax fontanierii | reverse complement strand
GTTAGTGTTTAGGTTTGGTTTGGGGTTAGGTTTAGGGTAGGGTTTGGGTTAGGGTTTAGGTTTGTGTTAGGGATAGGGTTAGGGTTAGTTTTAGGGCTTGGGTTAGGGACAGGGTTAGGGTTAGGGTTTGGGTTTAGGTTAGGTTTAAGGTTTGGTTAGGCTTAGCGTTAGGGTTTGTGTTTCGGTTAGGTTTAAGTTTAGGGTTAGCGTTAGGGTTATGGTTAATGTTAGGGTGAGGGTTTGGGTTTGGGTTAGAGTAAGGTATCAGGTTAGGGTTTGGGTTAGGTTTAAAGTTAGGGTTAGGGTTTGGGTGAGGGTTTGGGTTAGGGTTAAGGTTAGGGTTAGGGTTCGGGGTTAGGGTTAGGGTTAGGGTTAGGGTTTTCGTTAGGGTTTGGGTTACGGTTAGGGTTAGTGTTACGTTTAGGGTTTAGGATAGGGTTAGGTTTAGGGTTAGGGTTAGGGTTAGGGTGTGTGTTAGGGTTACGGTTAGGGTTATAGTTAGGGTTACGGTTTGGGTTAGGGTTAGGGTTAGGTTTAGGGTTAGTGTTTGGGCTTGGGTTAGGGTTAGATTTAGGGTTAGGCTAGCGTTAGGGTTAGGGTTTGGCTTAGGGTTAGGGTTAGGGTTAGGGTTAGGGTTAGGGCTAGGCGATAGGGATAGGGTTTGGGTTAGGTTTAGGGTTAGGGTTTGGGCTTGGGTTAGGATTAGTTTTAGAGTTAGTATTAGGGTTAGGTTTAGTGTTAGGATTAGGGTTTGGGTTTCGGTTAGGGTTACGGTTAGGTTTAGGGTTTGGGTTAGTGTTAGGGTTTGGGATAGTGTAAGGGTTAGGGTTAGTGTTAGGATTAGGGTTTGTGTTAGGTTTAGGGTTACGGTTAGGGTTAAGGTTTAGGGTTAGTGTGAGGGAGTGGGTTAGGGTTAGGGTTAGGGTTAGGGATTTGGTTTGGGTTAGGTTTAGGGTTTGGGTTAGGCTTAGGGTTAGGGTTTGGGTTTGGTTTTGGGTTAGGTTTAGGTTTAGGGTTAGGGTTAGAGTTAGGGTTAGGGTTTGGCTTAGTGTTAGGGTTAGGGTTAGAGTTAGGGTTAGGGTTACGGCTAGGCGATAGGGATAGGGTTAGGGTTAGGGTTAGGGTTAGCGATTACACTTGGGTTAGGGTTAGTGTTAGGGTTAGTATTAGGGTTAGCTTTAGTGTTAGGATTAGGGTTTGGTTTTCGGTTAGGGTTAGGTTTAGGGTTAGGGTTAGGGTTTGGGTTATGGTTTGGGTTAGTGTAAAGGTTAGGGTTAGGGTTAGGGTTTGTGTTTGTGTTTGTGTTTGGGTTAGGGTTAGGGTTAGGGTTAGGGTTAGGGTTAGGATTAGGGTTAGGTTTAGTGTTAGGTTTTGGTTAGGGTTAAGTTTAGGTTTAGGGTTTAGGGTTTAGTGTTAGGGTTCAGGTTAAGGTTAGGGTTAGGGTTTGAGTTAGGGTTACGGTTTGGGTTTTTGTTAGGGGTAGGTTTAGGGTTAAGGTTAGGGTTTGGGTTAGTGTTAGGGTTTGGAATAGGGTTACGGTTAGGGTAAGGTTTAGGGTTAGGTTTTGTGTTAGGGTTAGGATTAGGGTTAGGGTTAGGGTTAGTGTTAGGATTAGGGTTTGGGTTAGGTTCAGGGTTAGAGTTAGGATTTGGATTAGGGTTAGTGTTAGGGTTTGGGTTAGCGTTAGGGTTAGGGTTAGCGTTTAGGTTAGGGTTTGGGTTAGGGTTAGGGTTAGGGTTAGGGTTTGTGTTAGGGTTACGGTTAGGGTTATGTTTAGGGTTACGGTTTGGGTTAGGGTTAGGGTTAGGTTTAGGGTTAGTGTTTGGGCTTGGGTTAGGGTTAGGTTTAGGGTTATGGTTAGAGTTAGGGTTAGGGTTTGGCTTAGGGTTAGGGTTAGGGTTACGTTTCGGGTTAGGGTTAGAGTTAGGGTTAGGTTTAGGTTTAGGGTTAGGTTTAGGGGTAGGTGATAGCGATAGGGTTAGGGTTAGGGTTAGGTTTAGGGTTTGGGTTTGGGTTACGGTTAGGTTTATGGTTACGGTTACGGTTTGGGTTAGGGTTAGGGTTAGGTTTAGGGTTAGTGTTTGGGCTTGGGTTAGGTTTAGGTTTAGGGTTATGGTTAGAGTTAGGGTTAGGGTTTGGCTTAGGGTTAGGGTTAGGTTTAGTTTCGGGTTAGGGTTAGAGTTAGGGTTAGGGTTTTTCTTAGGGTTAGGTTTAGGTTTAGGGTTAGGTTTAGGGCTAGGGGATAGCGATAGGGTTAGGGTTAGTGTTAGGGTTAGGGTTTGGGTTAGGGTTAGGGTTAGGGTTATGATTAGGGTTAGTATTAGGGTTAGGTCTAGAGTTAGGATTAGGGTTTGGGTTTCGGTTAGGTTTAGGGTTAGGATTTCGGTTAGTGTTAGGGTTTGGGATATGGTTAGGGTTAGTGTAAGGGTTAGTTTTAGGGTTTGTTTTAGGGTTAGGGTTAGGGTTAGGGTTAGGGTTAGTGTTAGGATTAGGGTTTGTGTTAGGTTTAGGGTTACGGTTAGGGTTAGGTTTTGGGTTTGGGTTAGGGTTAGGGTTAGGATTAGGGTTTGGTATAGGGTTAAGGTTAGGGTTAGGGTTGGGGTTAGTGTTAGGGTTAGGGTTAGGGTTAGGGTTTGGGGTTGGGTTAAGGTTAGGCTTAGGGTTAGGGTTAGGGTAAGTGTTAGGGTTAGGGTTTGGATTAGGGTTCGGGTTACGTTTAGGCTTATGGTTAGTGTTTGGTTTGGTTTAGGGTTAGTGTTAGGATTATGGTAAGGGTTAGGGTTAGGGTCAGGTTTAGGGTTAGGGTTAGTTTTAGGGCTTGGGTTAGGGTTAGGGTTAGGGTTAGGGATTTGGTTTGGGTTAGGTTTAGGGTTTGGGTTAGGCTTAGGGTTAGGGTTTGGGTTTGGTTTTGGGTTAGGTTTAGGTTTAGGGTTAGGGTTAGTGTTAGGGTTAGGGTTTGGGTTTGGGTTAGAGTAAGGTATAGGGTTAGGGTTTGGGTTAGGTTTAGTGTTAGGGTTAGGGTTTGGGTTAGGGTTTGGGTTAGGGTTAAGGTTAGGGTTAGGGTTAGGTGTTAGGGTTTGAGGTAGGGTTAGGGTTAGGGTTAGGGTTAGGGTTAGATTTAGGGTTATATTTAGGTTTAGGTTTTGGGTTAGAATTAGGGTTAGGGTTAAGGTTAGGGTTTGGTTTGGGTTAGGGTTAATGTTACGGATAGTGTAAGTGTTAGGTTTGGCGTTAGGGTTTGGTTTAGGGTTACTCTTAGAGGTTGGTTTAGGGTTAGGGTTAGGGTTAGGGTTAGGGGTTCGAATTGGTTTGGCGTAGGGTTAGTGTTAGGGATAGGGATAGAGTTTAGGTTAGGGTTAGGGTTAGGGTTAGGTTTGGGGTTATGGCTAGGGTTAGGGTTAGGATTAGGGTTAGGGTTAGGGTTAAGGTTAGGGCTAGGCGGTAGGGATTGGGTTAGGTTTAGGGTTAGGGTTAGGGTTTCCACTTGGGTAAGGGTTAGTGTTAGGGTTAGTATTAGGATTAGGTTTAGTGTTAGGATTAGGGTTTGGGTTTCGGTTAGGGTTAGGGTTAGGGTTAGGGTTTGGGCTTGGGTTAGGGCTAGGTTTACGGTTAGGGTTAGAGTTAGGGTTAGGGATTGGCTTAGGTTTAGGGTTAGGTTTAGGCCTAGGCGATAGGGCTAGGCTAAGGGTTAGGGATTTTGTTAGGGTTAGGGTTAGGTTTAGGGTTAGGTTTAGGGTTTGGTTTGGTTTAGGGTTAGTGTTAGGGTTAGGGGAAGGGTTAGGGTTAGGGTTAGGGTTAGGGTTAGGGGTGGTTTAGGGTTAGGGTTAGGGTTAGGATTAGCGATTGGGTTAGAGTTAGGGTTAGGGTGATTGTTAGGGTTACGGTTTAGGGTTAGGTTTAGGGTTAGGGTTAGTGTTAGGGTTAGGGTTTGGTTTGGGTTAGGGTTAATGTTACGGATAGTGTAAGGGTTAGGTTTGGGGTTAGGGTTTGGTTTAGGGCTACTCTTAGAGGTTGGTTTAGGGTTAGGGTTAGGGTTAGGGTTAGGGTTAGGGGTTCGGTTTGTTTTGGGGTCGGGTTAGTGTTAGGGGTAGGGATAGAGTTTAGGTTAGGGTTAGGGTTAGGGTTAGGGTTAGTGTTTAGGTTTGGTTTAGGGTTAGGTTTAGGGTAGGGTTTGGGTTAGGGCTTAGGTTTGTGTTAGGGTTAGGGTTAGGGTTAGTTGTAGGGCTTGGGTTAGGGTTAGGGTTAGGGTTAGGGCTTGGGTTTAGGTTAGGTTTAAGGTTTGGTTAGGCTTAGCGTTAGGGTTTGTGTTTCGGTTAGGTTTAGGTTTAGGGTTAGCGTTAGGGTTACGTTAGTGTTTGGGTTAGGGTTTGAGTTTGGGTTAAAGTAAGGTATCAGGTTAGGGTTTGGGTTAGGTTTAAAGTTAGGGTTAGGGTTTGGGTGAGAGTTTGGGTTAGGGTTAAGATTAGGGTTAGGGTTCGGGGTTAGGGTTAGGGTTAGGGTTAGGGTTAGGGTTTGCGTTAGGGTTTGGGTTACGGTTAGGGTTTGTGTTAAGTTTAGGGTTTAGGATAGGATTAGGTTTAGGGTTGGGGTTAGGGTTAGGGTGTGTGTTAGGGTTACGGTTAGGGTTATAGTTAGGGTTACGGTTTGAATTAGGGTTAGGTTTAGGTTTAGGGTTAGTGTTTGGGCTTGGGTTAGGGTTAGATTTAGGGTTAGGGTAGAGTTAGGGTTAGGGTTTGGCTTAGGGTTAGGGTTAGGGTTAGGGTTAGGGTTAGGGTTAGGGCTAGGCGATAGGGATAGGGTTTGGGTTAGGGTTAGGGTTAGGGTTTGGGCTTGGGTTAGGATTAGTTTTAGTGTTAGTATTAGGGTTAGGTTTAGTATTAGGATTAGGGTTTGGGTTTCGGTTAGGGTTACGGTTAGGGTTAGGGTTTGGGTTAGTGTTAGGGTTTAGGATAGGGATAGGGTTAGGGTAAGGGTTAGGGTTACTGTTAGGTTTAGGGTTTGTGTTAGGTTTAGGGTTACGGTTAGGGTTAAGGTTTAGGTTTGGGTTAGGGTTAGGGTTAGGGCTAGGGTTTGGTTTAGGTTTAGGGTTAGGGATAGGGTTAGGTTTAGGATTTGGGTTAGGGTTAGGGTTAGGGTTAGGGTTAGGATTTGGGTTAGGGTTAGGGTTAGGGTTAGGGTTAGGATTTGGGTTAGGGTTATGGTTATGTTTAGGGTTAGGATTAGGATTAGGGTTAGGTTTAGGGTTTGGGTTAGGGTTAGTGTTAGGGTTTGGGTTTGAGTTAGGGTTAGGGTTAGAGTTAGGGTTAGGGTTTGGCTTAGAGTTAGGTTTAGGTTTAGGGTTAGGTTTAGGGCTAGGTGATAGCGATAGGGTTAGGGTTAGGGTTAGGGTTAGGGTTTGGGTTAGTGTTAGGGTTAGGGTTATGTTTAGGGTTAGTATTAGGGTTAGGTCTAGAGTTAGGATTAGGGTTTGGGTTTTGGTTAGGGTTAGGGTTAGGATTTCGGTTAGTATTAGGGTTTGGGATATGGTTAGGGTTAGTGTAAGGGTTAGTTTTAGGGTTTGTTTTAGGGTTAGGGTTAGGGTTAGTGTTAGGATTAGGGTTTGTGTTAGGTTTAGTGTTACGGTTAGGGTTAGGTTTTGGGTTTGGGTTAGGGTTAGGGTTAGGATTAGGGTTTGGTATAGGGTTAAGGTTAGGGTTAGGGTTGGGGTTAGTGTTAGGGTTAGGGTTAGGGTTTGGGTTTGGGTTAAGGTTAGGCTTAGGGTTAGGGTTAGGGTAAGTGTTAGGGTTAGGGTTTGGATTAGGGTTCGGGTTGCGTTTAGGCTTATGGTTAGTGTTTTGTTTGGTTTAGGGTTAGTGTTAGGATTATGGTAAGGGTTAGGGTTAGGGTCAGGTTTAGGGTTAGGGTTAGTTTTAGGCCTTGGGTTAGGGTTAGGGTTAGGGTTAGGGATTTGGTTTAGGTTAGGTTTAGGGTTTGGGTTAGGCTTAGGGTTAGGGTTTGGGTTGGGTTTTGGGTTAGGTTTAGGTTTAGGGTTAGGGTTAGTGTTAGGGTTAGGGTTTGGGTTTGGGTTAGAGTAAGGTATAGGGTTAGGGTTTGGGTTAGGTTTAGTGTTAGGGTTAGGGTTTGGGTTAGGGTTTGGGTTAGGGTTAAGGTTAGGGTTATGGTGAGGTGTTAGCGTTTGAGGTAGGGGTAGGGTTAGGGTTAGGCTTAGGGTTAGATTTAGGGTTATATTTAGGTTTAGGTTTTGGGTTAGAATTAGGGTTAGGTTTAAGGTTAGGGTTTGGTTTGGGTTAGGGTTAATGTTACGGATAGGGTAAGTGTTAGGTTTGGCGTTGGGGTTTGGTTTAGGGTTACTCTTAGAGGTTGGTTTAGGGTTGGGGTTAGGGTTAGGGTTAGGGGTTCGAATTGGTTTGGCGTAGGGTTAGTGTTAGGGTTAGGGATAGAGTTTAGGTTAGGGTTAGGGTTAGGGTTAGGGTTAGGGTTATGGCTAGGGTTAGGGTTAGGATTAGGGTTAGGGTTAGGGTTAAGGTTAGGGCTAGGCGGTAGGGATTGGGTTAGGTTTAGGGTTAGGGTTAGGGTTTCCACTTGGGTAAGGGTTAATGTTAGGGTTAGTTTTAGGATTAGGTTTAGTGTTAGGATTAGGGTTTGGGTTTCGGTTAGGGTTAGGGTTAGGGTTAGGGTTTGGGCTTGGGTTAGGGTTAGGTTTACGGTTAGGGTTAGAGTTAGGGTTAGGGATTGGCTTAGGTTTAGGGTTAGGGTTAGGCGTAGGCGATAGGGCTAGTCTTAGGGTTAGGGATTTTGTTAGGGTTAGGGTTAGGTTTAGGGTTAGGTTTAGGGTTTGGTTTGGTTTAGGGTTAGTGTTAGGGTTAGGGGAAGATTTAGGGTTAGGGTTAGGGTTAGGGTTAGGGGTGGGTTAGGATTAGGGTTAGGGTTAGGATTAGCGATTGGGTTAGAGTTAGGGTTAGGGTGATGGTTAGGGTTACGGTTTAGGGTTAGGTTTAGGGTTAGGGTTTGTGTTAGGGTTAGGGTTTGGTTTGGGTTAGGGTTAATGTTACGGATAGTGTAAGGGTTAGGTTTGGGGTTAGGGTTTGGTTTAGGGCTACTCTTAGAGGTTGGTTTAGGGTTAGGGTTAGGGTTAGGGTTAGGGCTAGGGGTTCGGTTTGTTTTGGGGTCGGGTTAGTGTTAGGGTTAGGGATAGAGTTTAGGTTAGGGTTAGGGTTAGGGTTAGGGTTAGTGTTTAGGTTTGGTTTAGGGTTAGGTTTAGGGTAGGGTTTGGGTTAGGGTTTAGGTTTGTGTTAGGGTTAGGGTTCGGGTTAGTTTTAGGGCTTGGGTTAGCGTTAGGGTTAGGGTTAGGGCTTGGGTTTAGGTTAGGTTTAAGGTTTGGTTAGGCTTAGCGTTAGGGTTTGTGTTTCGGTTAGGTTTAGGTTTAGGGTTAGCGTTAGGGTTACGTTAGTGTTAGGGTTAGGGTTTGGGTTTGGGTTAGAGTTAGGTATCAGGTTAGGGTTTGGGTTAGGTTTAAAGTTAGGGTTAGGGTTTGGGTGAGGGTTTGGGTTAGGGTTAAGGTTAGGGTTAGGGTTCGGGGTTAGGGTTAGGGTTAGGGTTAGGGTTTGCGTTAGGGTTTGGGTTACGGTTAGGGTTAGTGTTAAGTTTAGGGTTTAGGATAGGGTTAGGTTTAGGGTTAGGGTTAGGGTTAGGGTGTGTGTTAGGGTTACGGTTAGGGTTATAGTTAGGGTTACGGTTTGAATTAGGGTTAGGGTTAGGTTTAGGGTTAGTGTTTGGGCTTGAGTTAGGGTTAGATTTAGGGTTAGGGTAGAGTTAGGGTTAGGGTTTGGCTTAGGGTTAGGGTTAGAGTTGGGGTTAGGGTTAGGGTTAGGGCTAGGCGATAGGGATAGGGTTTGGGTTAGCGTTAGGGTTAGGGTTTGGGCTTGGGTTAGGATTAGTTTTAGGGTTAGTATTAGGGTTAGGTTTAGTATTAGGATTAGGGTTTGGGTTTCGGTTAGGGTTACGGTTAGGGTTAGGGTTTGGGTTAGTGTTAGGGTTTAGGATACGGTTAGGGTTAGGGTAAGGGTTAGGGTTAGTGTTAGGTTTAGGGTTTGTGTTAGGTTTAGGATTACGGTTAGGGTTAAGGTTTAGGTTTGGGTTAGGGTTAGGGTTAGGGCTAGGGTTTGGTTTAGGTTTAGGGTTAGGGTTAGGGTTAGGTTTAGGATTTGGGTTAGGGTTAGGGTTAGGGTTAGGGTTAGGGTTAGGATTTGGGTTAGGGTTAGGGTTAGGGTTAGGGTTAGGGTTAGGATTTGGGTTAGGGTTATGGTTATGTTTAGGGTTAGGATTAGGATTAGGGTTAGGTTTAGGGGTTGGGTTAGGGTTAGTGTTAGGGTTTGGGTTTGAGTTAGGGTTAGGGTTAGGTTTCGGGTTAGGGTTAGAGTTAGGGTTAGGGTTTGGCTTAGAGTTAGGTTTAGGTTTAGGGTTAGGTTTAGGGCTAGGTGATAGCGATAGGGTTAGGGTTAGGGTTAGGGTTAGGGTTTGGGTTAGGGTTAGGGTTAGGGTTATGATTAGGGTTAGTATTAGGGTTAGGTCTAGAGTTAGGATTAGGGTTTGGGTTTCGGTTAGGTTTAGGGTTAGGATTTCGGTTAGTGTTAGGGTTTGGGATATGGTTAGGGTTAGTGTAAGGGTTAGTTTTAGGGTTTTTTTAGGGTTAGGGTTAGGGTTAGGGTTAGGGTTAGTGTTAGGATTAGGGTTTGTGTTAGGTTTAGGGTTACGGTTAGGGTTAGGTTTTGGGTTTGGGTTAGGGTTAGGGTTAGGATTAGGGTTTGGGATAGGGTTAAGGTTAGGGTTAGGGTTGGGGTTAGTGTTAGGGTTAGGGTTAGGGTTTGGGTTTGGGTTAAGGTTAGGCTTAGGGTTAGGGTTAGGGTAAGTGTTAGGTTTAGGGTTTGGATTAGGGTTCGGGTTGCGTTTAGGCTTATGGTTAGTGTTTGGTTTGGTTTAGGGTTAGTGTTAGGATTATGGTAAGGGTTAGGGTTAGGGTCAGGTTTAGGGTTAGGGTTAGTTTTAGGGCTTGGGTTAGGGTTAGGGTTAGGGTTAGGGATTTGGTTTAGGTTAGGTTTAGGGTTTGGGTTAGGCTTAGGGTTAGGGTTTGGGTTTGGTTTTGGGTTAGGTTTAGGTTTAGGGTTAGGGTTAGTGTTAGGTTTAGGGTTTGGGTTTGGGTTAGAGTAAGGTATAGGGTTAGGGTTTGGGTTAGGTTTAGTGTTAGGGTTAGGGTTTGGGTTAGGGTTTGGGTTAGGGTTAAGTTTAGGGTTAGGGTTAGGTGTTAGGGTTTGAGGTAGGGTTAGGGTTAGGTTTAGGGTTAGGGTTAGATTTAGGGTTATATTTAGGTTTAGGTTTTGGGTTAGAATTAGGGTTAGGGTTAAGGTTAGGGTTTGGTTTGGGTTAGGGTTAATGTTACGGATAGGGTAAGTGTTAGGTTTGGCGTTAGGGTTTGGTTTAGGGTTACTCTAGAGGTTGGTTTAGGGTTAGGGTTAGGGTTAGGGTTAGGGGTTCGAATTGGTTTGGCGTAGGGTTAGTGTTAGGGTTAGGGATAGAGCTTAGGTTAGGGTTTGGGTTATGGTTAGGTTTAGGGTTATGGCTAGGGTTAGGTTTAGGATTAGGGTTAGGGTTAGGGTTAGGGTTAGGGCTAGGCGGTAGGGATTGGGTTAGGTTTAGGGTTAGGGTTAGGGTTTCCACTTGGGTAAGGGTTAGTGTTAGGGTTAGTATTAAGATTAGGTTTAGTGTTAGGATTAGGGTTTGGGTTTCGGTTAGGGTTAGGGTTAGGGTTAGGGTTTGGGCTTGGGTTAGGGTTAGGTTTACGGTTAGGGTTAGAGTTAGGGTTAGGGATTGGCTTAGGTTTAGGGTTAGGGTTAGGCCTAGGCGATAGGGCTAGGCTTAGGGTTAGGGATTTTGTTAGCGTTAGGGTTAGGTTTAGGGTTAGGTTTAGGGTTTGGTTTGGTTTAGGGTTAGTGTTAGGGTTAGGGGAAGGGTTAGGGTTAGGGTTAGGGTTAGGGTTAGGGGTGGGTTAGGGTTAGGGTTAGGGTTAGGATTAGCGATTGGGTTAGAGTTAGGGTTAGGGTGATGGTTAGGGTTACGGTTTAGGGTTAGGTTTAGGGTTAGGTTTAGTGTTAGGGTTAGGGTTTGGTTTGGGTTAGGGTTAATGTTACGGATAGTGTAAGGGTTAGGTTTGGGGTTAGGGTTTGGTTTAGGGCTACTCTTAGAGGTTGGTTTAGGGTTAGGGTTGGGGTTAGTGTTAGGGTTAGGGGTTCGGTTTGTTTTGGGGTCGGGTTAGTGTTAGGGTTAGGGATAGAGTTTAGGTTAGGGTTTGGGTTAGGGTTAGGGTTATTGTTTAGGTTTGGTTTAGGGTTAGGTTTAGTGTAGGGTTAAGGTTAGGGTTTAGGTTTGTGTTAGGGTTAGGGTTAGGGTTAGTTTTAGGGCTTGGGTTAGGGTTAGGGTTAGGGTTAGGGCTTGGGTTTAGGTTAGGTTTAAGGTTTGGTTAGGCTTAGCGTTAGGGTTTGTGTTTCGGTTAGGTTTAGGTTTAGGGTTAGCGTTAGGGTTAGGGTTAGCGTTAGGGTTAGGGTTAGTGTTAGGGTTAGTGTTTGGCTTAGGGTTAGGGTTAGGGTTAGGGTTAGGGTTAGGGCTAGGCGATAGGGATAGGGTTTGGGTTAGGGTTAGGGTTTGGGCTTGGGTTAGGATTAGTTTTAGGGTTAGTATTAGGGTTAGGTTTAGTATTAGGATTAGGGTTTGGGTTTCTGTTAGGGTTACGGTTAGGGTTAGGGTTTGGGTTAGTGTTAGGGTTTAGGATAGGGTTAGGGTTAGGGTAAGGGTTAGGGTTAGTGTTAGGATTAGGGTTTGTGTTAGGTTTAGGGTTACGGTTAGGGTTAAGGTTTAGGTTTGGGTTAGGGTTAGGGTTAGGGCTAGGGTTTGGTTTAGGTTTAGGGTTAGGGTTAGGGTTAGGGTTAGGTTTAGGATTTGGGTTAGGGTTAGGGTTAGGGTTAGGGTTAGGATTTGGGTTAGGGTTAGGTTTAGGGTTAGGGTTAGGATTTGGGTTAGGGTTATGGTTATGTTTAGGGTTAGGATTAGGATTAGGGTTAGGTTTAGGGTTTGGGTTAGGGTTAGTGTTAGGGTTTGGGTTTGAGTTAGGGTTAGGGTTAGGGTTAGGGTTAGGGTTGGGGTTAGTGTTAGGGCTAGGGTTAGTTTGTGGGTTTGGGTTAGGGTTAGGCTTAGGGTTAGGGTTAGGGTAAGTGTTAGGGTTAGGGCTTGGGTCAGGGTTAGGCTTAGGGTTAGGGTTAGGGTTTCGTTTAGGGTTAGGTTTAGGATTCGTTTTAGGTTTAGGGTGTGGGTTTAGGTTAGGGTTAGGCTTAGGGTTAGTATTAGGGTAAGTGTTAGGGTTAGGGTTTGGATTAGGGTTAGGGTTAGCTTTAGGCTTAGGGTTAGGGTTTGGTTTGGTTTAGGGTTAGTGTTAGGGTTAGGATAAGAGTTACGGTTAGGGTTAGGGTTAGGGTTAGGGTTAGTTTTAGGGCTTGCGTTTGGGTTAGGGTTAGGGTTAGCGCTTGGGTTTAGGTTAGGTTTAGTTTTTGCGTTAGGCTTAGGGTTAGGGTTTGGGTTTGGGTTTGGTTTAGGTTTAAGGTTATGGTTAGGTTTAGGATTTGGGTTTGGGTTAGAGTTAGGTATAGGGTTAAGGTTTGGCTTAGGTTTAGTGTTAGGGTTAGGGATTGGGTTAGGTTTTCGGTTAGGGTTAAGGTTAGGGTTAGGGTTAGGGTTTAGCGTTAGGGTTAGGGTTTGTGTTAGGGTTAGGTTTAGGGTTAGGGTTAGGGTTAGGGTTAGCGTTTCGGTTAGAGTTAGGGTTAGGTTTAGGGTTAGTGTTTGGGCTTGGGTTAGGGTTAGGTTTAGTGTTAGGGTTAGAGTTAGGGTTAGGGTTTTTCTTAGGGTTAGGGTTAAGGTTAGGGCTAGGCGATAGGGATAGGGTTAGGGTTAGGGTTTTGGTTAGAGTTAGTGTTAGGTTTAGTGTTAGGGTTAGGGTTTGGTTTGGTTTACGGTTAGTGTGAGGGTTAGGGGAAGGATTAGGTTTAGGGTTAGGGTTAGAGGTGGTTTAGTTTTAGGGTTAGGGGTAGGACTAATGTTAGGGTTAAGGTTTAGGTTTGGGTTAGAGTTAAGTTTAGAGTTGGGGTTTGGTTTAAGGTTAGGTTTAGGGTTAGGGTTGGGGTTAGGGTTAGGGTTAGGGTTATGTTTAGGGTTATGTTTAGGATTAGGGTTAGGTTTAGGTTTAGGTTTTGGGTTAGGGTTAGGGTTAGTGTTAGGGTTAGGGTTAGGGTTTGGTTTGTGTTAGGGTTAATGTTACGGATAGTGTAAGGGTTAGGTTTGGGGTTAGGGTTAGGTTTAGGGTTACTGTTAGAGGTTGGTTTAGGGTTAGGTTTAGGTTTAGGGTTAGGGTTAGGGTTAGGGTTAGGGTTAGGGAAAGGTTTAGGGATTGGTTTGGGGTAGGGTTAGTGTTAGGGTTAGTTTAAGGGCTTCGGTTAGGGTTAGGGTTAGGGTTAGGGGTTGGGTTTAGGTTTGGTTTAGGGTTAGGGTTAGGGTTAGGGTTTGGGTTAGGGTTTAGGTTTGGGTTAGGGTTAGGGTTAGTTTAAGGGCTTCGGTTAGGGTTAGGGTTAGGTTTAGGGCTTGGGTTTAGGTTTGGTTTAATGTTTGGGTTAGGCTTAGGGTTACGGTTTGTGTTTGGGTTAGGTTTAGCTTTATCATTAGTGTTAGGGTTAGGGTTAGTTTTAGGGTTAGGGTTAGGGTTAGGGTTAGGGTTAGTTTTAGGGCTTGGGTTAGGGTTAGGGTTAGGCATTGGGTTTAGGTTAGGTTTAGGGTTTGGGTTAGGGTTATGGTTATGTTTAGGGTTAGGATTAGGATTAGGGTTAGGTTTAGGGTTTGGGTTAGGGTTAGGGTTTAGAATAGGGTTAGGGTTAGGGTAAGGTTTAGGGTTAGGTTTTGTGTTAGGGTTAGGATTAGGATTAGGGTTAGGGTTAGTGTTAGGATTAGGGTTTGGGTTAGGGTTAGTGTTGAAGTTTGGGTTTGGGTTAGGTTCAGGGTTAGAGTTAGGATTTGGATTAGGGTTAGTGTTAGGGTTTGGGTTAGTGTTAGGGTTAGGGTTTGCGTTTGGGTTAGGGTTTGGGTTAGGGTTACGTTAGGGTTCGGGTTAGGTTTAGGGTTAGTGTCACGGTTAGGGTTTGGATTAGGGTTAGAATTAGGTTTAGGGTTTGTGTTAGGGTTACGGTTAGGTTTATGGTTACGGTTACGGTTTGGGTTAGGGTTAGGGTTAGGTTTAGGGTTAGTGTTTGGGCTTGGGTTAGGGTTAGGTTTAGGGTTATGGTTAGAGTTAGGGTTAGGGTTTGGCTTAGGGTTAGGCTTAGGGTTACGTTTCGGGTTAGGGTTAGAGTTAGGGTTAGGTTTAGGTTTAGGGTTAGGTTTAGGGGTAGGTGATAGGGATAGGGTTAGGGTTAGGGTTAGGGTTAGGGTTTGGGTTTGGGTTAGGGTTAGGTTTAGGGTTAGGGTATGGGTTAGGGTTTAGGTTTGGTTTAGGGTTAGGGTTAGGGTTAGTTTTTGGGCTTGGGTTAGGGTTAGGGTTAGGGCTTGGGTTTAGGTCAGGTTTAAGATGTGGGTTAGGCTTACGGTTAGGATTTGTGTTTGGGTTAGGTTTAGCTTTAGTGTTAGGGTTATGGTTAGCGTTAGTTTTAGGGCTTGTGTTAGGGTTAGCGTTAAGTTTAGGGATTGGGTTTAGGTTAGGTTTAGGGTTTGGGTTAGGCTTAGGGTTAGGGTTTGGGTTTGGGTTAGGTTTAGGTTTAGGTTTAGGGTTAGTGTTAGGGTTAGGGTTAGGGTTAGGGTTTGTGTTTGGGTTGGAGTAAGGTATCGGGTTAGGGTTTGGGTTAGGTTCAAGGTTAGGGTTAGGGTTTGGGTTAGGGTTTGGGTTAGGGTTAGGGTTAGGTTTAGGGTTAGGGTTAGCATTAAAGTTTGGGTTACGGTTAGGGTTAGGGTTTGTGTTTGAGTCATGGTTAGGGTTAGGGTTAGGGTTAGGGTTTGGGTTAGGGTTAGTGTTAGGGTTTGGGTTTGAGTGTTGGTTAGGGTTAGGGTTAGGGTTAGGGTTAGGGTTTGGGTTAGTGTTAGGGTTTGGGATAGGGTTAGGGTTAGGGTAAGGGTTAAGGTTAGGGTTTGTCTTAGGCTTAGGGTTAGGGTTAGGGTTAGTGTTAGGATTAGGGTTGGTGTTAGGTTTAGGGTTACGGTTAGGGTTGGGTTAGGGTTAGGGTTAGGGCTAGGGTTTGGTTTAGGTTTAGGGTTAGGTTTAGGATTAGGGTTAGGGTTAGGATTTGGGTTAGGGTTAGAGTTAGGGTTAGGGTTAGGATTTGGGTTAGGTTTATGGTTATGTTTAGGGTTAGGATTAGGATTAGGGTTAGGTTTAGGGTTTGGGTTAGGGTTAGTGTTAGGGTTTGGGTTTGAGTTAGGGTTAGGATTAGGGTTAGGGTTAGGGTTGGGGTTAGTGTTAGGGTTAGGGTTAGTGTGTGGTTTTGGGTTAGGGTTAGGCTTAGGGTTAGGTTTAGGGTAAGTGTTAGGGTTAGGGCTTGGGTAAGGGTTAGGGTTAGGGTTGGGGTTTCGTTTAGGGTTAGGTTTAGGATTCGATTTAGGTTTAGAGTGTGGGTTTGGGTTAGGGTTAGCCTTAGGGTTAGTATTAGGGTAAGTGTTAGGGTTAGGGTTTGGATTAGGGTTAGGGTTAGCTTTAGGCTTAGGGTTAGGGTTTGATTTGGTTTAGGGTTTGTGTTACGGTTAGGGTTTGGGTTAGGGTTAGGGTTAGGTTTAGGGTTTGTGTTAGGGTTACGGTTAGGTTTATGGTTACGGTTACGGTTTGGGTTAGGGTTAGGGTTAGGTTTAGGGTTAGTGTTTGGGCTTGGGTTAGGGTTAGGTTTAGGGTTATGGTTAGAGTTAGGGTTAGGGTTTGGCTTAGGGTTAGGGTTAGGGTTACGTTTCGGGTTAGGGTTAGATTTAGGGTTAGGTTTAGGTTTAGGGTTAGGTTTAGGGGTAGGTGATAGCGATAGGGTTAGGGTTAGGGTTAGGGTTAGGGTTTGGGTTTGGGTTAGGGTTAGGTTTAGGGTTAGGGTATGGGTTAGGGTTTAGGTTTGGTTTAGGGTTAGGGTTAGGGTTAGTTTTTGGGCTTGGGTTAGGGTTAGGGTTAGGGCTTGGGTTTAGGTCAGGTTTAAGATGTGGGTTAGGCTTACGGTTAGGATTTGTGTTTGGGTTAGGTTTAGCTTTAGTGTTAGGGTTATGGTTAGCGTTAGTTTTAGGGCTTGTGTTAGGGTTAGCGTTAAGTTTAGGGATTGGGTTTAGGTTAGGTTTAGGGTTTGGGTTAGGCTTAGGGTTAGGGTTTGGGTTTGGGTTAGGTTTAGGTTTAGGTTTAGGGTTAGTGTTAGGGTTAGGGTTAGGGTTAGGGTTTGTGTTTGGGTTGGAGTAAGGTATCGGGTTAGGGTTTGGGTTAGGTTCAAGGTTAGGGTTAGGGTTTGGGTTAGGGTTTGGGTTAGGGTTAGGGTTAGGTTTAGGGTTAGGGTTAGCGTTAAAGTTTGGGTTAGGGTTAGTGTTAGGGTTTGTGTTTGAGTCATGGTTAGGGTTAGGGTTAGGGTTAGGGTTTGGGTTAGGGTTAGTGTTAGGGTTTGAGTTTGAGTGATGGTTAGGGTTAGGGTTAGGGTTAGGGTTAGGGTTTGGGTTAGTGTTAGGGTTTGGGATAGGGTTAGGGTTAGGGTAAGGGTTAAGGTTAGGGTTTGTGTTAGGCGTAGGGTTAGGGTTAGGGTTAGTGTTAGGATTAGGTTTGGTGTTAAGTTTAGGGTTAAGGTTAGGGTTAAGGTTTAGGGTTGGGTTAGGGTTAGGGTTAGGGCTAGGGTTTGGTTTAGGTTTAGGGTTAGGTTTAGGATTAGGGTTAGGGTTAGGATTTGGGTTAGGGTTAGAGTTAGGGTTAGGGTTAGGATTTGGGTTAGGGTTATGGTTATGTTTAGGGTTAGGATTAGGATTAGGGTTAGGTTTAGGTTTTGGATTAGGGTTAGTGTTAGGGTTTGGGTTTGAGTTAGGGTTAGGATTAGGGTTAGGGTTAGGGTTGGGTTTAGTGTTAGGGTTAGGGTTAGTGTGTGGTTTTGGGTTAGGGTTAGGCTTAGGGTTAGGTTTAGGGTAAGTGTTAGGGTTAGGGATTGGGTAAGGGTTAGGGTTAGGGTTAGGGTTTCGTTTAGGGTTAGGTTTAGGATTCGATTTAGGTTTAGAGTGTGGGTTTGGGTTCGGGTTAGCCTTAGGGTTAGTATTAGGGTAAGTGTTAGGGTTAGGGTTTGGATTAGGGTTAGTGTTAGGGTTTGGGTTTGAGTTAGGGTTAGGGTTAGGGTTAGGGTTAGGGTTGGGGTTAGTGTTAGGGTTAGGGTTAGTTTGTGGGTTTGGGTTAGGGTTAGGCTTAGGGTTAGGGTTAGGGTAAGTGTTAGGGTAAGGGCTTGGGTCAGGGTTAGGCTTAGGGTTAGGGTTAGGGTTTCGTTTAGGGTTAGGTTTAGGATTCGTTTTAGGTTTAGGGTGTGGGTTTAGGTTAGGGTTAGGCTTAGGGTTAGTATTAGGGTAAGTGTTAGGGTTAGGGTTTGGATTAGGGTTAGGGTTAGCTTTAGGCTTAGGGTTAGGGTTTGGTTTGGTTTAGGGTTAGTGTTAGGGTTAGGATAAGTGTTACGGTTAGGGTTAGGGTTAGGGTTAGGGTTAGGGTTAGGGTTAGTTTTAGGGCTTGCGTTTGGGTTAGGGTTAGGGTTAGCGCTTGGGTTTAGGTTAGGTTTAGTTTTTGCGTTAGGCTTAGGGTTAGGGTTTGGTTTTGGGTTTGGTTTAGGTTTAAGGTTATGGTTAGGTTTAGGATTTGGGTTTGGGTTAGAGTTAGGTATAGGGTTAAGGTTTGGCTTAGGTTTAGTGTTAGGGTTAGGGATTGGGTTAGGGTTTCGGTTAGGGTTAAGGTTAGGGTTAGGGTTAGGGTTTAGCGTTAGTGTTAGGGTTTGTGTTAGGGTTAGGTTTAGGGTTAGGGTTAGGGTTAGGGTTAGCGTTTCGGTTAGAGTTAGTGTTAGGTTTAGGGTTAGTGTTTGGGCTTGGGTTAGGGTTAGGTTTAGTGTTAGGGTTAGAGTTAGGGTTAGGGTTTGGCTTAGGGTTAGGGTTAAGGTTAGGGCTAGGCGATAGGGATAGGGTTAGGGTTAGGGTTTTGGTTAGAGTTAGTGTTAGGTTTAGTGTTAGGGTTAGGGTTTGGTTTGGTTTACGGTTAGTGTGAGGGTTAGGGGAAGGATTAGGTTTAGGGTTAGGGTTAGAGGTGGTTTAGTTTTAGGGTTAGGGGTAGGACTAATGTTAGGGTTAAGGTTTAGGTTTGGGTTAGAGTTAAGTTTAGAGTTGGGGTTTGGTTTAAGGTTAGGTTTAGGGTTAGGGTTGGGGTTAGGGTTAGGGTTAGGGTTATGGTTAGGGTTATGTTTAGGATTAGGGTTAGGTTTAGGTTTAGGTTTTGGGTTAGGGTTAGGGTTAGTGTTAGGGTTAGGGTTAGGGTTTGGTTTGTGTTAGGGTTAATGTTACGGATAGTGTAAGGGTTAGGTTTGGGGTTAGGGTTAGGTTTAGGGTTACTGTTAGAGGTTGGTTTAGGGTTAGGTTTAGGTTTAGGGTTAGGGTTAGGGTTAGGGTTAGGGTTAGGGAAAGGTTTAGGGATTGGTTTGGGGTAGGGTTAGTGTTAGGGTTAGTTTAAGGGCTTCGGTTAGGGTTAGGGTTAGGGTTAGGGGTTGGGTTTAGGTTTGGTTTAGGGTTAGGGTTAGGGTTCGGGTTTGGGTTAGGGTTTAGGTTTGGGTTAGGGTTAGGGTTAGGGTTAGTTTAAGGGCTTCGGTTAGGGTTAGGGTTAGGGTTAGGGCTTGGGTTTAGGTTTGGTTTAATGTTTGGGTTAGGCTTAGGGTTACGGTTTGTGTTTGGGTTAGGTTTAGCTTTATCATTAGTGTTAGGGTTAGGGTTAGTTTTAGGGTTAGGGTTAGGGTTAGGGTTAGGGTTAGTTTTAGGGCTTGGGTTAGGGTTAGGGTTAGGCATTGGGTTTAGGTTAGGTTTAGGGTTTGGGTTAGGGTTATGGTTATGTTTAGGGTTAGGATTAGGATTAGGGTTAGGTTTAGGGTTTGGGTTAGGGTTAGGGTTTAGAATAGGGTTAGGGTTAGGGTAAGGTTTAGGGTTAGGTTTTGTGTTAGGGTTAGGATTAGGATTAGGGTTAGGGTTAGTGTTAGGATTAGGGTTTGGGTTAGGGTTAGTGTTGAAGTTTGGGTTTGGGTTAGGTTCAGGGTTAGAGTTAGGATTTGGATTAGGGTTAGTGTTAGGGTTTGGGTTAGTGTTAGGGTTAGGGTTAGCGTTTAGGTTAGGGTTTGGGTTAGGGTTACGTTAGGGTTCGGGTTAGGTTTAGGGTTAGTGTTACGGTTAGGGTTTGGGTTAGGGTTAGAATTAGGTTTAGGGTTTGTGTTAGGGTTACGGTTAGGTTTATGGTTACGGTTACGGTTTGGGTTAGGGTTAGGGTTAGGTTTAGGGTTAGTGTTTGGGCTTGGGTTAGGGTTAGGTTTAGGGTTATGGTTAGAGTTAGGGTTAGGGTTTGGCTTAGGGTTAGGGTTAGGGTTACGTTTCGGGTTAGGGTTAGAGTTAGGGTTAGGTTTAGGTTTAGGGTTAGGTTTAGGGGTAGGTGATAGCGATAGGGTTAGGGTTAGGGTTAGGGTTTGGGTTTGCGTTAGGGTTAGGTTTAGGGTTAGGGTATGGGTTAGGGTTTAGGTTTGGTTTAGGGTTAGGGTTAGGGTTAGTTTTTGGGCTTGGGTTAGGGTTAGGGTTAGGGCTTGGGTTTAGGTCAGGTTTAAGATGTGGGTTAGGCTTACGGTTAGGATTTGTGTTTGGGTTAGGTTTAGCTTTAGTGTTAGGGTTATGGTTAGCGTTAGTTTTAGGGCTTGTGTTAGGGTTAGCGTTAAGTTTAGGGATTGGGTTTAGGTTAGGTTTAGGGTTTGGGTTAGGCTTAGGGTTAGGGTTTGGGTTTGGGTTAGGTTTAGGTTTAGGTTTAGGGTTAGTGTTAGGGTTAGGGTTAGGGTTAGGGTCTGTGTTTGGGTTGGAGTAAGGTATCGGGTTAGGGTTTGGGTTAGGTTCAAGGTTAGGGTTAGGGTTTGGGTTAGGGTTTGGGTTAGGGTTAGGGTTAGGTTTAGGGTTAGGGTTAGCGTTAAAGTTTGGGTTAGGGTTAGGGTTAGGGTTTGTGTTTGAGTCATGGTTAGGGTTAGGGTTAGGGTTAGGGTTTGGGTTAGGGTTAGTGTTAGGGTTTGGGTTTGAGTGATGGTTAGGGTTAGGGTTAGGGTTAGGGTTAGGGTTAGGGTTTGGGTTAGTGTTAGGGTTTGGGATAGGGTTAGGGTTAGGGTAAGGGTTAAGGTTAGGGTTTGTGTTAGGCTTAGGGTTAGGGTTAGGGTTAGTGTTAGGATTAGGGTTGGTGTTAGGTTTAGGGTTACGGTTAGTGTTAAGGTTTAGGGTTGGGTTAGGGTTAGGGTTAGGGCTAGGGTTTGGTTTAGGTTTAGGGTTAGGTTTAGGATTAGGGTTAGGGTTAGGATTTGGGTTAGGGTTAGAGTTAGGGTTAGGGTTAGGATTTGGGTTAGGGTTATGGTTATGTTTAGGGTTAGGATTAGGATTAGGATTAGGGTTAGGTTTAGGGTTTGGGTTAGGGTTAGTGTTAGGGTTTGGGTTTGAGTTAGGGTTAGGATTAGGGTTAGGGTTAGGGTTGGGGTTAGTGTTAGGGTTAGGGTTAGTGTGTGGTTTTGGGTTAGGGTTAGGCTTAGGGTTAGGTTTAGGGTAAGTGTTAGGGTTAGGGCTTGGGTTAGGGTTAGGGTTAGGGTTAGGGTTTCGTTTAGGGTTAGGTTTAGGATTCGATTTAGGTTTAGAGTGTGGGTTTGGGTTAGGGTTAGCCTTAGGGTTAGTATTAGGGTAAGTGTTAGGGTTAGGGTTTGGATTAGGGTTAGGGTTAGCTTTAGGCTTAGGGTTAGGGTTTGATTTGGTTTAGGGTTTGTGTTACGGTTAGGGTTTGGGTTAGGGTTAGGGTTAGGTTTAGGGTTTGTGTTAGGGTTACGGTTAGGTTTATGGTTACGGTTACGGTTTGGTTTAGGGTTAGGGTTAGGTTTAGGGTTAGTGTTTGGGCTTGGGTTAGGGTTAGGTTTAGGGTTATGGTTAGAGTTAGGGTTAGGGTTTGGCTTAGGGTTAGGGTTAGGGTTACGTTTCGGGTTAGGGTTAGAGTTAGGGTTAGGTTTAGGTTTAGGGTTAGGTTTAGGGGTAGGTGATAGCGATAGGGTTAGGGTTAGGGTTAGGGTTTGGGTTTGGGTTAGGGTTAGGTTTAGGGTTAGGGTATGGGTTAGGGTTTAGGTTTGGTTTAGGGTTAGGGTTAGGGTTAGTTTTTGGGCTTGGGTTAGGGTTAGGGTTAGTGCTTGGGTTTAGGTCAGGTTTAAGATGTGGGTTAGGCTTACGGTTAGGATTTGTGTTTGGGTTAGGTTTAGCTTTAGTGTTAGGGTTATGGTTAGCGTTAGTTTTAGGGCTTGTGTTAAGGTTAGTGTTAAGTTTAGGGATTGGGTTTAGGTTAGGTTTAGGGTTTGGGTTAGGCTTAGGGTTAGGGTTTGGGGTTGGGTTAGGTTTAGGTTTAGGTGTAGGGTTAGTGTTAGGGTTAGGGTTAGGGTTAGGGTTTGTGTTTGGGTTGGAGTAAGGTATCGGGTTAGGGTTTGGGTTAGGTTCAAGGTTAGGGTTAGGGTTTGGGTTAGGGTTTGGGTTAGGGTTAGGGTTAGGTTTAGGGTTAGGGTTAGCGTTAAAGTTTGGGTTAGGGTTAGGGTTAGGGTTTGTGTTTGAGTCATGGTTAGGGTTAGGGTTAGGGTTAGGGTTTGGGTTAGGGTTAGTGTTAGGGTTTGGGTTTGAGTGTTGGTTAGGGTTAGGGTTAGGGTTAGGGTTAGGGTTTGGGTTAGTGTTAGGGTTTGGGATAGGGTTAGGGTTAGGGTAAGGGTTAAGGTTAGGGTTTGTGTTAGGCTTAGGGTTAGGGTTAGGGTTAGTGTTAGGATTAGAGTTGGTGTTAGGTTTAGGGTTACGGTTAGGGTTGGGTTAGGGTTAGGGTTAGGGCTAGGGTTTGGTTTAGGTTTAGGGTTAGGTTTAGGATTAGGGTTAGGGTTAGGATTTGGGTTAGGGTTAGAGTTAGGGTTAGGGTTAGGATTTGGGTTAGGGTTATGGTTATGTTTAGGGTTAGGATTAGGATTAGGGTTAGGTTTAGGGTTTGGGTTAGGGTTAGTGTTAGGGTTTGGGTTTGAGTTAGGGTTAGGGTTAGGGTTAGGGTTAGGGTTGGGCTTAGTGTTAGGGTTAGGGTTAGTGTGTGGTTTTGGGTTAGGGTTAGGCTTAGGGTTAGGTTTAGGGTAAGTGTTAGGGTTAGGGCTTGGGTAAGGGTTAGGGTTAGGTTTAGGGTTTCGTTTAGGGTTAGGTTTAGGATTCGATTTAGGTTTAGAGTGTGGGTTTGGGTTAGGGTTAGCCTTAGGGTTAGTATTAGGGTAAGTGTTAGGGTTAGGGTTTGGATTAGGGTTAGGGTTAGCTTTAGGCTTAGGGTTAGGGTTTGATTTGGTTTAGGGTTTGTGTTACGGTTAGGGTTTGGGTTAGGGTTAGGGTTAGGTTTAGGGTTTGTGTTAGGGTTACGGTTAGGTTTATGGTTACGGTTACGGTTTGGGTTAGGGTTAGGGTTAGGTTTAGGGTTAGTGTTTGGGCTTGGGTTAGGGTTAGGTTTAGGGTTATGGTTAGAGTTAGGGTTAGGGTTTGGCTTAGGGTTAGGGTTAGGGTTACGTTTCGGGTTAGGGTTAGAGTTAGGGTTAGGTTTAGGTTTAGGGTTAGGTTTAGGGGTAGGTGATAGCGATAGGGTTAGGGTTAGGGTTAGGGTTTGGGTTTGCGTTAGGGTTAGGTTTAGGGTTAGGGTATGGGTTAGGGTTTAGGTTTGGTTTAGGGTTAGGGTTAGGGTTAGTTTTTGGGCTTGGGTTAGGGTTAGGGTTAGGGCTTGGGTTTAGGTCAGGTTTAAGATGTGGGTTAGGCTTACGGTTAGGATTTGTGTTTGGGTTAGGTTTAGCTTTAGTGTTAGGGTTATGGTTAGCGTTAGTTTTAGGGCTTGTGTTAGGGTTAGCGTTAAGTTTAGGGATTGGGTTTAGGTTAGGTTTAGGGTTTGGGTTAGGCTTAGGGTTAGGGTTTGGGTTTGGGTTAGGTTTAGGTTTAGGTTTAGGGTTAGTGTTAGGGTTAGGGTTAGGGTTAGGGTTTGTGTTTGGGTTGGAGTAAGGTATCGGGTTAGGGTTTGGGTTAGGTTCAAGGTTAGGGTTAGGGTTTGGGTTAGGGTTTGGGTTAGGGTTAGGGTTAGGTTTAGGGTTAGGGTTAGCGTTAAAGTTTGGGTTAGGGTTAGGGTTAGGGTTTGTGTTTGAGTCATGGTTAGGGTTAGGGTTAGGGTTAGGGTTTGGGTTAGGGTTAGTGTTAGGGTTTGGGTTTGAGTGATGGTTAGGGTTAGGGTTAGGGTTAGGGTTAGGGTTGGGGTTAGTGTTAGGGTTAGGGTTAGTGTGTGGTTTTGGGTTAGGGTTAGGCTTAGGGTTAGGTTTAGGGTAAGTGTTAGGGTTAGGGCTTGGGTAAGGGTTAGGGTTAGGGTTAGGGTTTCGTTTAGGGTTAGGTTTAGGATTCGATTTAGGTTTAGAGTGTGGGTTTGGGTTAGGGTTAGCCTTAGGGTTAGTATTAGGGTAAGTGTTAGGGTTAGGGTTTGGATTAGGTTTAGGGTTAGCTTTAGGCTTAGGGTTAGGGTTTGATTTGGTTTAGGGTTTGTGTTACGGTTAGGGTTTGGGTTAGGGTTAGGGTTAGGTTTAGGGTTTGTGTTAGGGTTACGGTTAGGTTTATGGTTACGGTTACGGTTTGGGTTAGGGTTATAGTTAGGTTTAGGGTTAGTGTTTGGGCTTGGGTTAGGGTTAGGTTTAGGGTTATGGTTAGAGTTAGGGTTGGGGTTTGGCTTAGGGTTAGGGTTAGGGTTACGTTTCGGGTTAGGGTTAGAGTTAGGGTTAGGTTTAGGTTTAGGGTTAGGTTTAGGGGTAGGTGATAGCGATAGGGTTAGGGTTAGGGTTAGGGTTAGGGTTTTGGTTTGGGTTAGGGTTAGGTTTAGGGTTAGGGTATGGGTTAGGGTTTAGGTTTGGTTTAGGGTTAGGGTTAGGGTTAGTTTTTGGGCTTGGGTTAGGGTTAGGGTTAGGGCATGGGTTTAGGTCAGGTTTAAGATGTGGGTTAGGCTTATGGTTAGGATTTGTGTTTGGGTTAGGTTTAGCTTTAGTGTTAGGGTTATGGTTAGCGTTAGTTTTAGGGCTTGTGTTAGGGTTAGCGTTAAGTTTAGGGATTGGGTTTAGGTTAGGTTTAGGGTTTGGGTTAGGCTTAGGGTTAGGGTTTGGGTTTGGGTTAGGTTTAGGTTTAGGTTTAGGGTTAGTGTTAGGGTTAGGGTTAGGGTTAGGGTTTGTGTTTGGGTTGGAGTAAGGTATCGGGTTAGGGTTTGGGTTAGGTTCAAGTTTAGGGTTAGGGTTTGGGTTAGGGTTTGGGTTAGGGTTAGGGTTAGGTTTAGGGTTAGGGTTAGCGTTAAAGTTTGGGTTAGGGTTAGGGTTAGGGTTTGTGTTTGAGTCATGGTTAGGGTTAGGGTTAGGGTTTGGGTTAGGGTTAGTGTTAGGGTTTGGGTTTGAGTGTTGGTTAGGGTTAGGGTTAGGGTTAGGGTTAGGGTTTGGGTTAGTGTTAGGGTTTGGGATAGGGTTAGGGTTAGGGTAAGGGTTAAGGTTAGGGTTTGTGTTAGGCTTAGGGTTAGGGTTAGGGTTAGTGTTAGGATTAGGGTTGGTGTTAGGTTTAGGGTTACGGTTAGGGTTGGGTTAGGGTTAGGGTTAGGGCTAGGGTTTGGTTTAGGTTTAGGGTTAGGTTTAGGATTAGGGTTAGGGTTAGGATTTGGGTTAGGGTTAGAGTTAGGGTTAGGGTTAGGATTTGGGTTAGGGTTATGGTTATGTTTAGGGTTAGGATTAGGATTAGGGTTAGGTTTAGGGTTTGGATTAGGGTTAGTGTTAGGGTTTGGGTTTGAGTTAGGGTTAGGATTAGGGTTAGGGTTAGGGTTGAGGTTAGTGTTAGGGTTAGGGTTAGTGTGTGGTTTTGGGTTAGGGTTAGGCTTAGGGTTAGGTTTAGGGTAAGTGTTAGGGTTAGGGATTGGGTAAGGGTTAGGGTTAGGGTTAGGGTTTCGTTTAGGGTTAGGTTTAGGATTCGATTTAGGTTTAGAGTGTGGGTTTGGGTTAGGGTTAGCCTTAGGGTTAGTATTAGGGTAAGTGTTAGGGTTAGGGTTTGGATTAGGGTTAGTGTTAGGGTTTGGGTTTGAGTTAGGGTTAGGGTTAGGGTTAGGGTTAGGGTTGGGGTTAGTGTTAGGGCTAGGGTTAGTTTGTGGGTTTGGGTTAGGGTTAGGCTTAGGGTTAGGGTTAGGGTAAGTGTTAGGGTTAGGGCTTGGGTCAGGGTTAGGCTTAGGGTTAGGGTTAGGGTTTCGTTTAGGGTTAGGTTTAGGATTCGTTTTAGATTTAGGGTGTGGGTTTAGGTTAGGGTTAGGCTTAGGGTTAGTATTAGTGTAAGTGTTAGGGTTAGGGTTTGGATTAGGGTTAGGGTTAGCTTTAGGCTTAGGGTTAGGGTTTGGTTTGGTTTAGGGTTAGTGTTAGGGTTAGGATAAGTGTTACGGTTAGGGTTAGGGTTAGGGTTAGGGTTAGGGTTAGGGTTAGCTTTAGGGCTTGCGTTTGGGTTAGGGTTAGGGTTAGCGCTTGGGTTTAGGTTAGGTTTAGTTTTTGCGTTAGGCTTAGGGTTAGGGTTTGGGTTTGGGTTTGGTTTAGGTTTAAGGTTATGGTTAGGTTTAGGATTTGGGTTTGGGTTAGAGTTAGGTATAGGGTTAAGGTTTGGCTTAGGTTTAGTGTTAGGGTTAGGGATTGGGTTAGGGTTTCGGTTAGGGTTAAGGTTAGGGTTAGGGTTAGGGTTTAGCGTTAGTGTTAGGGTTTGTGTTAGGGTTAGGTTTAGGGTTAGGGTTAGGGTTAGGGTTAGCGTTTCGGTTAGAGTTAGTGTTAGGTTTAGGGTTAGTGTTTGGGCTTGGCTTAGGGTTAGGTTTAGTGTTAGGGTTAGAGTTAGGGTTAGGGTTTGGCTTAGGGTTAGGGTTAAGGTTAGGGCTAGGCGATAGGGATAGGGTTAGGGTTAGGGTTTTGGTTAGAGTTAGTGTTAGGTTTAGTGTTAGGGTTAGGGTTTGGTTTGGTTTACGGTTAGTGTGAGGGTTAGGGGAAGGATTAGGTTTAGGGTTAGGGTTAGAGGTGGTTTAGTTTTAGGGTTAGGGGTAGGACTAATGTTAGGGTTAAGGTTTAGGTTTGGGTTAGAGTTAAGTTTAGAGTTGGGGTTTGGTTTAAGGTTAGGTTTAGGGTTAGGGTTGGGGTTAGGGTTAGGGTTAGGGTTATGGTTAGGGTTATGTTTAGGATTAGGGTTAGGTTTAGGTTTAGGTTTTGGGTTAGGGTTAGGGTTAGTGTTAGGGTTAGGGTTAGGGTTTGGTTTGTGTTAGGGTTAATGTTACGGATAGTGTAAGGGTTAGGTTTGGGGTTAGGGTTAGGTTTAGGGTTACTGTTAGAGGTTGGTTTAGGGTTAGGTTTAGGTTTAGGGTTAGGGTTAGGGTTAGGGTTAGGGTTAGGGAAAGGTTTAGGGATTGGTTTGGGGTAGGGTTAGTGTTAGGGTTAGTTTTAGGGCTTCGGTTAGGGTTAGGGTTAGGGTTAGGGGTTGGGTTTAGGTTTGGTTTAGGGTTAGGGTTAGGGTTAGGGTTTGGGTTAGGGTTTAGGTTTGGGTTAGGGTTAGGGTTAGGGTTAGTTTAAGGGCTTCGGTTAGGGTTAGGGTTAGGGTTAGGGCTTGGGTTTAGGTTTGGTTTAATGTTTGGGTTAGGCTTAGGGTTACGGTTTGTGTTTGGGTTAGGTTTAGCTTTATCATTAGTGTTAGGGTTAGGGTTAGTTTTAGGGTTAGGGTTAGGGTTAGGGTTAGGGTTAGTTTTAGGGCTTGGGTTAGGGTTAGGGTTAGGCATTGGGTTTAGGTTAGGTTTAGGGTTTGGGTTAGGGTTATGGTTATGTTTAGGGTTAGGATTAGGATTAGGGTTAGGTTTAGGGTTTGGGTTAGGGTTAGTGTTAGGGTTTGGGTTTGAGTTAGGGTTAGGATTAGGGTTAGGGTTAGGGTTGGGGTTAGTGTTAGGGTTAGGGTTAGTGTGTGGTTTTGGGTTAGGGTTAGGCTTAGGGTTAGGTTTAGGGTAAGTGTTAGGGTTAGGGCTTTTGTAAGGGTTAGGGTTAGGGTTAGGGTTTCGTTTAGGGTTAGGTTTAGGATTCGATTTAGGTTTAGAGTGTGGGTTTGGGTTAGGGTTAGCCTTAGGGTTAGTATTAGGGTAAGTGTTAGGGTTAGGGTTTGGATTAGGGTTAGGGTTAGCTTTAGGCTTAGGGTTAGGGTTTGATTTGGTTTAGGGTTTGTGTTACGGTTAGGGTTTGGGTTAGGGTTAGGGTTAGGTTTAGGGTTTGTGTTAGGGTTACGGTTAGGTTTATGGTTACGGTTACGGTTTGGGTTAGGGTTAGGGTTAGGTTTAGGGTTAGTGTTTGGGCTTGGGTTAGGGTTAGGTTTAGGGTTATGGTTAGAGTTAGGGTTAGGGTTTGGCTTAGGGTTAGGGTTAGGGTTACGTTTCGGGTTAGGGTTAGAGTTAGGGTTAGGTTTAGGTTTAGGGTTAGGTTTAGGGGTAGGTGATAGCGATAGGGTTAGGGTTAGGGTTAGGGTTAGGGTTTGGGTTTGGGTTAGGGTTAGGTTTAGGGTTAGGGTATGGGTTAGGGTTTAGGTTTGGTTTAGGGTTAGGGTTAGGGTTAGTTTTTGGGCTTGGGTTAGAGTTAGGGTTAGGGCTTGGGTTTAGGTCAGGTTTAAGATGTGGGTTAGGCTTACGGTTAGGATTTGTGTTTGGGTTAGGTTTAGCTTTAGTGTTAGGGTTATGGTTAGCGTTAGTTTTAGGGCTTGTGTTAGGGTTAGCGTTAAGTTTAGGGATTGGTTTTAGGTTAGGTTTAGGGTTTGGGTTAGGCTTAGGGTTAGGGTTTGGGTTTGGGTTAGGTTTAGGTTTAGGTTTAGGGTTAGTGTTAGGGTTAGGGTTAGGGTTAGGGTTTGTGTTTGGGTTGGAGTAAGGTATCGGGTTAGGGTTTGGGTTAGGTTCAAGGTTAGGGTTAGGGTTTGGGTTAGGGTTTGGGTTAGGGTTAGGGTTAGGTTTAGGGTTAGGGTTAGCGTTAAAGTTTGGGTTAGGGTTAGTGTTAGGGTTTGTGTTTGAGTCATGGTTAGGGTTAGGATTAGGGTTAGGGTTTGTGTTAGGGTTAGTGTTAGGGTTTGAGTTTGAGTGATGGTTAGGGTTAGGGTTAGGGTTAGGGTTAGGGTTTGGGTTAGTGTTAGGGTTTGGGATAGGGTTAGGGTTAGGGTAAGGGTTAAGGTTAGGGTTTGTGTTAGGCTTAGGGTTAGGGTTAGGGTTAGTGTTAGGATTAGGGTTGGTGTTAGGTTTAGGGTTAGGGTTAGGGTTAAGGTTTAGGGTTGGGTTAGGGTTAGGGTTAGGGCTAGGGTTTGGTTTAGGTTTAGGGTTAGGTTTAGGATTAGGGTTAGGGTTAGGATTTGGGTTAGGGTTAGAGTTAGGGTTAGGGTTAGGATTTGGGTTAGGGTTATGGTTATGTTTAGGGTTAGGATTAGGATTAGGGTTAGGTTTAGGGTTTGGATTAGGGTTAGTGTTAGGGTTTGGGTTTGAGTTAGGGTTAGGATTAGGGTTAGGGTAAGGGTTGGGGTTAGTGTTAGGGTTAGGGTTAGTGTGTGGTTTTGGGTTAGGGTTAGGCTTAGGGTTAGGTTTAGGGTAAGTGTTAGGGTTAGGGATTGGGTAAGGGTTAGGGTTAGGGTTAGGGTTTCGTTTAGGGTTAGGTTTAGGATTCGATTTAGGTTTAGAGTGTGGGTTTGGGTTAGGGTTAGCCTTAGGGTTAGTATTAGGGTAAGTGTTAGGGTTAGGGTTTGGATTAGGGTTAGTGTTAGGGTTTGGGTTTGAGTTAGGGTTAGGGTTAGGATTAGGGTTAGGGTTGGGGTTAGTGTTAGGGTTAGGGTTAGTTTGTGGGTTTGGGTTAGGGTTAGGCTTAGGGTTAGGGTTAGGGTAAGTGTTAGGGTTAGGGCTTGGGTCAGGTTTAGGCTTAGGGTTAGGGTTAGGGTTTCGTTTAGGGTTAGGTTTAGGATTCGTTTTAGGTTTAGGGTGTGGGTTTAGGTTAGGGTTAGGCTTAGGGTTAGTATTAGGGTAAGTGTTAGGGTTAGGGTTTGGATTAGGGTTAGGGTTAGCTTTAGGCTTAGGGTTAGGGTTTGGTTTGGTTTAGGGTTAGTGTTAGGGTTAGGATAAGTGTTACGGTTAGGGTTAGGGTTAGGGTTAGGGTTAGGGTTAGGGTTAGTTTTAGGGCTTGCGTTTGGGTTAGGGTTAGGGTTAGCGCTTGGGTTTAGGTTAGGTTTAGTTTTTGCGTTAGGCTTAGGGTTAGGGTTTGGGTTTGGGTTTGGTTTAGGTTTAAGGTTATGGTTAGGTTTAGGATTTGGGTTTGGGTTAGAGTTAGGTATAGGGTTAAGGTTTGGCTTAGGTTTAGTGTTAGGGTTAGGGATTGGGTTAGGGTTTCGGTTAGGGTTAAGGTTAGGGTTAGGGTTAGGGTTTAGCGTTAGGGTTAGGGTTTGTGTTAGGGTTAGGTTTAGGGTTAGGGTTAGGGTTAGGGTTAGCGTTTCGGTTAGAGTTAGTGTTAGGTTTAGGGTTAGTGTTTGGGCTTGGGTTAGGGTTAGGTTTAGTGTTAGGGTTAGAGTTAAGGTTAGGGTTTGGCTTAGGGTTAGGGTTAAGGTTAGGGCTAGGCGATAGGGATAGGGTTAGGGTTAGGGTTTTGGTTAGAGTTAGTGTTAGGTTTAGTGTTAGGGTTAGGGTTTGGTTTGGTTTACGGTTAGTGTGAGGGTTAGGGGAAGGATTAGGTTTAGGGTTAGGGTTAGAGGTGGTTTAGTTTTAGGGTTAGGGGTAGGACTAATGTTAGGGTTAAGGTTTAGGTTTGGGTTAGAGTTAAGTTTAGAGTTGGGGTTTGGTTTAAGGTTAGGTTTAGGGTTAGGGTTGGGGTTAGGGTTAGGGTTAGGGTTATGGTTAGGGTTATGTTTAGGATTAGGGTTAGGTTTAGGTTTAGGTTTTGGGTTAGGGTTAGGGTTAGTGTTAGGGTTAGGGTTAGGGTTTGGTTTGTGTTAGGGTTAATGTTACGGATAGTGTAAGGGTTAGGTTTGGGGTTAGGGTTAGGTTTAGGGTTACTGTTAGAGGTTGGTTTAGGGTTAGGTTTAGGTTTAGGGTTAGGGTTAGGGTTAGGGTTAGGGTTAGGGAAAGGTTTAGGGATTGGTTTGGGGTAGGGTTAGCGTTAGGGTTAGTTTAAGGGCTTCGGTTAGGGTTAGGGTTAGGGTTAGGGGTTGGGTTTAGGTTTGGTTTAGGGTTAGGGTTAGGGTTAGGGTTTGGGTTAGGGTTTAGGTTTGGGTTAGGGTTAGGGTTAGGGTTAGTTTAAGGGCTTCGGTTAGGGTTAGGGTTAGGGTTAGGGCTTGGGTTTAGGTTTGGTTTAATGTTTGGGTTAGGCTTAGGGTTACGGTTTGTGTTTGGGTTAGGTTTAGCTTTATCATTAGTGTTAGGGTTAGGGTTAGTTTTAGGGTTAGGGTTAGGGTTAGGGTTAGGGTTAGTTTTAGGGCTTGGGTTAGTGTTAGGGTTAGGCATTGGGTTTAGGTTAGGTTTAGGGTTTGGGTTAGGGTTATGGTTATGTTTAGGGTTAGGATTAGGATTAGGGTTAGGTTTAGGGTTTGGGTTAGGGTTAGGGTTTAGAATAGGGTTAGGGTTAGGGTAAGGTTTAGGGTTATCTTTTGTGTTAGGGTTAGGATTAGGATTAGGGTTAGGGTTAGTGTTAGGATTAGGGTTTGGGTTAGGGTTAGTGTTGAAGTTTGGGTTTGGGTTAGGTTCAGGGTTAGAGTTAGGATTTGGATTAGGGTTAGTGTTAGGGTTTGGGTTAGTGTTAGGGTTAGGGTTAGCGTTTAGGTTAGGGTTTGGGTTAGGGTTACGTTAGGGTTCGGGTTAGGTTTAGGGTTAGTGTTACGGTTAGGGTTTGGGTTAGGGTTAGAATTAGGTTTAGGGTTTGTGTTAGGGTTACGGTTAGCTTTATGGTTACGGTTACGGTTTGGGTTAGGGTTAGGGTTAGGTTTAGGGTTAGTGTTTGGGCTTGAGTTAGGGTTAGGTTTAGGGTTATGGTTAGAGTTAGGGTTAGGGTTTGGCTTAGGGTTAGGGTTAGGGTTACGTTTCGGGTTAGGGTTAGAGTTAGGGTTAGGTTTAGGTTTAGGGTTAGGTTTAGGGGTAGGTGATAGCGATAGGGTTAGGGTTAGGGTTAGGGTTTGGGTTTGCGTTAGGTTTAGGTTTAGGGTTAGGGTATGGGTTAGGGTTTAGGTTTGGTTTAGGGTTAGGGTTAGGGTTAGTTTTTGGGCTTGGGTTAGGGTTAGGGTTAGGGCTTGGGTTTAGGTCAGGTTTAAGATGTGGGTTAGGCTTACGGTTAGGATTTGTGTTTGGGTTAGGTTTAGCTTTAGTGTTAGGGTTATGGTTAGCGTTAGTTTTAGGGCTTGTGTTAGGGTTAGCGTTAAGTTTAGGGATTGGGTTTAGGTTAGGTTTAGGGTTTGGGTTAGGCTTAGGGTTAGGGTTTGGGTTTGGGTTAGGTTTAGGTTTAGGTTTAGGGTTAGTGTTAGGGTTAGGGTTAGGGTTAGGGTTTGTGTTTGGGTTGGAGTAAGGTATCGGGTTAGGGTTTGGGTTAGGTTCAAGGTTAGGGTTAGGGTTTGGGTTAGGGTTTGGGTTAGGGTTAGGGTTAGGTTTAGGGTTAGGGTTAGCGTTAAAGTTTGGGTTAGGGTTAGTGTTAGGGTTTGTGTTTGAGTCATGGTTAGGGTTAGGGTTAGGGTTAGGGTTTGGGTTAGGGTTAGTGTTAGGGTTTGGGTTTGAGTTAGGGTTAGGATTAGGGTTAGGGTTAGGGTTGGGGTTAGTGTTAGGGTTAGGGTTAGTGTGTGGTTTTGGGTTAGGGTTAGGCTTAGGGTTAGGTTTAGGGTAAGTGTTAGGGTTAGGGCTTGGGTAAGGGTTAGGGTTAGGGTTAGGGTTTCGTTTAGGGTTAGGTTTAGGATTCGATTTAGGTTTAGAGTGTGGGTTTGGGTTAGGGTTAGCCTTAGGGTTAGTATTAGGGTAAGTGTTAGGGTTAGGGTTTGGATTAGGGTTAGGGTTAGCTTTAGGCTTAGGGTTAGGGTTTGATTTGGTTTAGGGTTTGTGTTAGGGTTAGGGTTTGGGTTAGGGTTAGGGTTAGGTTTAGGGTTTGTGTTAGGGTTACGGTTAGGTTTATGGTTACGGTTACGGTTTGGGTTAGGGTTAGGGTTAGGTTTAGGGTTAGTGTTTGGGCTTGGGTTAGGGTTAGGTTTAGGGTTATGGTTAGAGTTAGTGTTAGGGTTTGGCTTAGGGTTAGGGTTAGGGTTTCGTTTCGGGTTAGGGTTAGAGTTAGGGTTAGGTTTAGGTTTAGGGTTAGGTTTAGGGGTAGGTGATACCGATAGGGTTAGGGTTAGGGTTAGGGTTAGGGTTTGGGTTTGGGTTAGGGTTAGGTTTAGGGTTAGGGTATGGGTTAGGGTTTAGGTTTGGTTTAGGGTTAGGGTTAGGGTTAGTTTTTGGGTTTGGGTTAGGGTTAGGGTTAGGGCTTGGGTTTAGGTCAGGTTTAAGATGTGGGTTAGGCTTACGGTTAGGATTTGTGTTTGGGTTAGGTTTAGCTTTAGTGTTAGGGTTATGGTTAGCGTTAGTTTTAGGGCTTGTGTTAGGGTTAGCGTTAAGTTTAGGGATTGGGTTTAGGTTAGGTTTAGGGTTTGGGTTAGGTTTAGGGTTAGGGTTTGGGTTTGGGTTAGGTTTAGGTTTAGGTTTAGGGTTAGTGTTAGGGTTAGGGTTAGGGTTAGGGTTTGTGTTTGGGTTGGAGTAAGGTATCGGGTTAGGGTTTGGGTTAGGTTCAAGGTTAGGGTTAGGGTTTGGGTTAGGGTTTGGGTTAGGGTTAGGGTTAGGTTTAGGGTTAGGGTTAGCGTTAAAGTTTGGGTTAGGGTTACGGTTAGGGTTTGTGTTTGAGTCATGGTTAGGGTTAGGGTTAGGGTTAGGGTTTGGGTTAGGGTTAGTGTTAGGGTTTGGGTTTGAGTGATGGTTAGGGTTAGGGTTAGGGTTAGGGTTAGGGTTAGGGTTTGGGTTAGTGTTAGGGTTTGTGATAGGGTTAGGGTTAGGGTAAGGTTTAAGGTTAGGGTTTGTGTTAGGCTTAGGGTTAGGGTTAGGGTTAGTGTTAGGATTAGGGTTGGTGTTAGGTTTAGGGTTACGGTTAGGGTTAAGGTTTAGGGTTGGGTTAGGGTTAGGGTTAGGCCTAGGGTTTGGTTTAGGTTTAGGGTTAGGTTTAGGATTAGGGTTAGGGTGAGGATTTGGGTTAGGGTTAGAGTTAGGGTTAGGGTTAGTATTTGGGTTAGGGTTATGGTTATGTTTAGGGTTAGGATTAGGATTAGGATTAGGATTAGGGTTAGGTTTAGGGTTTGGGTTAGGGTTAGTGTTAGGGTTTGGGTTTGAGTTAGGGTTAGGATTAGGGTTAGGGTTAGGGTTGGGGTTAGTGTTAGGGTTAGGGTTAGTGTGTGGTTTTGGGTTAGGGTTAGGCTTAGGGTTAGGTTTAGGGTAAGTGTTAGGGTTAGGGCTTGGGTAAGGGATAGCGATAGGTTTAGGGTTTCGTTTAGGGTTAGGTTTAGGACTCGATTTAGGTTTAGAGTGTGGGTTTGGGGTAGGGTTAGCCTTAGGGTTAGTATTAGGGTAAGTGTTAGGGTTAGGGTTTGGATTAGGGTTAGGGTTAGCTTTAGGCTTAGGGTTAGGGTTTTATTTGGTTTAGGGTTTGTGTTACGGTTAGGGTTTGGGTTAGGGTTAGGGTTAGGTTTAGGGTTTGTGTTAGGGTTACGGTTAGGTTTATGGTTACGGTTACGGTTTGGGTTAGGGTTAGGGTTAGGTTTAGGGTTAGTGTTTGGGCTTGGGTTAGGGTTAGGTTTAGGGTTATGGTTAGAGTTAGGGTTAGGGTTTGGCTTAGGGTTAGGGTTAGGGTTACGTTTCGGGTTAGGGTTAGAGTTAGGGTTAGGTTTAGGTTTAGGGTTAGGTTTAGGGGTAGGTGATAGCGATAGGGTTAGGGTTAGGGTTAGGGTTAGGGTTTGGGTTTGGGTTAGGGTTAGGTTTAGGGTTAGGGTATGGGTTAGGGTTTAGGTTTGGTTTAGGGTTAGGTTTAGGGTTAGTTTTTGGGCTTGGGTTAGGGTTAGGGTTACGGCTTGGGTTTAGGTCAGGTTTAAGATGTGGGTTAGGCTTACGGTTAGGATTTGTGTTTGGGTTAGGTTTAGCTTTAGTGTTAGGGTTATGGTTAGCGTTAGTTTTAGGGCTTGTGTTAGGGTTAGCGTTAAGTTTAGGGATTGGGTTTAGGTTAGGTTTAGGGTTTGGGTTAGGCTTAGGGTTAGGGTTTGGGTTTGGGTTAGGTTTAGGTTTAGGTTTAGGGTTAGTGTTAGGGTTAGGGTTAGGGTTAGGGTCTGTGTTTGGGTTGGAGTAAGGTATCGGGTTAGGGTTTGGGTTAGGTTCAAGGTTAGGGTTAGGGTTTGGGTTAGGGTTTGGGTTAGGGTTAGGGTTAGGTTTAGGGTTAGGGTTAGCGTTAAAGTTTGGGTTAGGGTTAGTGTTAGGGTTTGTGTTTGAGTCATGGTTAGGGTTAGGGTTAGGGTTAGGGTTTGGGTTAGGGTTAGTGTTAGGGTTTGAGTTTGAGTGATGGTTAGGGTTAGGGTTAGGGTTAGGGTTAGGGTTAGGGTTTGGGTTAGTGTTAGGGTTTGGGATAGGGTTAGGGTTAGGGTAAGGGTTAAGGTTAGGGTTTGTGTTAGGCTTAGGGTTAGGGTTAGGGTTAGTGTTAGGATTAGGGTTGGTGTTAGGTTTAGGGTTAGGGTTAGGGTTAAGGTTTAGGGTTGGGTTAGGGTTAGGGTTAGGGCTAGGGTTTGGTTTAGGTTTAGGGTTAGGTTTAGGATTAGGGTTAGGGTTAGGATTTGGGTTAGGGTTAGAGTTAGGGTTAGGGTTAGGATTTGGGTTAGGGTTATGGTTATGTTTAGGGTTAGGATTAGGATTAGGGTTAGGTTTAGGGTTTGGGTTAGGGTTAGTGTTAGGGTTTGGGTTTGAGTTAGGGTTAGGATTAGGGTTAGGGTTAGGGTTGGGGTTAGTGTTAGGGTTAGGGTTAGTGTGTGGTTTTGGGTTAGGTTTAGGCTGCGGGTTAGGTTTAGGATAACTGTTAGGGTTAGGGATTGGGTAAGGGTTAGGGTTAGGGTTAGGGTTTCGTTTAGGGTTAGGTTTAGGATTCGATTTAGGTTTAGAGTGTGGGTTTGGGTTAGGGTTAGCCTTAGGGTTAGTATTAGGGTAAGTGTTAGGGTTAGGGTTTGGATTAGGGTTAGGGTTAGCTTTAGGCTTAGTGTTAGGGTTTGGTTTGGTTTAGGGTTTGTGTTAGGGTTAGGATAAGTGTTACGGTTAGGGTTAGGGTTAGGGTTAGGGTTAGGGTTAGGGTTAGTTTTAGGGCTTGCGTTAGGGTTAGGGTTAGGGTTAGGGCTTGGGTTTAGGTTAGGTTTAGGTTTTGGGTTAGGCTTAGGGTTAGGGTTTGGGTTTGGTTTAGGTTTAGGGTTACGGTTAGGGTTAGGATTTGGGTTTGGGTTAGAGTTAGGTATAGGGTTAGGGTTTGGGTTAGGTTTAGTGTTAGGGTTAGGGTTTGCGTTAGGGTTTCAGTTAGGGTTAAGTTTAGGGTTAGGGTTAGGGTTTAGGGTTAGGGTTAGGGTTTGTGTTAGGGTTAGGTTTAGGGTTAGGGTTAGGGTTAGGGTTAGGGTTAGGGTTAGCGTTTGGGTTAGAGTTAGGGTTAGGTATAGGGTTAGTGTTTGGGCTTGGCTTAGGGTTAGGTTTAGTGTTAAGGTTAGAGTTAGGGTTAGGGTTTGGCTTAGAGTTAGGGTTAAGGTTAGGGCTAGGCGATTGGGATAGGGTTAGTGTTAGGATTGGGTTAGGGTTAGTGTTAGGTTTAGGGTTTGGGTTAGGGTTTGGTTTGGTTTACGGTTAGTGTGAGGGTTAGGGGAAGGGTTAGGGTTAGGGTTAGGGTTAGGGGTGGTTTAGAGTTAGGGTTAGGGGTAGTATTAAGGTTAGGGTTAAGGTTTAGGTTTGGGTTAGAATTAGGTTTAGAGTTGGGGTTTGGTTTACGGTTAGGTTTAGGGTTAGGGTTGGGGTTAGGGTTAGTGTTAGGGTTAGGTTTAGGATTAGGGTTAGGTTTAGGTTTAGGTTTTGGGTTAGGGTAAGGGTTAGGGTTAGGGTTAGGGTTTGGTTTGGGTTAGGGTTAATGTTACTGATAGGGTAAGGGTTAGGTTTGGGGTTAGGGTTAGATTTAGGGTAACTGTTAGAGGTTGGTTTAGGGTTAGGGTTAGGGTTAGGGTTAGGGAAAGGTTTAGGGATTGGTTTGGGGTAGGGTTAGTGTTAGGGTTAGTTTAAGGCCTTCGGTTAGGGTTAGGGTTAGGGTTAGGGATTGGGTTTAGGTTTGGTTTTGGGTTAGGGTTAGGGTTAGGGTTTGGGTTAGGGTTTAGGTTTGGGTTAGGGTTAGGGTTAGATTAAGGGCTTTGGTTAGGGTTAGGGTTAAGGTTAGGGCTTGGGTTTAGGTTTGGTTTAATGTTTGGGTTAGGCTTAGGGTTACGGTTTGTGTTTGGGTTAGGTTTAGCTTTAGCGTTAGTGTTAGGGTTAGGGTTAGTTTTAGGGTTAGGGTTAGGGTTAGGGTTAGGGTTAGGGTTAGGGTTAGGGCTTGGGTTTAGGTTTGGTTTAATGTTTGGGTTAGGCTTAGGGTTACGGTTTGTGTTTGGGTTAGGTTTAGCTTTAGCGTTAGTGTTAGGGTTAGGGTTAGTTTTAGGGTTAGGGTTAGGGTTAGGGTTAGGGTTAGGGTTAGGGTTAGTTTTAGGGCTTGGTTTAGGGTTAGGGTTAGGGTTAGGCATTGGGTTTAGGTTAGGTTTAGGGTTTGGGTTAGGCTTAGGGTAGGGGTTTGTGTTTGTGTTAGGGTTAGGTTTAGGGTTAGGGTTAGGGTTAGGTTTGGGGTTTGGGTTTGGGTTAGAGACAGGTATCGGGTTAGGATTTGGGTTAGGTTTAAGGTTAGGGTTGGGTTTGGGTTAGGGTTTGCGTTCGGGTTAATATTAGTGTTAGGGTTAGGGGTTAGGGTTAGGGTTAGGGTTAGGCTTAGGGTTAGGGTTATTGATACGGTTAGGGTTTAGGGTAGGGTTAGCTTAAGCGTTAGGATTAGGGTTAGGGTGTGTATTAGTGTTACGGTTAGGGTTATGGTTAGGGTTACGGTTTGGGTTAGGGTTAGGGTTAGGGTTAGGTCAGTGTTTGGGCTTGGGTTAGGGTTAGGTTTAGGGTTAGAGTTAGAGTTAGGGTTAGGGTTTGTCTTAGTGTTAGGGTTAGGGTTAGAGTTAGGGTTAGGGTTACGGCTAGGCGATAGGGATAGGGTTAGGGTTAGGGTTAGGGTTAGCGATTGCACTTGGGTTAGGGTTAGTGTTAGGGTTAGTATAAGGGTTAGCTTTAGTGTTAGGATTAGGGTTTGTTTTTCGGTTAGGGTTAGGTTTAGGGTTGGGGTTAGGGTTTGGGTTAGTGTTAAGGTTAGGGTTAGGGTTAGGGTTTGTGTTTGGGTTAGGGTTAGGGTTAGGGTTAGGGTTAGGATTAGGGTTAGGTTTAGTGTTAGGTTTTGGGTTAGGGTTAAGTTTAGGTTTAGGGTTTAGGGTTTAGTGTTAGGGTTCAGGTTAAGGTTAGGGTTAAGGTTTGAATTAGGGTTAGGGTTTGGGTTTTTGTTAGGGTTAGGGTTAGGGTTAAGGTTAGGGTTTGGGTTAGTGTTAGGGTTTGGAATAGGGTTAGGTTTAGGGTAAGGTTTAGGGTTAGGTTTTGTGTTAGGGTTAGGATTAGGGTTAGGGTTAGGGTTAGTGTTAGGATTAGGGTTTGGGTTAGGGTTTGTGTTGAAGTTTGGGTTTGGGTTAGGTTCAGGGTTAGAGTTAGGATTTGGATTAGGGTTAGTGTTAGGGTTTGGGTTAGTGTTAGGGTTAGGGTTAGCGTTTAGGTTAGGGTTTGGGTTAGGGTTACGTTAGGGTTCGGGTTAGGTTTAGGGTTAGTGTTACGGTTAGGGTTTGGGTTAGGGTTAGGGTTAGGGTTTGTGTTAGGGTTACAGTTAGGGTTATGGTTAGGGTTACGGTTTGGTTTAGATTTAGGGTTAGGTTTAGGGTTAGTGTTTGGGCTTGGGTTAGGGTTAGGTTTAGGGTTATGGTTAGAGTTAGGGTTAGGGTTTGGCTTAGGTTTAGGGTTAGGTTTAGGGTTAGGTTTAGGGCTAGGTGATAGCGATAGGGTTAGGGTTAGGGTTAGGGTTAGGGTTTGGGTTAGGGTTAGGTTTAGGGTTATGATTAGGTTTAGTATTAGGGTTAGGTTTAGAGTTAGGATTAGGGTTTGGGTTTCGGTTAGGGTTAGGGTTAGGGTTAGGATTTGGGTTAGTGTTAGGGTTTGGGATATGGTTAGGGTTCGTGTAAGGGTTAGTTTTAGGGTTTGTTTTAGGGTTAGGGTTAGGGTTAGGGTTAGGGTTAGTGTTAGGATTAGGGTTTGTGTTAGGTTTAGGGTTCCGGTTAGGGTTAGGGTTTGGGTTTGGGTTAGGGTTAGGATTCGGGTTTGTTATAGGGTTAGGGTTAGGGTTAGGGTTGGGGTTAGTGTTAGGGTTAGGGTTAGGGTGTGGGTTTCGGTTAAGGTTAGGCTTAGGGTTAGGGTTAGGGTAAGTGTTAGGGTTAGGGTTTGGATTAGGGTTCGGGTTAGGTTTAGGCTTATGGTTAGTGTTTGGTTTGGTTTAGGGTTAGTGTTAGGATTATGGTAAGGGTTAGGGTTAGGGTAAGGGTTAAGGTTAGGGTTTGTGTTAGGCTTAGGGTTAGGGTTAGGGTTAGTGTTAGGATTAGGGTTGGTGTTAGGTTTAGGGTTACGGTTAGGGTTAAGGTTTAGGGTTGGGTTAGGGTTAGGGTTAGGGCTAGGGTTTGGTTTAGGTTTAGGGTTAGGTTTAGGATTAGGGTTAGGGTTAGGATTTGGGTTAGGGTTAGAGTTAGGGTTAGGGTTAGGATTTGGGTTAGGGTTATGGTTATGTTTAGGGTTAGGATTAGGATTAGGATTAGGGTTAGGTTTAGGGTTTGGGTTAGGGTTAGTGTTAGGGTTTGGGTTTGAGTTAGGGTTAGGATTAGGGTTAGGGTTAGGGTTGGGGTTAGTGTTAGGGTTAGGGTTAGTGTGTGGTTTTGGGTTAGGGTTAGGCTTAGGGTTAGGTTTAGGGTAAGTGTTAGGGTTAGGGCTTGGGTAAGGGTTAGGGTTAGGGTTAGGGTTTCGTTTAGGGTTAGGTTTAGGATTCGATTTAGGTTTAGAGTGTGGGTTTGGGTTAGGGTTAGCCTTAGGGTTAGTATTAGGGTAAGTGTTAGGGTTAGGGTTTGGATTAGGGTTAGGGTTAGCTTTAGGCTTAGGGTTATGGTTTGATTTGGTTTAGGGTTTGTGTTACGGTTAGGGTTTGGGTTAGGGTTAGGGTTAGGTTTAGGGTTTGTGTTAGGGTTACGGTTAGGTTTATGGTTACGGTTACGGTTTGGGTTAGGGTTAGGGTTAGGTTTAGGGTTAGTGTTTGGGCTTGGGTTAGGGTTAGGTTTAGGGTTATTGTTAGAGTTAGGGTTAGGGTTTGGCTTAGGGTTAGGGTTAGGGTTACGTTTCGGGTTAGGGTTAGAGTTAGGGTTAGGTTTAGGTTTAGGGTTAGGTTTAGGGGTAGGTGATAGCGATAGGGTTAGGGTTAGGGTTAGGGTTGGGGTTTGGGTTTGGGTTAGGGTTAGGTTTAGGGTTAGGGTATGGGTTGGGGTGTAGGTTTGGTTTAGGGTTAGGGTTAGGGTTAGTTTTTGGGCTTGGGTTAGGGTTAGGGTTAGGGCTTGGGTTTAGGTCAGGTTTAAGATGTGGGTTAGGCTTACGGTTAGGATTTGTGTTTGGGTTAGGTTTAGCTTTAGTGTTAGGGTTATGGTTAGCGTTAGTTTTAGGGCTTGTGTTAGGGTTAGCGTTAAGTTTAGGGATTGGGTTTAGGTTAGGTTTAGGGTTTGGGTTAGGCTTAGGGTTAGGGTTTGGGTTTGGGTTAGGTTTAGGTTTAGGTTTAGGGTTAGTTTTAGGGTTAGGGTTAGGGTTAGGGTTTGTGTTTGGGTTGGAGTAAGGTATCGGGTTAGGGTTTGGGTTAGTTGCGGAGTTAGTGATAGGGTTTGAGATAGGGTTTGGGTCTGGGTTAGGGTTAGATTTAGGGTTAGGGTTAGCGTTAAAGATTGGGATAGGGTTAGTGTTAGGGTTTGTGTTTGAGTCATGGTTAGGGTTAGGGTTAGGGTTAGGGTTTGGGTTAGGGTTAGTGTTAGGGTTTGAGTTTGAGTGATGGTTAGGGTTAGGGTTAGGGTTAGGGTTAGGGTTAGGGTTTGGGTTAGTGTTAGGGTTTGGGATAGGGTTAGGGTTAGGGTAAGGGTTAAGGTTAGGGTTTGTGTTAGGCTTAGGGTTAGGGTTAGGGTTAGTGTTAGGATTAGGGTTGGTGTTAGGTTTAGGGTTAGGGTTAGGGTTAAGGTTTAGGGTTGGGTTAGGGTTAGGGTTAGGGCTAGGGTTTGGTTTAGGTTTAGGGTTAGGTTTAGGATTAGGGTTAGGGTTAGGATTTGGGTTAGGGTTAGAGTTAGGGTTAGGGTTAGGATTTGGGTTAGGGTTATGGTTATGTTTAGGGTTAGGATTAGGATTAGGGTTAGGTTTAGGGTTTGGGTTAGGGTTAGTGTTAGGGTTTGGGTTTGAGTTAGGGTTAGGATTAGGGTTAGGGTTAGGGTTGGGGTTAGTGTTAGGGTTAGGGTTAGTGTGTGGTTTTGGGTTAGGTTTAGGCTGAGGGTTAGGTTTAGGGTAAGTGTTAGGGTTAGGGATTGGGTAAGGGTTAGGGTTAGGGTTAGGGTTTCGTTTAGTGTTAGGTTTAGGATTCGATTTAGGTTTAGAGTGTGGGTTTGGGTTAGGGTTAGCCTTAGGGTTAGTATTAGGGTAAGTGTTAGGGTTAGGGTTTGGATTAGGGTTAGGGTTAGCTTTAGGCTTAGTATTAGGGTTTGGTTTGGTTTAGGGTTTGTGTTAGGGTTAGGATAAGTGTTACGGTTAGGGTTAGGGTTAGGGTTAGGGTTAGGGTTAGGGTTAGTTTTAGGGCGTGCGTTAGGGTTAGGGTTAGGGTTAGGGCTTGGGTTTAGGTTAGGTTTAGGTTTTGGGTTAGGCTTAGGGTTAGGGTTTGGGTTTGGTTTAGGTTTAGGGTTATGGTTAGGGTTAGGATTTGGGTTTGGGTTAGAGTTAGGTATAGGGTTAGGGTTTGGGTTAGGTTTAGTGTTAGGGTTAGGGTTTGCGTTAGGGTTTCAGTTAGGGTTAAGTTTAGGGTTAGGGTTAGGGTTTAGGGTTAGGGTTAGGGTTTGTGTTAGGGTTAGGTTTAGGGTTAGGGTTAGGGTTAGGGTTAGGGTTAGGGTTAGCGTTTGGGTTAGAGTTAGGGTTAGGTATAGGGTTAGTGTTTGGGCTTGGGTTAGGGTTAGGTTTAGTGTTAAGGTTAGAGTTAGGGTTAGGGTTTGGCTTAGAGTTAGGGTTAAGGTTAGGGCTAGGCGATTGGGATAGGGTTAGTGTAAGGATTGGGTTAGGGTTAGTGTTAGGTTTAGGGTTTGGGTTAGGGTTTGGTTTGGTTTACGGTTAGTGTGAGGGTTAGGGGAAGGGTTAGGGTTAGGGTTAGGGTTAGGGGTGGTTTAGAGTTAGGGTTAGGGGTAGGATTAAGGTTAGGGTTAAGGTTTAGGTTTGGGTTAGAATTAGGTTTAGAGTTGGGGTTTGGTTTACGGTTAGGTTTAGGGTTAGGGTTGGGGTTAGGGTTAGGGTTAGGGTTAGGTTTAGGATTAGGGTTAGGTTTAGGTTTAGGTTTTGGGTTAGGGTAAGGGTTAGGGTTAGGGTTAGGGTTTGGTTTGGGTTAGGGTTAATGTTACTGATAGGGTAAGGGTTAGGTTTGGGGTTAGGGTTAGATTTAGGGTAACTGTTAGAGGTTGGTTTAGGGTTAGGGTTAGGGTTAGGGTTAGGGAAAGGTTTAGGGATTGGTTTGGGGTAGGGTTAGTGTTAGGGTTAGTTTAAGGCCTTCGGTTAGGGTTAGGGTTAGGGTTAGGGATTGGGTTTAGGTTTGGTTTTGGGTTAGGGTTAGGGTTAGGGTTTGGGTTAGGGTTTAGGTTTGGGTTAGGGTTAGGGTTAGATTAAGGGCTTTGGTTAGGGTTAGGGTTAAGGTTAGGGCTTGGGTTTAGGTTTGGTTTAATGTTTGGGTTAGGCTTAGGGTTACGGTTTGTGTTTGGGTTAGGTTTAGCTTTAGCGTTAGTGGTAGGGTTAGGGTTAGTTTTAGGGTTAGGGTTAGGGTTAGGGTTAGGGTTAGGGTTAGGGTTAGGGCTTGGGTATAGGTTTGGTTTATTGTTTGGGTTAGGCTTAGGGTTACGGTTTGTGTTTGGGTTAGGTTTAGCTTTAGCGTTAGTGTTAGGGTTAGGGTTAGTTTTAGGGTTAGGGTTAGGGTTAGGGTTAGGGTTAGGGTTAGGGTTAGGGTTAGTTTTAGGGCTTGGTTTAGGGTTAGGGTTAGGGTTAGGCATTGGGTTTAGGTTAGGTTTAGGGTTTGGGTTAGGCTTAGGGTAGGGGTTTGTGTTTGTGTTAGGGTTAGGTTTAGGGTTAGGGTTAGGGTTAGGGTTGGGGTTTGGGTTTGGGTTAGAGACAGGTATCGGGTTAGGATTTGGGTTAGGTTTAAGGTTAGGGTTGGGTTTGGGTTAGGGTTTGCGTTCGGGTTAATATTAGTGTTAGGGTTAGGGGCTACGGTTAGGGTTAGGGTTAGGCTTAGGGTTAGGGTTATTGATACGGTTAGGGTTTAGGGTAGGGTTAGCTTAAGCGTTAGGATTAGGGTTAGGGTGTGTATTAGTGTTACGGTTAGGGTTATGGTTAGGGTTACGGTTTGGGTTAGGGTTAGGGTTAGGGTTAGGTCAGTGTTTGGGCTTGGGTTAGGGTTAGGTTTAGGGTTAGAGTTAGAGTTAGGGTTAGGGTTTGTCTTAGTGTTAGGGTTAGGGTTAGAGTTAGGGTTAGGGTGACGGCTAGGCGATAGGGATAGGGTTAGGGTTAGGGTTAGGGTTAGCGATTGCACTTGGGTTAGGGTTAGTGTTAGGGTTAGTATAAGGGTTAGCTTTAGTGTTAGGATTAGGGTTTGTTTTTCGGTTAGGGTTAGGTTTAGGGTTGGGGTTAGGGTTTGGGTTAGTGTTAAGGTTAGGGTTAGGGTTAGGGTTTGTGTTTGGGTTAGGGTTAGGGTTAGGGTTAGGGTTAGGATTAGGGTTAGGTTTAGTGTTAGGTTTTGGGTTAGGGTTAAGTTTAGGTTTAGGGTTTAGGGTTTAGTGTTAGGGTTCAGGTTAAGGTTAGGGTTAAGGTTTGAATTAGGGTTAGGGTTTGGGTTTTTGTTAGGGTTAGGGTTAGGGTTAAGGTTAGGGTTTGGGTTAGTGTTAGGGTTTGGAATAGGGTTAGGTTTAGGGTAAGGTTTAGGGTTAGTTTTTGTGTTAGGGTTAGGCTTAGGGTTAGGGTTAGGGTTAGGGTTAGGTTAGCGTTTGGGTTAGTGTTAGTGTTGAAGTTTGGGTTTGGGTTAGGTTCAGGGTTAGAGTTAGGATTTGGATTAGGGTTAGTGTTAGGGTTTGGGTTAGTGTTAGGGTTAGGGTTAGCGTTTAGGTTAGGGTTTGGGTTAGGGTTACGTTAGGGTTCGGGTTAGGTTTAGGGTTAGTGTTACGGTTAGGTTTTGGGTTAGGGTTAGGGTTAGGGTTTGTGTTAGGGTTACAGTTAGGGTTATGGTTAGGGTTACGGTTTGGTTTAGATTTAGGGTTAGGTTTAGGGTTAGTGTTTGGGCTTGGGTTAGGGTTAGGTTTAGGGTTATGGTTAGAGTTAGGGTTAGGGTTTGGCTTAGGTTTAGGGTTAGGTTTAGGGTTAGGTTTAGGGCTAGGTGATAGCGATAGGGTTAGGGTTAGGGTTAGGGTTAGGGTTTGGGTTAGGGTTAGGTTTAGGGTTATGATTAGGTTTAGTATTAGGGTTAGGTTTAGAGTTAGGATTAGGGTTTGGGTTTCGGTTAGGGTTAGGGTTAGGGTTAGGATTTGGGTTAGTGTTAGGGTTTGGGATATGGTTAGGGTTCGTGGAAGGGTTAGTTTTAGGGTTTGTTTTAGGGTTAGGGTTAGGGTTAGGGTTAGGGTTAGTGTTAGGATTAGGGTTTGTGTTAGGTTTAGGGTTACGGTTAGGGTTAGGGTTTGGGTTTGGGTTAGGGTTAGGATTAGGGTTTGTTATAGGGTTAGGGTTAGGGTTAGGGTTGGGGTTAGTGTTAGGGTTAGGGTTAGGGTGTGGGTTTCGGTTAAGGTTAGGCTTAGGGTTAGGGTTAGGGTAAGTGTTAGGGTTAGGGTTTGGATTAGGGTTCGGGTTAGGTTTAGGCTTATGGTTAGTGTTTGGTTTGGTTTAGGGTTAGTGTTAGGATTATGGTAAGGGTTAGGGTTAGGGTAAGGGTTAAGGTTAGGGTTTGTGTTAGGCTTAGGGTTAGGGTTAGGGTTAGTGTTAGGATTAGGGTTGGTGTTAGGTTTAGGGTTACGGTTAGGGTTAAGGTTTAGGGTTGGGGTAGGGTTAGGGTTAGGGCTAGGGTTTGGTTTAGGTTTAGGGTTAGGTTTAGGATTAGGGTTAGGGTTAGGATTTGGGTTAGGGTTAGAGTTAGGGTTAGGGTTAGGATTTGGGTTAGGGTTATGGTTATGTTTAGGGTTAGGATTAGGATTAGGATTAGGGTTAGGTTTAGGGTTTGGGTTAGGGTTAGTGTTAGGGTTTGGGTTTGAGTTAGGGTTAGGATTAGGGTTAGGGTTAGGGTTGGGGTTAGTGTTAGGGTTAGGGTTAGTGTGTGGTTTTGGGTTAGGGTTAGGCTTAGGGTTAGGTTTAGGGTAAGTGTTAGGGTTAGGGCTTGGGTAAGGGTTAGGGTTAGGGTTAGGGTTTCGTTTAGGGTTAGGTTTAGGATTCGATTTAGGTTTAGAGTGTGGGTTTGGGTTAGGGTTAGCCTTAGGGTTAGTATTAGGGTAAGTGTTAGGGTTAGGGTTTGGATTAGGGTTAGGGTTAGCTTTAGGCTTAGGGTTAGGGTTTGATTTGGTTTAGGGTTTGTGTTACGGTTAGGGTTTGGGTTAGGGTTAGGGTTAGGTTTAGGGTTTGTGTTAGGGTTACGGTTAGGTTTATGGTTACGGTTACGGTTTGGGTTAGGGTTAGGGTTAGGTTTAGGGTTAGTGTTTGGGCTTGGGTTAGGGTTAGGTTTAGGGTTATTGTTAGAGTTAGGGTTAGGGTTTGGCTTAGGGTTAGGGTTAGGGTTACGTTTCGGGTTAGGGTTAGAGTTAGGGTTAGGTTTAGGTTTAGGGTTAGGTTTAGGGGTAGGTGATAGCGATAGGGTTAGGGTTAGGGTTAGGGTTAGGGTTTGGGTTTGGGTTAGGGTTAGGTTTAGGGTTAGGGTATGGGTTAGGGTTTAGGTTTGGTTTAGGGTTAGGGTTAGGGTTAGTTTTTGGGTTTGGGTTAGGGTTAGGGTTAGGGCTTGGGTTTAGGTCAGGTTTAAGATGTGGGTTAGGCTTACGGTTAGGATTTGTGTTTGGGTTAGGTTTAGCTTTAGTGTTAGGGTTATGGTTAGCGTTAGTTTTAGGGCTTGTGTTAGGGTTAGCGTTAAGTTTAGGGATTGGGTTTAGGTTAGGTTTAGGGTTTGGGTTAGGCTTAGGGTTAGGGTTTGGGTTTGGGTTAGGTTTAGGTTTAGGTTTAGGGTTAGTTTTAGGGTTAGGGTTAGGGTTAGGGTTTGTGTTTGGGTTGGAGTAAGGTATCGGGTTAGGGTTTGGGTTAGGTTCAAGGTTAGGGTTAGGGTTTGGGTTAGGGTTTGGGTTAGGGTTAGGGTTAGGTTTAGGGTTAGGGTTAGCGTTAAAGTTTGGGTTAGGGTTAGTGTTAGGGTTTGTGTTTGAGTCATGGTTAGGGTTAGGGTTAGGGTTAGGGTTTGGGTTAGGGTTAGTGTTAGGGTTTGAGTTTGAGTGATGGTTAGGGTTAGGGTTAGGGTTAGGGTTAGGGTTTGGGTTAGTGTTAGGGTTTGGGATAGGGTTAGGGTTAGGGTAAGGGTTAAGGTTAGGGTTTGTGTTAGGCTTAGGGTTAGGGTTAGGGTTAGTGTTAGGATTAGGGTTGGTGTTAGGTTTAGGGTTAGGGTTAGGGTTAGGGATTTGGTTTTGGTTTAGGTTTAGGTTTAGGGTTAGGGTTAGTGTTAGGGTTAGGGTTTGGTTTTGGGTTAGAGTAAGGTATAGGGTTAGGGTTTGGGTTAGGTTTAGTGTTAGGGTTAGGGTTTGGGTTAGGGTTTGGGTTAGTGTTAAGGTTAGGGTTAGGGTTAGGTGTTAGGGTTTGAGGTAGGGTTAGGGTTAGGTTAAGGGTTAGGTTTAGATTTAGGGTTATATTTAGGTTTAGGTTTTGGGTTAGAATTAGGGTTAGGGTTAGGGTTAGGGTTTGGTTTGGGTTAGGGTTAATGTTACGGATAGGGTAAGGGTTAGGTTTGGGGTTAGTGTTTGGTTTAGGGTTACTCTTAGAGGTTGGTTTAGGGTTAGGGTTAGGGATAGGGTTAGGGGTTCGAATTGGTTTGGCGTAGGGTTAGTGTTAGGGTTAGGGATAGAGTTTAGGTTAGGGTTAGGTTTACGGTTAGGGTTAGGGTTAGTTTTAGAGTTTGGGTTAGGGTTAGGGTTAGGGTTAGGGCTTGGGTTTAGGTTAGGGTTAGGGTTAGGGTTAGGCTTAGGGTTAGGTTTTGTGTTTGGGTTAGGTTTAGGTTTAGGGTTAGGGTTAGGGTTAGGGTTAGGGTTAGGGTTTGGGTTTGGGGTAGAGTAAGGTACCGGGTTAGGGTTTGGGTTAGGTTTAAGGTTAGGGTTAGCATTTGGGTTAGGGTTAAGGTTAGGTTTAGGGTTAGGGGTTAGAGTTAGGCTTATTGTTTTGGTTAGGGTTAGGGTTAGTGTTATGGTTAGCATTTAGGGTAGGGTTAGGTTTAGGGTTAGGGTTAGGGTTAGGATTTGTGTTAGGGTTACGGTTAGGGTGATGGTTTGGGTTACGGTTTAGGGTTAGGTTTAGGGTTAGGGTTAGGGTTAGGGTTAGGGTTAGGATTTGGGTTAGGGTCAGGGTTAGGGTTAGGGTTAGGGTTAGGGTTTAGGGTAGGGTTAGGTTTAGGGTTAGGGTTAGGGTTAGGTTTGTGTTAGGGTTACGGTTAGGGTTATGGTTAGGGTTGCGGTTTGGTTTAGGGTTAGGGTTAGGTTTAGGGTTAGTGTTTGGGCTTGGTTTAGGGTTAGGTTTAGGGTTAGGATTTGGGTTAGGGTTAGTGTTAGGTTTTGGGTTAGGATTAGGTTTAGGGTTAGGGTTTATGGTTTAGTGTTAGCGTTCAGGTTAGGGTTAGCGTTAGGTTTAAGGTTAGGGTTTGGGTTAGGGTTAAGATTAGCGTTAGGGTTAGGGGTTAGGCTTAGGGTTAGGGTTAGGGTTCGGGTTAGGTTTAGGGTTTAGGTTTGGGTTATGGTTAGCATTTAGGGTAGGGTTAGGTTTAGGGTTAGGGTTAGGGTTAGGGTTTGTGTTAGGGTTACGGTTAGGGTGATGGTTTGGGTTACGGTTTAGGGTTAGGTTTAGGGTTAGGGTTAGGGTTAGGGTTTGGGTTTGGGGTAGAGTAAGGTATCGGGTTAGGGTTTGGGTTAGGTTAAAGGTTAGGGTTAGCGTTTGGGTTAGGGTTAAGGTTAGGGTTAGGGTTAGGGGTTAAATTTAGGCTTATTGTTTGGGTTAGGGTTAGGGTTAGTGTTATGGTTAGCATTTAGGGTAGGGTTAGGTTTAGGGTTAGGGTTAGGGTTAGGGTTTGTGTTAGGGTTACGGTTAGGGTGATGGTTTGGGTTACGGTTTAGGGTTAGGTTTAGGGTTAGGGTTAGGGTTAGGGTAAGGGTTAGGGTTAGTGTTAGGGTTAGGGTTAGGGTTAGGGTTAGTTTTAGGGCTTGGGTTAGGCTTAGGGTAAGGGTTAGGGCTTGGGTTTAGGTTAGGTTTAAGGTTTGGATTAGGCTTAGGGTTAGGTTTTGTGTTTGGTTAGGTTTAGGTTTAGATTTAGGCTTAGGGTTAGGGTTAGTGTTAGGGTTAGGGTTTGGGTTTGGATTAGAGTAAGGTATCGGGTTAGGGTTTGGGTTATGTTTAAGGTTAGAGATAGGGTTTGGGTTAGGGTTTAGGTTAGGGTTAAGTTTAGGGTTAAGGTTAGGGGTTAGGGTTAGCGTTAGGGTTAGGGTTTGGGTTAGGGTTTGGGTTAAGGTTAGGGTTAGGGTTAGGGCTAGGGTTTGGTTTAGATTTAGGATTAGAGTTAGGGTTAGGGTTAGGGTTTGGATTTGGGTTAGGGTCAGGGTTATGGTTAGGGTTATTTTTAGGGTTTGGGTTAGGGTTATGGTTATGTTTAGGGTTAGGATGAGGATTAGGGTTAGGTTAAGGGTTTGGGTTAGGGTTAGTGTTAGGTTTTCGGTTTGAGTTAGGGTTAGGGTTAGGGTTAGGGTTAGGGTTGGGTTTAGTGTTAGGGTTAGGGTTAGGGTGTGGGTTTGGGTTAGGGTTAGGCTTAGGGTTAGGGTTAGGGTAAGTGTTAGGGTTAGGGCTTGGGTAAGGTTTAGGGTTAGGGTTAGTGTTAGGGTTTTGTTTAGGGTTAGGTTTAGGATTCGGGCTAGGTTTAGGGTGTAGGTTTCGGTTAGGGTTAGGCCTAGGGTTAGTGTTAGGGTAAGTGTTAGGTTTAGGGTTTGGTTTAGGGTTAGGGTTAGCTTTAGGCTTAGGATTAGGGTTTTGTTTGGTTTAGGGTTAGTGTTAGGGTTAGGGTAAGTGTTACGTTTAGGGTTAGGGTTAGGGTTAGGGTTAGGGTTAGTTTTAGGGCTTGGGTTCGGGTTAGGGTTAGGGTTAGGGTTAGGGTTAGGGTTAGGGTTTGGGTTAGAGTAAGGTATAGGGTTAGGGTTTGGGTTAGGTTTAGTGTTAGGTTTAGGGTTTGGGTTAGGGTTTGGGTTAGGGTTAAATTTAGGGTTAGGGTTAGGGTTAGGGTTAGGGTTAGGGTTAGATTTAGGGTTAGATTTAGGTTTAGGTTTTGGGTTAGGATTAGGGTTAGGGTTAGGGTTAGGGTTTGGTTTGGGTTAGGGTTAATGTTACGGATAGGGTAAGGGTTAGGTTTGGGGTTAGGGTTTGTTTTAGGGTTACTCTTAGAGGTTGGTTGAGGGTTAGAGTTAGGGTTAGGGTTAGGGTTAGGGGTTCGTTTTTTTGGGGGTCGGGTTACTGTTAGGGTTAGGGATAGAGTTTAGGTTAGGGATAGGGTTAGGGTTAGGGTTAGTGTTTAGGTTTGGTTTAGGGTTAGGTATATTGTAGGGTTTGGGTTAGGGTTTAGGTTTGTGTTAGGATTAGGGTTAGGGTTAGTTTTAGGGCTTGGGTTAGGGTTAGGATGACGGTTAGGGCTTGGGTTTAGGTTAGGTTTAAGGTTTGGGTTAGGCTTAGGGTTAGGGTTTGTGTTTCGGTTAGGTTTAGGTTTAGGGTTAGCGTTAGGGTTAGGGTTAGTGTTAGGGTTAGGGTTTGGGTTTGGGTTAGAGTAAGGTATCAGGTTAGGGTTTGGGTTAGGTTTAAAGTTAGGGTTAGGGTTTGGGTGAGGGTTTGGGTTAGGGTTAAGTTTAGGGTTAGCGTTAGTGGTTAGTGTTAGGGTTAGGGTTAGGGTTAGGGTTTGCATTAGCGTTTGGGTTACGGTTAGGGTTAGTGTTACGTTTAGGGTTTAGGGTAGGGTTAGGTTTAGGTTTAGGGTTAGGGGTAGTGTGTGTGTTATGGTTACGGTTAGGGTTATAGTTAGGGTTACGGTTTGGGTTAGGGTTAGGGTTAGGTTTAGGGTTAGTGTTTGGGCTTGGGTTAGGGTTAGATTTAGGGTTAGGGTAGAGTTAGGCATAGGGTTTGGCTTAGGGTTAGGGTTAGGGTTAGGGTTAGGGCTAGGTGATAGGGATAGGGTTTGGGTTAGGGTTAGGGTTAGGGTTTGGGCTTGGGTTAGGATTAGTTTTAGGGTTAGTATTAGGGTTAGGTTTAGTGTTAGGATTAGGGATTGGGTTTCGGTTAGGGTTACGGTTAGGGTTAGGGTTTGGGTTAGTGTTAGGGTTTGGGATAGGATTAGGGTTAGGGTAAGGGTTAGGGTTAGTGTTAGGATTAGGATTTGTGTTAGGTTTAGGGTTACGGTTAGGGTTAAGGTTTAGGTTTGGGTTAGGGTTAGGGTTACGGCTAGGGTTTGGTTTAGGTTTAGGGTTAGGGTTAGGGTTAGGGTTAGGGTTAGGTTTAGGATTTGGGTGAGGGTGAGGGTTAGGGTTAGGGTTAGGATGTGGGTTAGGGTTAGGGTTAGGGTTAGGGATAGGATTTGGGTTAGGGTTATGGTTATGTTTAGGGTTAGGATTAGGATTAGGGTTAGGTTTAGGGTTTGGGTTAGGGTTAGTGTTAGGGTTTGGGTTTGAGTTAGGGTTAGGATTAGGGTTGGGGTTAGTGTTAGGGTTAGGGTTAGTGTGTGGGTTTGGGTTAGGGTTAGGCTTAGGGTTAGGGTTAGGGTAAGTGTTAGGGTTAGGGCTTGGGTAAGGGTTAGGGTTAGGGTTAGGGTTAAGGTTTCGTTTAGGGTTAGGTTTAGGATTCGTTTTAGGTTTAGGGTGTGGGTTTGGGTTAGGGTTATGCTTAGGGTTAGTATTAGGGTAAGTGTTAGGGTTAGGGTTTGGATTAGGTTCAGGTTTAGCTTTAGGCTTAGGGTTAGGATTTGGGTTATGGTTATGGTTATGGTTAGGGTTAGGATTAGGATTAGGGTTAGGTTTAGGGTTTGGGTTAGGGTTAGTGTTAGGGTTTGGGTTTGAGTTAGGGTTAGGGTTAGGGTTAGGGTTAGGGTTGGGTTTAGTGTTAGGGTTAGGGTTAGTGTGTGGGTTTGGGTTAGGGTTAGGCTTAGGGTTAGGTTTAGGGTAAGTCTTAGTGTTAGGGCTTGGGTAAGGGTTATGGTTAGGGTTAGGGTTTCGTTTAGGGTTAGGTTTAGGATTCGATTTAGGTTTAGAGTGTGGGTTTGGGTTAGGGTTAGCCTTAGAGTTAGTATTAGGGTAAGTGTTAGGGTTAGGCTTTGGATTAGGGTTAGGGTTAGCTTTAGGATTAGGGTTAGGGTTTGGTTTGGTTTAGGGTTAGTGTTAGGGTTAGGATAAGTGTTACGGTTAGGGTTAGGGTTAGGGTTAGGGTTAGTTTTAGGGCTTGGGTTAGGGTTAGGGTTAGGGTTAGGACTTGGGTTTAGGTTAGGTTTAGGGTTTGGGTTAGGCTTAGGGTTAGGGTTTGGGTTTGGGTTTGGTTTAGGTTTATGGTTACGGTTAGGGTTAGGATTTGAGTTTGGGTTAGAGTTAGGTATAGGGTTAGGGTTTGGGTTAGGTTTAGTGTTAGCTTTTGGGTTAGGGTCAGGTTTAGGGTTAGGGTTTAGGGTTTAGTGTTAGCGTTCGGGTTAGGGTTAGCGTTAGGTTTAAGGTTAGGGTTGGGGTTGGGGTTAAGATTAGGGTTAGGGTTAGGGGTTAGGCTTAGGGTTAGGGTTAGGGTTCGGTTAGTGTTAGGGTTTAGGTTTGGTTTAGGGTTAGGTTTAGGGTTAGGGTTTGGGTTAGGGTTTAGGTTTGGTTTAGGGTTAGGTTTAGGGTTAGGGTTAGGGTTAGGGGTTTGGTTTGGTTTGGGGTAGGGTTAGTTTTAGGGTTAGGGATAGAGTTTAGGTTAGGGTTAGGGTTAGGGTTAGGGTTTAGGTTTGGGTTAGGGTTAGGGTTAGGGTATGGGTTAGGGTTTAGGTTTGGTTTAGGGTTAGGGTTAGGGTTAGGGTTAGGGTTAGGGTTAGGGTTAGGGTTGGGATTAGTGTTAGGGTTAGGGTTAGGGTGTGGGTTTGGGTTGGGGTTAGGCTTAGGGTTAGGGTTAGGGTAAGTGTTAGGGTTAGGGCTTGTGTAAGGTTTAGGGTTAGGGTTAGGGTTAGCGTTTTGTTTAGGGTTAGGTTTAGGATTCGGGTTAGGTTTAGGGTGTAGGTTTCGGTTAGGGTTAGGCCTAGGGTTAGTGTTAGGGTAAGTGTTAGGTTTACGGCTTGTTTTAGGGTTAGGGTTAGCTTTAGGCTTAGGATTAGGTTTTGGTTTGGTTTAGGGTTAGTGTTAGGGTTAGGGTAAGTGTTACGGTTAGGGTTAGGGTTAGAGTTAGGGTTAGTTTTAGGGCTTGGGTTATGGTTAGGGTTAGGGTTAGGGCTCGGGTTTAGGTTAGGTGTAGGGTTTGGGTTAGGCTTAGGGTTAGGTTTTGGGTTTGGGTTAGGTTTAGGTTTAGGGTTATGGTTAGGGTTAGTGTTTGGGTTTGGGTTAGAGTTAGGTATACGATTAGGGCTTGGGTTAGGTTTAGTGTTAGGGCTAGGGTTTCGGGTAGCGTTTCGGTTAGGGTTAAGGTTAGGGTTAGGGTTAGGGGTTAGGGTTCGGGTTAGTGTAAGGGTTAGGGTTAGCGTTTGGGTTAGAGTTAGGGTTAGGTTTAGGGTTAGTGTTTGGGCCTGGGTTAGTGTTAGGTTTATTGTTAGGGTTAGAGTTAGGGTTAGGGTTGGGGTTAGGGTTAGGGTTAGGGTTATGGTTAGGGTTAGGTTTAGGATTAGGGTTAGGTTTAGGTTTAGGTTTTGGGTTAGGGTTAGGGTTAGGGTTAGGGTTAGGGTTTGGTTTGGGTTAGGATTAATGTTACGGATAGTGTAAAGGTTAGGTTTGGGGTTAGGGTTAGGTTTAGGGTTACTGTTAGAGGTTGGATTAGGGTTAGGGTTAGGTTTAGGGTTAGGGTTATGGTTTGGGTTAGGGATTGCTTTGGGGTAGGGTTAGTGTTAGGGTTAGGGATAGTTTAGGTTAGGGTTAGGGTTAGGGTTAGGGTTTAGGTTTGGTTTAGGGTTAGGGTTAGGGTTAGTATATGGGTTAGGGTTTAGGTTTGGTTTAGGGTTAGGGTTAGTGTTAGTTTTAGGGCTTGGGTTAGGGTTAGAGTTAGGGTTAGGGCTTGGTTTTAGGTCAGGTTTAAGGTGTGGGTTAGGCTTAAGGTTACAATTTGTGTTTGGATTAGGTTTAGCTTTAGTGTTAGGGTTAGGGTTAGCGTTAGTTTTAGGGCTTGAGTTAGGGTTAGGGTTAAGGTTAGGGATTGGGTTTAGGTTA
>JAJHUQ010000034.1:10627500-10647500 GCA_035773235.1 Eospalax fontanierii | reverse complement strand
AGGTTACGCTTAGGTTTAGGGTTAGGGTAAATGTTAGGCTTAGGGTTTGGAATAGGGTTAGGGTTAGGTTTAGGCTTATGGTTAGTGTTTGTTTTGGTTTAGGGTTAGTGTTAGGGTTATGATAAGGGTTAGGTTTAGGGTTAGGTTTAGGGTTAGCGTTAGTTTTAAGGCTTGGGTTAGAGTTAGGGTTAGGGTTAGGGATTGGTTTTAGGGTTAGTGTTACGGTTAGGGTTTAGGGTAGGGTTAGGTTTAGGGTTAGTGTTACGGTTAGGGTTTGTGTTAGGGTTTCGGTTAGGGTTAGGGTTTGGGTTAGGGTTAGGGTTAGGGTTAGGGTTTAGGGTTAGGTTTAAGGTTAGGGTTAGGGTTAGGGTTAGGGTTAGGGTTGTGGTTTGGGTTAGGGTTAGGTTTAGGGTTAGGGTTAGAGTTAGAGTTAGGGTTTGGCTTAGGGTTAGGGTTAGGGTAAGTGTTAGGGTTAGGGCTTGGGTAAGGGTTAGGGTTAGGTTTAGGATTTCGTTTAGGGTTAGCTTTAGGGTTCGGGTTAGGTTTAGTGTGTGGGTTTGGGTTAGGGTTAGGCTTAGGGTTCGGATTAGGGAAAGTGTTAGTTTAGGGTTTGGATTAGGGTTAGTGTTAGGTTTAGGCTTAGGGTTAGGTTTTGGTTTGGTTTAGGGTTGCTGTTAGGGTTAGGGTAAGGGTTAGGGTTAGGGCTTGGGTTAGGGTTAGGGTTAGTTTTAGGGCTTGGGTTAGGGTTAGGGTTAGGGATTGGGTTTAGGTTAGGTTTAGGTTTTGGGTTAGACTTAGGGTTAGGTTTTGGGTTTGGGTTAGGATTAGGTTTAGGGTTAGTGTTAGGGTTAGGGTTAGGGTTTGGGTTTGGGTTAGAGTAAGGTATAGGGTTAGAGTTTGGGTTAGGTTTAGTGTTAATGTTAGGGTTTGGGTTAGGGTTTGGCTTATGGTTAAGGTTAGGGTTAGGCTTAGGTGTTAGGGTTAGGGTTAGGTGTTAGGGTTAGGGTTAGGGTTTGTGTTAGTGTTAGGGTTAGGGTTATTGTTCCGGTTAGGATTTGGGGTAGGTTAGGTTTATTTGTAGGGTTAGGGTTAGAGTTTGTGTTAGGGTTAGGGTTAGGGTTTGGGTCAGTGTTAAGGTTAGGTTTAGGGATAGTGTTTAGGCTTGGTTTTGGGTTAGGTTTAGGGTTAGGGTTAGAGTTAGGCTTATGGTTTGGCTTAGGGTTAGGTTTAGGGTTAGGGCTAGGCGATAGGGTAGGGTTAGGTTTAGGATTGGGGTTAATATTTGGGCTTGGGTTAGAGTTAGTGTTAGGGTTAGGATTAGGGTTAGGTTTAGTGTTAGGATTATAGTTTGGGTTTCGGTTAGGTTTAGTGTTAGGATTAGTGTTTGGGCTTTGGTTAGGGTTAGGTTTAGGGATAGGGGTAGGTTTTGGTTTGGCTTAGGGTTAGGGTTATTGTTAGGGTTAGGGTTAGGGTTAGTGTTAGTATTAGGCTTTGGGTTAGGGTTAGGTTTAGGGTTAGGTTTAGGGTTAGGGTTAGTGTTAGGATTAGAGTTTGTGTTAGGTTTAGGGTTAGGGTTATGGTTGGGGTTTGGGTTTGGGTTAGGGTTGGGTTAGGGTTAGGGTTTGGTTTAGCGTTAGGGTTAGGGTTAAGGGTAAGTTTAGGATTTGGGTTAGGGTCAGGGTTAGGGTTAGAGATAGGGTTAGGTTTTGGGTTAGGGTTAGGGTTGGGGTTAGTGTTAGGGTTAGGGTTAGGGTGTGGGTTTGGGCTAAGGTTAGGCTTAGGTTTAGGCTTAGGGTAACTGTTAGGCTTAGGGTTTGGATTAGGGTTAGGGTTAGGTTTAGGCTTATGGTTACTGTTTGTTTTGGTTTAGGGTTAGTGTTAGGGTTATGATAAGGGTTAGGTTTAGGGTTAGGTTTAGGGTTAGGGTTAGTTTTAAGGCTTGGGTTAGGGTTAGGGTTAGGGTTAGGGATTGGGTTTAGGGTTAGTGTTAAGGTTAGGGTTTAGGGTAGGGTTAGGTTTAGGGTTAGGGTTAGGGTTAGGGTTTGTGTTATGGTTAGGGTTAGGGTTAGGGTTAGGGTTAGGATTTAGGGTTAGGTTAGGGTTAGGGTTAGGGTTAGGGTTGGGGTTGTGGTTTGGGTTAGGGTTAGGGTTAGATTTGGGGTTAGGGTTAGGGCTTGGTTAAGGGTTAGGGTTAGGTTTAGGATTTCGTTTAGGGTTAGCTTTAGGGTTCGGGTTAGGTTTAGTGTGTGGGTTTGGGTTAGGGTTAGGCTTAGGGTTCGGGTTAGGGTAAGTGTTAGGTTAGGGTTTGGATTAGGGTTAGTGTTAGGTTTAGGCTTATGGTTAGGGTTTGGTTTGGTTTAGGGTTACTGTTAGGGTTAGGGTAAGGGTTAGGGTTAGGGTTAGGGTTAGGGTTAGGGTTAGGGTTAGTTTTAGGGCTTGGGTTAGGGTTAGGGTTAGGGATTGGGTTTAGGTTAGGTTTAGGTTTTGGGTTAGGCTTAGGGTTAGGCTTTGGGTTTGGGTTAGGTTTAGGTTTACGGTTAGTGTTAGGGTTAGGGTTAGGGTTTGGGTTTGGGTTAGAGTAAGGTATAGGGTTAGAGTTTGGTTTAGGTTTAGTGTTAGGGTTAGGGTTTGGGTTAGGGTTTGGGTTAGGGTTAAGGTTAGGTTTAGGGTTAGGTGTTAGGGTTAGAGTTAGGGTTTCTGTTAGGGTTAGGGTTAGGGTTTGGGTTAGTGTTAGGGTTAGGTTTAGGGATAGTGTTTGGGCTTCGGTTAGGGTTAGGTTTAGTGTTAGGGTTAGAGTTAGGGTTACGGTTTGGCTTAGGGTTAGGTTTAGGGTTAGGGCTAGGCGATAGGGATAGGGTTAGGGTTAGGATTGGGGTTAATATTTGGGCTTGGGTTATAGTTAGTGTTAGGGTTAGGATTAGGGTTAGGTTTAGTGTTAGGATTATAGTTTGGGTTTCAGTTAGGTTTAGTGTTAGGATTAGTGTTTGGGCTTTGGTTAGGGTTAGGTTTAGGGATAGGGGTAGGTTTTGGTTTGGCTTAGGGTTAGGGTTATTGTTAGGGTTAGGGTTAGGGTTAGTGTTAGGTTTAGGCTTTGGGTTAGGGTTAGGTTTAGGGTTAGGGTTAGGGTTAGGGTTGGGGTTGGGGTTTGTGTTTGGGTTAGAGTCAGGTATCGGGTTAGGTTTTGGGTTAGGTTTAAGGTTAGGGTTAGGGTTTGGTTTAGGGTTTGCGTTCGGGTTAAAATTAATGTTAGGGTTAGGGGTTAGGGTTAGGTTTAGGCTTAGGGTTAGGGTTAGGGTTATTGTTACGGTTAGGGTTTAGGGTAGGGTTAGCTTTAGGGTTAGGGTTAGGGTTAGTGTGTGTGTTAGTGTTACGGTTAGGGTTATGGTTAGGGTTACGGTTTGGGTTAGGGTTAGGGTTAGGTTTAGGGTTAGTGTTTGGGCTTGGATTAGGGTTAGGTTTAGGGTTATGGTTAGAGTTAGGGTTAGTGTTTGGCTTAGGGTTAGGGTTAGGGTTAGGTTTCGGGTTAGGGTAAGAGTTAGGGTTAGGGTTTGGCTTAGGGTTAGGTTTAGGTTTAGGGTTAGGGTTAGGGCTAGGCGATAGCGATAGGGTTAGGGTTAGGGTTAGGGTTAGGGTTTGGGTTAGGGTTAGGGTTAGGGTTAGTATTAGGGTTAGGTTTAGTGTTAGGATTAGGGATTGGGTTTCGGTTAGGTTTAGGGTTAGGGTTTTGGGTTTGGGTTAGTGTTAGGGTTTGGGATATGGTTAGGGTTAGTGTAAGGGTTAGTTTTAGCGTTTGTTTTAGGGTTAGGGTTAGGGTTAGGGTTAGTGTTAGGATTAGGATTTGTGTTAGGTTTAGGGTTATTGTTAGGGTTAGGGTTTGGGTTTGAGTTAGGGTTGGGTTAGGGTTAGGATTTGGGTTAGTGTTAGGGTTATGGTTAGGGTGTGGGTTTGGGTTAAGGTTAGGCTTAAGTTTAAGGTTAGGGTAAGTGTTATGGTTACGGTTTGGATTAGGGTTAGGGTTAGGTTTAGGCTTATTGTTACTGTTTGTTTTGGTTTAGGGTTAGTGTTAGGGTTATGATAAGGGTTAGGGTTAGGGTTAGGTTTAGGGTTAGTTTTAAGGCTTCGGTTAGGGTTAGGGTTAGGGTTAGGGTTTGGGTTTAGGGTTAGTGTTACGGTTAGGGTTAATGTTAGGGTTAGGGTTAGGGTTAGGGTTAGGGTTAGGGTTAGGGTTCTCATTTGGGTTAGGGTTAGGGTAAGTGTTAGGGTTAGGGCTTGGGTAAGGTTTAGGGTTAGGTTTAGGATTTCGTTTAGGGTTAGCTTTAGGGTTCGGGTTAGGTTTAGTGTGTGGGTTTGGGTTAGGGTTAGGCTTAGGGTTCGGGTTAGGGTAAGTGTTAGGTTAGGGTTTGGATTAGGGTTAGTGTTAGGTTTAGGCTTATGGTTAGGGTTTGGTTTGGTTTAGGGTTACTGTTAGGGTTAGGGTAAGGGTTAGGGTTAGGGTTAGGGTTAGGGTTAGGGTTAGGGTTAGTTTTAGGGCTTGGGTTAGGGTTAGGGTTAGGGATTGGGTTTAGGTTAGGTTTAGGTTTTGGGCTAGGCTTAGGGTTAGGTTTTGTGTTTGGGTTAGGATTAGGTTTAGGGTTAGTGTTAGGGTTAGGGTTAGGGTTTGGGTTTGGGTTAGAGTAAGGTATAGGGTTAGAGTTTGGTTTAGGTTTAGTGTTAGGGTTAGGGTTTGGTTTAGGGTTAAGTTTAGGGTTAGGGTTAGGGTTAGGTGTTAGGGTTAGGGTTAGGGTTTGTGTTAGGGTTAGGGTTACGGTTTGGGTTAGTGTTAGGGTTAGGTTTAGGGATAGTGTTTGGGCTTGGGTTAGGGTTAGGTTTAGGGTTAGGGTTAGAGATAGGGTTACGGTTTGGCTTAGGGTTAGGTTTAGGGTTAGGGCTAGGCGATAGGGATAGGGTTACGTTTAGGATTGGGGTTAATATTTGGGCTTGGGTTATAGTTAGTGTTAGGGTTAGGATTAGGGTTAGGTTTAGTGTTAGGATTATAGTTTGGGTTTCGGTTAGGTTTAGTGTTAGGATTAGTGTTTGGGCTTTGGTTAGGGTTAGGTTTAGGGATAGGGGTAGGTTTTGGTTTGGCTTAGGGTTAGGGTTATTGTTAGGGTTAGGGTTAGGGTGAGTGTTAGGATTAGGCTTTGGGTTAGGGTTAGGTTTAGGGTTAGGGTTAGGGTTAGGGTTGGTGTTGGGGTTTGGGTTTGGGTTAGAGTCAGGTACTGGGTTAGGTTTTGGGTTAGGTTTAAGGTTAGGTTTAGGGTTTGGGTTAGGGTTTGCGTTCGGGTTAAGATTAGTGTTAGGGTTAAGGGTTAGGGTTAGGGTTAGGCTTAGGGTTAGGGTTAGGGTTATTGTTACGGTTAGGGTTTAGGGTAGGGTTAGCTTTAGGGTTAGGGTTAGGGTTAGTGTGTGTGTTAGTGTTACGGTTAGGGTTATGGTTAGGGTTACGGTTTGGGTTAGGTTTAGGGTTAGGGTTAGGTCAGTGTTTGGGCTTGGGTTAGGGTTAGGTTTAGGGTTAGGTTTATAGTTAGGGTTAGGGCTAGGCGATAGTGATAGGGTTAGGGTTAGGGTTAGGGTTAGCGATTGCACTTGGGTTAGGGTTAGTGTTAGGGTTAGTATTAGGGTTAGGTTTAATGTTAGGATTAGGGTTTGGTTTTCGGTTAGGGTCAGGTCTAGGGTTAGAGTTAGGGTCTGGCTTAGCCTTTGGGTTAGGGTTAAGGTTAAGGTTAGCGTTAGGGTTTGGGTTTGGGTTTGGGTTAGGGTTAGGTTTAGGGTTAGGGTTAGGATTTGGGTTAGGGTTAGTGTTAGGTTTTGGGTTAGGGTTAGGTTTAGGGTTAGGGATTAGGGTTTAGTGTTAGAGTTCAGGTTAGGGTTAGCGTTAGGGTTTGGGTTAGGGTTAGGGTTTGGGTTTTTGTTAGGGTTAGGGTTAGGGTTAAGGTTAGGGTTTGGGTTAGTGTTAGGGTTTGGAATACGTTTAGTGTTAGGGTTTGGGTTAGGGTTAAGGTTGAAGTTTGGGTTTGGGTTAGGTTAAGGGTTAGAGTTAGGATTTGGGTTAGGGTTAGTGTTAGGGTTTGGGTTGGGGTTAGGGTTAGTGTTAGGGTTTAGTGTTTAGGGTTATGGTTAGGGTTCGGGTTAGGTTTAGGGTTAGTGTTACGGTTAGGGTTTGGGTTAGGGTTAGGGTTAGGGTTAGGGTTTGTGTTAGGGTTACGGTTAGGGTTATGGTTAGGGTTACGGTTTGGGTTAGGGTTAGGGTTAGGTTTAGGGTTAGTGTTTGGGCTTGGATTAGGGTTAGGTTTAGGGTTATGGTTAGAGTTAGGGTTAGTGTTTGGCTTAGGGTTAGGGTTAGGGTTAGGTTTCGGGTTAGGGTTAGAGTTAGGGTTAGGGTTTGGCTTAGTGTTATGTTTAGGATTAGGGTTAGGGTTAGGGCTAGGCGATAGCGATAGGGTTAGGGTTAGGGTTAGGGTTAGGGTTTGGGTTAGGGTTAGGGTAAGGGTTAGTATTAGGGTTAGGTTTAGTGTTAGGATAAGGGATTGGGTTTCGGTTAGGTTTAGGGTTAGGGTTTGGGTTAGTGTTAGGGTTTGGGATATGGTTAGGGTTAGTGTAAGGGTTAGTTTGAGGGTTTGTTTTAGGGTTAGGGTAGGGTTAGGGTTAGTGTTAGGATTAGGGTTTGTGTTAGGTTTAGGGTTATTGTTATGGTTAGGGTTTGGGTTTGGGTTAGGTTTGCGTTAGGGTTAGGATTTGGGTTAGTGTTAGGATTATGGTTAAGGTGTGGGTTTGGGTTAAGGTTAGGCTTAGGTTTAGGGTTAGGGTAAGTGTTAGGGTTAGGGTTTGGATTAGGGTTAGGGTTAGGTTTAGGCTTATTGTTAGTGTTTGTTTTGGTTTAGGGTTAGTGTTAGGGTTATGATAGGGGTAAGGGTGAGGGTGAGGTTTAGGGTTAGGGTTAGTTTTAAGGCTTGGGTTAGGGTTAGGGTTAGGGTTAGGGATTGGGTTTAGGGTTAGTGTTACGGTTAGGGTTAGGGTTAGGGTTAGCGTTAGGGTTACGGTTAGGGTTAGGGTTGTGGTTTGGGTTAGGGTTAGGGTTATGTTTAGGGTTAGGTTTAGAGTTAGAGTTAGGGTTTGGCTTAGGGTTAGGGTTAGGGTAAGTGTTAGGGTTAGGGCTTGGGTAAGGGTTAGGTTTAGGTTTAGGATTTCGTTTAGGGTTAGCTTTAGGGTTCGGGTTAGGTTTAGTGTGTGGGTTTGGGTTAGGGTTAGGCTTAGGGTTCGGGTTAGGGTAAGTGTTAGGTTAGGGTTTGGATTCGGGTTAGTGTTAGGTTTAGGCTTAGGATTAGGGTTTGGTTTGGTTTAGGGTTACTGTTAGGGTTAGGGTAAGGGTTAGGGTTAGGGTTAGGGTTAGGGTTAGGGTTAGTTTTAGGGCTTGGGTTAGGGTTAGGGTTAGGGATTGGGTTTAGGTTAGGTTTAGGTTTTGGGTTAGACTTAGGGTTAGGTTTTGGGTTTTGGTTAGGATTAGGTTTAGGGTTAGTGTTAGGGTTAGGGTTAGGGTTAGGGTTTGGGTTTGGGTTAGAGTAAGGTATAGGTTTAGAGTTTGGTTTAGGTTTAGTGTTAGGGTTAGGGTTTGGGTTAGGGTTTGGCTTAGGGTTAAGGTTAGGGTTAGGGTTAGGTGTTAGGGTTAGGGTTAGGGTTTGGGTTATGTTTAGGATTAGTGTTAGTGTTCCGGTTAGGTTTGGGGTAGGTTAGGTTTATTTGTAGGGTTAGGGTTAGGGTTTGTGTTAGGGCTAGGGTTAGGGTTTGGATTAGTGTTAGGGTTAGGTTTAGGGATAGTGTTTGGGCTTGGGTTAGGGTTAGGTTTAGGGTTAGGGTTTGAGTTAGGGTTACGGTTTGGCTTAGGGTTAGGTTTGGGTTAGGGCTAGGCGATAGGAATAGGGTTAGGGTTAGGATTAGGGTTAATATTTGGGCTTGGGTTAGAGTTAGTGTTAGGGTTAGGATTAGGGTTAGGTTTAGTGTTAGGATTATAGTTTGGGTTTCGGTTAGGTTTAGTGTTAGGATTAGTGTTTGGGCTTTGGTTAGGGTTAGGTTTAGGGATAGGGGTAGGTTTTGGTTTGGCTTAGGGTTAGGGTTATTGTTAGGGATAGGGTTAGGGTTAGGGTTAGGGTTAGGATTAGGCTTTGGGTTAGGGTTAGGTTTAGGGTTAGGGTTAGGGTTAGGGTTAGTGTTAGGATTATAGTTTGTGTTAGGTTTAGGGTTAGGGTTAGGGTTAGGGTTTGGGTTTGGGTTAGGGTTAGGGTTAGGAATTGGGTTTAGGGTTAGTGTTACGGTTAGGGTTTAGGGTAGGGTTAGGTTTAGGGTTAGGGTTAGGATTAGGGTTTGTGTTAGGGTTACGGTTAGGGTTAGGGTTAGGGTTAGGGTTAGGGTTTAGGGTTAGGGTTAGGGTTAGGGTTAGGGTTAGGGTTGTGGTTTTGTTTAGGGTTAGGGTTAGGTTTAGGGTTAGGGTTAGAGTTAGAGTTAGGGTTTGGCTTAGGGTTAGGGTTAGGGTAAGTGTTAGGGTTAGGGCTTGGGTAAGGGTTAGGGTTAGGTTTAGGATTTCTTTTAGGGTTAGCTTTAGGGTTCGGGTTAGGTTTAGTGTGTGGGTTTGGGTTAGGGTTAGGCTTAGGGTTCGGGTTAGGGTAAGTGTTAGGTTAGGGTTTGGATTAGGGTTAGTGTTAGGTTTAGGCTTATGGTTAGGGTTTGGTTTGGTTTAGGGTTACTGTTACGGTTAAGGTAAGGGTTAGGGTTAGGGTTAGGGTTAGGGTTAGGGTTAGTTTTAGGGCTTGGGTTAGGGTTAGGGTTAGGGATTGGGTTTAGGTTAGGTTTAGGTTTTGGGTTAGGCTTAGGGTTAGGTTTTGGGTTTGGGTTAGGATTAGGTTTAGGGTTAGTGTTAGGGTTAGGATTTGGGTTTGGGTTAGAGTAAGGTACAGGGTTAGAGTTTGGTTTAGGTTTAGTGTTAGGGTTAGGGTTTGGGTTAGGGTTTGGGTCAGGGTTAAGGTTAGGGTTAGGGTTAGGTGTTAGGGTTAGGGTTAGGGTTTGTGTTAGGGTTAGGTTAGGGTTTGGGTTAGTGTTAGGGTTAGGTTTAGGGATAGTGTTTGGGCTTGGGATAGGGTTAGGTTTAGGGTTAGGGTTAGAGTTAGGGTTACGGTTTGGCTTAGGGTTAGGTTTAGGGTTAGGGCTAGGCGATAGGGATAGGGTTAGGGTTAGGATTGGCGTTAATATTTGGTCTTGGGTTAGAGTTAGTGTTAGGGTTAGGATTAGGGTTAGGTTTAGTGTTAGCCTTTTAGTTTTGGTTTCGGTTAGGTTTAGTTTTAGGATTAGTGTTTGGGCTTTGGTTAGGGTTAGGTTTAGGGATAGGGGTAGGTTTTGGTTTGGCTTAGGGTTAGGGTTATTGTTAGGGTTAGCTTTAGGGTTAGTGTTAGGATTAGGCTTTGGGTTAGGGTTAGGTTTAGGGTTAGGGTTAGGGTTAGGGTTGGGGTTGGGGTTTGGGTTTGGGTTAGAGTCAGGTATCGGGTTTGATTTTGAGTTAGGTTTAAGGTTAGGGTTAGGGTTTGGGTTAGGGTTTGCGTTCGGGTTAAGATTAGTGTTAGGGTTAGGGGTTAGAGTTAGGGTTAGGGTTAGGGTTATTGTTACGGTTAGGGTTTAGGGTAGGGTTAGCTTTAGGGTTAGGGTTAGGTTTAGTGTGTGTGTTAGTGTTACGGTTAGGGTTATGGTTAGGGTTACGTTTTGGATTAGGGTTAGGGTTAGGGTTAGGTCAGTGTTTGGGTTTGGGTTAGGGTTAGGTTTAGGGTTAGGGTTAGAGTTAGGGTTAGGGCTAGGTGATAGTGATAGGGTTAGGGTTAGGGTTAGGGTTAGCGATTGCACTTGGGTTAGGGTTAGTGTTAGGGTTAGTATTAGGGTTACGTTTAATGTTAGGATTAGGGTTTGGTTTTCGGTTAGGGTTAGGTTTAGGGTTAGAGTTAGGGTTTGGGTTAGGGTTTGGGTTAGTGTTAAGCTTAAGGTTAGGGTTAGGGTTTGGGTTTGGGTTTGGGTTAGGGTTAGGTTTAGGGTTAGGTTTAGGATTTGGGTTAGGGTTAGTGTTAGGTTTTGGGTTAGGGTTAGGTTTAGGGTTAGGGATTAGGGTTTAGTGTTAGAGTTCAGGTTAGGGTTAGGGTTAGGGTTTGGGTTAGGGTTAGGGTTAAGGTTAGGGTTTGGGTTAATGTTAGGGTTTGGAATAAGTTTAGTGTTAGGGTTTGGGTTAGGGTTAAGGTTGCAGTTTGGGTTTGGGTTAGGTTAAGGTTTAGAGTTAGGATTTGGGTTAGGGTTAGTGTTAGGGTTTGGGTTAGGGTTAGGGTTAGTGTTAGGGTTTAGGGTTTAGGGTTACGGTTAGGGTTTGGGTTAGGTTTAGGGTTAGTGTTACGGTTAGGGCTTGGGTTAGGGTTAGGGTTAGGGTTAGGGTTAGGGTTTGTGTTAGGGTTACGGTTAGGGTTATGGTTAGGGTTACGGTTTGGGTTAGAGTTAGGGTTAGGGTTAGGGTTAGGGTTAGGTTTAGGGTTAGGGTTAGGATTAGGGATTGGGTTTCGGTTAGGTTTAGGGTTAGGGTTTGGGTTAGTGTTAGGGTTTGGGATATGGTTGGAGTTAGTGTAAGGGTTAGTTTTAGGGTTTGTTTTAGGGTTAGGGTAGGGTTAGGGTTAGTGTTAGGATTAGGGTTTGTGTTAGGTTTAGTGTTATTGTTAGGGTTAGGGTTTGGGTTTGGGTTAGGTTTGCGTTACGGTTAGGATTTGGGTTAGTGTTAGGATTATGGTTAAGGTGTGGGTTTGGGTTAAGGTTAGGCTTAGGTTTAGGGTTAGGGTAAGTGTTAGGGTTAGGGTTTGGATTAGGGTTAGGGTTAGGTTTAGGCTTATTGTTAGTGTTTGTTTTGGTTTAGGGTTAGTGTTAGGGTTATGATAAGGGTTAGGGTTAGGGTTAGGTTTAGGGTTAGGTTTAGTTTTAAGGCTTGGGTTAGGGTTAGGGTTAGGGTTAGGGATTGGGTTTAGGGTTAGTGTTACGGTTAGGGTTAGGGTTAGGGTTAGGGTTAGGGTTAGGGTTAGGGTTAGGGTTGTGGTTTGGGTTAGGGTTAGGGTTATGTTTAGGGTTAGGTTTAGAGTTAGAGTTAGGGTTTGGCTTAGGGTTAGGGTTAGGGTAAGTGTTAGGGTTAGGGCTTGGGTAAGGGTTAGGGTTAGGTTTAGGATTTCGTTTAGGGTTAGCTTTAGGGTTCGGGTTAGGTTTAGTGTGTGGGTTTGGGTTAGGGTTAGGCTTAGGGTTCGGGTTAGGGTAAGTGTTAGGTTAGGGTGTGGATTCGGGTTAGTGTTAGGTTTAGGCTTAGGATTAGGGTTTGGTTTGGTTTAGGGTTACTGTTAGGGTTAGGGTAAGGGTTAGGGTTAGGGTTAGGGTTAGGGTTAGGGTTAGTTTTAGGGCTTGGGTTAGGGTTAGGGTTAGGGATTGGGTTTAGGTTAGGTTTAGGTTTTGGGGTAGACTTAGGGTTAGGTTTTGGGTTTTGGTTAGGATTAGGTTTAGGGTTAGTGTTACGGTTAGGGTTAGGGTTAGGGTTAGGGTTTGGGTTTGGGTTAGAGTAAGGTATAGGTTTAGAGTTTGGTTTAGGTTTAGTGTTAGGGTTAGGGTTTGGGTTAGGGTTTGGCTTAGGGTTAAGGTTAGGGTTAGGGTTAGGTGTTAGGGTTAGGGTTAGGGTTTGGGTTATGTTTAGGGTTAGTGTTAGTGTTCCGGTTAGTGTTTGGGGTAGGTTAGGTTTATTTGTAGGGTTAGCGTTAGGGTTTGTGTTAGGGCTAGGGTTAGGGTTTGGGTTAGTGTTAGGGTTAGGTTTAGGGATAGTGTTTGGGCTTGGGTTAGGGTTAGGTTTAGGGTTAGGGTTAGAGTTAGGGTTACGGTTTGGCTTAGGGTTAGGTTTGGGTTAGGGCTAGGCGATAGGAATAGGGTTAGGGTGAGGATTAGGGTTAATATTTGGGCTTGGGTTAGAGTTAGTGTTAGGGTTAGGATTAGAGTTAGGTTTAGTGTTAGGATTATAGTTTGGGTTTCGGTTAGGTTTAGTGTTAGGATTAGTGTTTGGGCTTTGGTTAGGGTTAGGTTTAGGGATAGGGGTAGGTTTTGGTTTGGCTTAGGGTTAGGGTTATTGTTAGGATAGGGTTAGGGTTAGGGTTAGGGTTAGGATTAGGCTTTGGGTTAGGGTTAGGTTTAGGGTTAGGGTTAGGGTTAGGGTTAGTGTTAGGATTAGAGTTTGTGTTAGGTTTAGGGTTAGGGTTAGGGTTAGGGTTTGGGTTTGGGTTAGGGTTAGGGTTAGGAATTGGGTTTAGGGTTAGTGTTACGGTTAGGGTTTAGGGTAGGGTTAGGTTTAGGGTTAGGTTTAGGGTTAGGGTTAGGGTTTGTGTTAGGGTTACGGTTAGGGTTAGGGTTAGGGTTAGGGTTAGGGTTTAGGGTTCGGGTTAGGGTTAGGGTTAGGGTTAGGGTTAGGGTTGTGGTTTGGGTTAGGGTTTGGCTTAGGGTTAAGGTTAGGGTTATTGTTAGGTGTTAGGGTTAGGGTTAGGTTTTGGTTTAGGGTTAGGGTTAGGGTTAGTGTTCCGGTTAGGATTTGGGGTAGGTTAGGTTTATTTGTAGGGTTAGGGTTAGGGTTAGTGTTAGGTTTAGGTTTAGGATTAGGGTTTGGTTTGGTTTAGGGTTACTGTTAGGGTTAGGGTAAGGGTTAGGGTTAGGGTTAGGGTTAGGGTTAGGGTTAGTTTTAGGGCTTGGGTTAGGGTTAGGGTTAGGGATTGGGTTTAGTTTAGGTTTAGGTTTTGGGTTAGATTTAGGGTTAGGTTTTGGGTTAGGGTTAGGATTAGGTTTAGGGTTAGTGTTAGGGTTAGGGTTAGGGTTTGGGTTTGGGTTAGAGTAAGGTATAGGGTCAGAGTTTGGTTTAGGTTTAGTGTTAGGGTTAGGGTGTGGGTTAGGGTTTGGCTTAGGGTTAAGGTTAGGGTTATTGTTAGGTGTTAGGGTTAGGGTTAGGTTTTGGGTTAGGGTTAGGGTTAGGGTTAGTGTTCCGGTTAGGATTTGGGGTAGGTTAGGTTTATTTGTAGGGTTAGGGTTAGGGTTTGTGTTAGGGTTAGGGTTAGGGTTTGGGTTAGTGTTAGGGTTAGGTTTAGGGATAGTGTTTGGGCTTGGGTTAGGGTTCGGTTTAGGGTTAGGGTTAGAGTTAGGGTTACGGTTTGGCTTAGGGTTAGGTTTGGGTTAGGGCTAGGCGATAGGGATAGGGTTAGGGTTAGGATTGCGGTTAATATTTGGGCTTGGGTTAGAGTTAGTGTTAGGGTTAGGATTAGGGTTAGGTTTAGTGTTAGGATTATAGTTTTGGTTTCAGTTAGGTTTAGTGTTAGGATTAGTGTTTGGGCTTTGGTTAGGGTTAGGTTTAGGGATATGGGTAGGTTTTGGTTTGGCTTAGGGTTAGGGTTATTGTTAGGGTTAGGGTTAGGGTTAGTGTTAGGATTAGGCTTTGGGTTAGGGTTAGGTTTAGGGTTAGGGTTAGGGTTAGGATTAGAGTTAGGATTAGAGTTTGTGTTAGGTTTAGGGTTAGGGTTAGGGTTAGGGTTTGGGTTTGGGTTAGGGTTGTTTTAGGGTTAGGGTTTGGTTTAGTGTTAGGGTTAGGGTTAGGGGTAGGATTAGGATTTGGGTTAGGGTCAGGGTTAGGGTTAGAGACAGGGTTAGGTTTTGGGTTAGGGTTAGTGTTGGGGTTAGTGTTAGGGTTACGGTTAGGGTGTGGGTTTGGGTTAAGGTTAGGCTTAGGTTTAGGGTCAGGGAAAGTGTTAGGCTTAGGGTTTGGATTAGGGTTAGGGTTAGGTTTAGGCTTATGGTTAGTGTTTGTTTTGGTTTAGGGTTAGTGTTAGGGTTATGATAAGGGTTAGGTTTAGGGTTAGGTTTAGAGTTAGGGTTAGTTTTAAGGCATGGGTTAGGGTTAGGGTGAGGGTTAGGGATTGGGTTTAGGGTTAGTGTTACGGTTAGGGTTTAGGGTAGGGTTATGTTTAGGTTTAGGGTTAGGTTTAGGGTTTGTGTTAGGGTTACGGTTAGAGTTAGGGTTAGGGTTAGGGTTAGGGTTGGGGTTAGGGTTAGGGTTTAGGCTTAGGGTTAGGTTTAGGGTTAGGGTTAGGGTTAGGGTTAGGGTTAGGGTTAGGGTTGTGGTTTGGGTTAGGGTTAGGGTTAGGTTTAGGGTTATGGTTAGAGTTAGAGTTAGGGTTTGGCTTAGGGTTAGGGTTAGGGTAAGTGTTAGGGTTAGGGCTTGGGTAAGGGTTAGGGTTAGGTTTAGGATTTCGTTTAGGGTTAGCTTTAGGGTTCGGGTTAGGTTTAGTGTGTGGGTTTGGGTTAGGGTTAGGCTTAGGGTTCGGGTTAGGGTAAGTGTCAGGTTAGGGTTTGGATTAGGGTTAGTGTTAGGTTTAGGCTTAGGGTTAGGGTTTGGTTTGGTTTAGGCTTACTGTTAGGGTTAGGGTAAGGGTTAGGGTTAGGGTTAGGGTTAGGGTTAGTTTTAGGGCTTGGGTTAGGGTTAGGGTTAGGGATTGGGTTTAGGTTAGGTTTAGGTTTTGGGCTAGGCTTAGGGTTAGGTTTTGTGTTTGGGTTAGGATTAGGTTTAGGGTTAGTGTTAGGGTTAGTGTTAGGGTTTGGGTTTGGGTTAGAGTAAGGTATAGGGTTAGAGTTTGGTTTAGGTTTAGTGTTAGGGTTAGGGTTTGGTTTAGGGTTAAGTTTAGGGTTAGGGTTAGGGTTAGGTGTTAGGGTTAGGGTTAGGGTTTGTGTTAGGGTTAGGGTTAGGGTTTGGGTTAGTGTTAGGGTTAGGTTTAGGGATAGTGTTTGGGCTTGGGTTAGGGATAGGTTTAGGGTTAGCGTTAGAGATAGGGTTACGGTTTGGCTTAGGGTTAGGTTTAGGGTTAGGGCTAGGCGATAGGGATAGGGTTACGTTTAGGATTGGGGTTAATATTTGGGCTTGGGTTATAGTTAGTGTTAGGGTTAGGATTAGGGTTAGGTTTAGTGTTAGGATTATAGTTTGGGTTTCGGTTAGGTTTAGTGTTAGGATTAGTGTTTGGGCTTTGGTTAGGGTTAGGTTTAGGGATAGGGGTAGGTTTTGGTTTGGCTTAGGGTTAGGGTTATTGTTAGGGTTAGGGTTAGGGTTGGTGTTAGGTTTAGGCTTTGGGTTGGGGTTAGTTTTAGGGTTAGGGTTAGGGTTAGGGTTGGTGTTGGGGTTTGGGTTTGGGTTAGAGTCAGGTACCGGGTTAGGTTTTGGGTTAGGTTTAAGGTTAGGTTTAGGGTTTGGGTTAGGGTATGCGTTCGGGTTAAGATTAGTGTTAGGGTTAAGGGTTAGGGTTAGGGTTAGGCTTAGGGTTAGGGTTAGGGTTATTGTTACGGTTAGGGTTTATGGTAGGGTTAGTTTTAGGGTTAGGGTTAGGGTTAGTGTGTGTGTTAGTGTTACGGTTAGGGTTATGGTTAGGGTTACGGTTTGGGTTAGGGTTAGGGTTAGGGTTAGGTCAGTGTTTGGGCTTGGGTTAGGGTTAGGTTTAGGGTTAGGTTTATAGTTAGGGTTAGGGCTAGGCGATAGTGATAGGGTTAGGGTTAGGGTTAGGGTTAGCGATTGCACTTGGGTTAGGGTTAGTGTTAGGGTTAGTATTAGGGTTAGGTTTAATGTTAGGATTAGGGTTTGGTTTTCGGTTAGGGTTAGGTCTAGTGTTAGAGTTAGGGTTTGGGTTAGGGTTTGGGTTAGTGTTAAGGTTAAGGTTAGCGTTAGGGTTTGGGTTTGGGTTTGGGTTAGGGTTAGGTTTAGGGTTAGGGTTAGGATTTGGTTTAGGGTTAGTGTTAGGTTTTGGGTTAGGGTTAGGTTTAGGGTTAGGGATTAGGGTTTAGTGTTAGAGTTCAGGTTAGGGTTAGGGTTTGGGTTAGGGTTAGGGTTTGGGTTTTTGTTAGGGTTAGGGTTAGGGTTAAGGTTAGGGTTTGGGTTAGTGTTAGGGTTTGGAATACGTTTAGTGTTAGGGTTTGGGTTAGGGTTAAGGTTGAAATTTGGGTTTGGGTTAGGTTAAGGGTTAGAGTTAGGATTTGGGTTAGGGTTAGTGTTAGGGTTTGGGTTAGGGTTAGGGTTAGTGTTAGGGTTAAGTGTTAAGGGTTACGGTTAGGGTTCGGGTTAGGTTTAGGGTTAGTGTTACGGTTAGGGTTTGGGTTAGGGTTAGGGTTAGGGTTAGGGTTTGTGTTAGGATTACGGTTAGGGTTATGGTTAGGGTTACGGTTTGGGTTAGGGTTAGGGTTAGGTTTAGGGTTAGTGTTTGGGCTTGGATTAGGGTTAGGTTTAGGGTTATGGTTAGAGTTAGGGTTAGTGTTTGGCTTAGGGTTAGGGTTAGGGTTAGGTTTCGGGTTAGGGTTAGAGTTAGGGTTAGGGTTTGGCTTAGGGTTATGTTTAGGTTTAGGGTTAGGGTTAGGGCTAGGCGATAGCTATAGGGTTAGGGTTAGGGTTAGGGTTAGGGTTTGGGTTAGGGTTAGGGTTAGGGTTAGTATTAGGGTTAGGTTTAGTGTTAGGATTAGGGATTGGGTTTCGGTTAGGTTTAGGGTTAGGGTTTGGGTTAGTGTTAGGGTTTGGGATATGGTTAGGGTTAGTGTAAGGGTTAGTTTTAGGGTTTGTTTTAGGGTTAGGGTAGGGTAGGGTTAGTGTTAGGATTAGGGTTTGTGTTAGGTTTAGGGTTATTGTTAGGGTTAGGGTTTGCGTTAGGGTTAGGATTTGGGTTAGTGTTAGGATTATGGTTAAGGTGTGGGTTTGGGTTAAGGTTAGGCTTAGGTTTAGGGTTAGGGTAAGTGTTAGGGTTAGGGTTTGGATTAGGGTTAGGGTTAGGTTTAGGCTTATTGTTAGTGTTTGTTTTGGTTTAGGGTTATTGTTAGGGTTATGATAAGGGTTAGGGTTAGGGTTAGGTTTAGGGTTAGGGTTAGGGTTAGTTTTAAGGCTTGGGTTAGGGTTAGGGTTAGGGTTAGGGATTGGGTTTAGGGTTAGTGTTACGGTTAGGGTTAGGGTTAGGGTTAGCGTTAGGGTTAGGGTTAGGGTTAGGGTTGTGGTTTGGGTTAGGGTTAGGGTTATGTTTAGGGTTAGGTTTAGAGTTAGAGTTAGGGTTTGGCTTAGGGTTAGGGTTAGGGTAAGTGTTAGGGTTAGGGCTTCGGTAAGGGTTAGGGTTAGGTTTAGGATTTCGTTTAGGGTTAGCTTTAGGGTTCGGGTTAGGTTTAGTGTGTGGGTTTGGGTTAGGGTTAGGCTTAGGGTTCGGGTTAGGGTAAGTGTTAGGTTAGGGTTTGGATTCGGGGTAGTGTTAGGTTTAGGCTTAGGATTAGGGTTTGGTTTGGTTTAGGGTTACTCTTAGGGTTAGGGTAAGGGTTAGGGTTAGGGTTAGGGTTAGGGTTAGGGTTAGTTTTAGGGCTTGGGTTAGGGTTAGGGTTAGGGATTGGGTTTAGGTTAGGTTTAGGTTTTGGGTTAGACTTAGGGTTAGGTTTCGGGTTTTGGAAAGGATTGGGATTACGGTTAGTCTTAGGGTTAGGGTTAGGGTTACGGTTTCGGTTTGGGTTACAGTAACGTATAGGTTTAGAATTTGGTTTACGTTTACTGTTAGGGTTAGGGTTTGGGTTAGGGTTTGGCTTAGGGTTAAGGTTAGGGTTAGGGTTAGGTGTTAGGGTTAGGGTTAGGGTTTGGGTTATGTTTAGGGTTAGTGTTAGTGTTCCGGTTAGGTTTGGGGTAGGTTAGGTTTATTTGTAGGGTTAGGGTTAGGGTTTTTGTTAGGGCTAGGGTTAGGGTTTGGGTTAGTGTTAGGGTTAGGTTTAGGGATAGTGTTTGGGCTTGGGTTAGGGTTAGGTTTAGGGTTAGGGTTAGAGTTAGGGTTACGGTTTGGCTTAGGGTTAGGTTTGGGTTAGGGCTAGGCGATAGGAATAGGGTTAGGGTTAGGATTAGGGTTAATATTTGGGCTTGGGTTAGAGTTAGTGTTAGGGTTAGGTTTAGTGTTAGGATTATAGTTTGGGTTTCGGTTAGGTTTAGTGTTAGGATTAGTGTTTGGGCTTTGGTTAGGGTTAGGTTTAGGGATAGGGGTAGGTTTTGGTTTGGCTTAGGGTTAGGGTTATTGTTAGGGATAGGGTTAGGGTTAGGGTTAGGGTTAGGATTAGGCTTTGGGTTAGGGTTAGGTTTAGGGTTAGGGTTAGGGTTAGGGTTAGTGTTAGGATTAGAGTTTGTGTTAGGTTTAGGGTTAGGGTTAGGGTTAGGGTTTGGGTTTGGGTTAGGGTTAGGGTTAGGAATTGGGTTTAGGGTTAGTGTTACGGTTAGGGTTTAGGGTAGGGTTAGGTTTAGGGTTAGGGTTAGGGTTAGGGTTTGTGTTAGAGTTACGGTTAGGGTTATGGTTAGGGTTAGGGTTAGGGTTTAGGGTTAGGGTTAGGGTTAGGGTTAGGGTTAGGGTTAGGGTTGTGGTTTCGTTTAGGGTTAGGGTTAGGTTTAGGGTTAGGGTTAGAGTTAGAGTTAGGGTTTGGCTTAGGGTTAGGGTTAGGGTAAGTGTTAGGGTTCGGGCTTGGGTAAGGGTTAGGGTTAGGTTTAGGATTTCTTTTAGGGTTAGCTTTAGGGTTCGGGTTAGGTTTAGTGTGTGGGTTTGGGTTAGGGTTAGGCTTAGGGTTCGGGTTAGGGTAAGTGTTAGGTTAGGGTTTGGATTAGGGTGAGTGTTATGTTTAGGCTTATGGTTAGGGTTTGGTTTGGTTTAGGGTTACTGTTACGGTTAAGGTAAGGGTTAGGGTTAGGGTTAGGGTTAGGGTGAGGGTTAGTTTTAGGGCTTGGGTTAGGGTTAGGGTTAGGGATTGGGTTTAGGTTAGGTTTAGGTTTTGGGTTAGGCTTAGGGTTAGGTTTTGGGTTTGGGTTAGGATTGGGTTTTGGGTTAGTGTTAGGGTTAGGATTTGGGTTTGGGTTAGATTAAGGTATAGGGTTAGAGTTTGGTTTAGGTTTAGTGTTAGGGTTAGGGTTAGGGTTTGGGTTAGGGTTTGGGTCAGGGTTAAGGTTAGGGTTAGGGTTAGGTGTTAGGGTTAGGGTTAGGGTTTGTGTTAGGGTTAGGTTTAGGCTTTGGGTTAGTGTTAGGGTTAGGTTTAGGGATAGTGTTTGGGCTTGGGATAGGGTTAGGTTTAGGGTTAGGGTTAGAGTTAGGGTTACGGTTTGGCTTAGGGTTAGGTTTAGGGTTAGGGCTAGGCGATAGGGATAGGGTTAGGGTTAGGTATGGCGTTAATATTTGGTCTTGGGTTAGAGTTAGTGTTAGGGTTAGGATTAGGGTTAAGTTTAGTGTTAGGATTATAGTTTGGGTTTCGGTTAGGTTTAGATTTAGGATTAGTGTTTGGGCTTTGGTTAGGGTTAGGTTTAGGGATAGGGGTAGGTTTTGGTTTGGCTTAGGGTTAGGGTTATTGTTAGGGTTAGCTTTAGGGTTAGTGTTAGGATTAGGCTTTGTGTTAGGGTTAGGTTTACGGTTAGGGTTAGGGTTAGGGTTGGGGTTGGGGTTTGGGTTTGGGTTAGAGTCAGGTATCGGGTTAGGTTTTGAGTTTGGTTTAAGGTTAGGGTTAGGGTTTGGGTTAGGGTTTGCGTTCGGGTTAAGATTAGTGTTAGGGTTAGGGGTTAGAGTTAGGGTTAGGGTTAGGGTTATTGTTACGGTTAGGGTTTAGGGTAGGGTTAGCTTTAGGGTTAGGGTTAGGGTTAGTGTGTGTGTTAGTGTTACTGTTAGGGTTATGTTTAGGGTTACGGTTTGGGTTAGGGTTAGGGTTAGGGTTAGGTCAGTGTTTGGGTTTGGGTTAGGGTTAGGTTTAGGGTTAGGGTTAGAGTTAGGGTTAGGGCTAGGTGATAGTGATAGGGGTAGGGTTAGGGTTAGGGTTAGCGATTGCACTTGGGTTAGGGTTAGTGTTAGGGTTAGTATTAGGGTTACGTTTAATGT
>JAJHUQ010000034.1:10602500-10610000 GCA_035773235.1 Eospalax fontanierii | reverse complement strand
GGTTAGGGTTTGGTCTTGGGTTAGGGTTAGGTTGAGGGTTAGGGTTAGAGTTAGAGTTAGGGTTTGGCTTAGGGTTAGGGTTATGGTTAGGGTTAGGATTTGGGTTAGGGTTAGTGTTAGGTTTTGGGTTAGGGTCAGGTTTAGGGTTAGGGTTTAGGGTTTAGTGTTAGCGTTCGGGTTAGGGTTAGCGTTAGGTTTAAGGTTAGGGTTTGGGTTAGGGTTAAGATTAGGGTTAGGGTTAGGGGTTAGGCTTAGGGTTAGGGTTAGGGTTAGGGTCAGGGTTTGGGTTTAGGTTTGGTTTAGGGTTAGGGTTAGGGTTAGGGTTTGGGTTAGGCTTTAGGTTTGGGTTAGGGTTAGGGTTAGGGTTAGGGTTAGTTTTAGGGCTTGGGTTAGGGTTAGGGTTAGGGTTAGGGCTTGGGTTTAGGTTAGGTTTAAGGTTTGGGTTAGTCTTAGGGTTAGGTTTTGTGTTTTCGTTAGGTTGACGTTTAGATTTAGGGTTAGGGTTAGGGTTAGTGTTAGGGTTAGGGTTTTGGTTTGGGTTAGAGTAAGGAATCGGGTTAGAGTTTGTGTTATGTTTAAGGTTAGGATTAAGGTTTGCGTTAGGGTTTGGGTTAGGGTTAAGTTTAGGGTTAGGGTTAGTGGTTAGGGTTAGGGTTAGGTTTAGGGTTTGGGTTAGGGTTTGGGTTAAGGTTAGGGTTAGTGTTACGGTTAGGCTTTAGGGTAGTGTTAGGTTTAGGGTTAGGTTTAGGGTTCGGGTTTGTGTTAGGGTTACGGTTAGGATTATGGTTAGGGTTAGGGGTTGGGTTAGGGTTAGGGTTAGGTTTAGGGTTACGGTTAGGGTTAGGTTTAGGGTTTGGATTAGGGTTAGGGTTTGGGTTAGGGTTAGGGTTCGGGCTAGGCGATAGTGATAGGGTTAGGTTAGGGTTAGGGTTAGGTTTTGGGCTTGGGATAGGGTTAGTGTTAAGGTTAGTATTAGGGTTAGGTTTAGTGTAAGGATTAGGGTTTGGGTTTCGGTTAGGGTTAGGATTAGGGTTTGGGTTTGGGTTAGTGTTAGGGTTTGGGATACGGTTAGGGTTATTTTAAGGGTTAGTTTTAGAGTTTGTATTAGGGTTAGGGGTAGGGTTAGGGTTAGGTTTAGAGTTTGGGTTAGGGTTAGGGTTAGGGTTAGGGTTAGGGTTAGGTTTGTGTTAGGATTATGGTTAGGGTTAGGGTTTGGTTTAGGGTTAGTGTTAGGGTTTGGGTTTGTGTTAGGGTTAGGGTTAGGGTTGGGGTTAGTGTTAGGTTTAGGGTTAGTGTGTGGGTTTGGGTTAGGGTTAAGCTTAGTGTTAGGGTTAGGGTAAGTGTTAGGGTTAGGGTTTGGATTAGGGTTAGTTTAAGGTTTAGGCTTAGGGTTACTGTTAGGTTTGGTTTAGGGTTAGTGTTAGGGTTAGGGTAAGGGGTAAGGTTAGGGTTAGGGTTAGTTTTAGGGCTTGGGTTAGGGTTAGGGTTAGGGTTAGGGATTGGTTTTAGGTTAGGTTTAGGGTTTGGGTTAGGCTTAGGGTTAGGATTTGGGTTTGGGTTTGGGTTAGTTTTAGGTTTAGGGTTAGGGTTAGTGTTAGGGTTAGGGTTTGGGTTTGGGTTAGAGTAAGGTATAGGGTTAGGGTTTGGGTTAGGTTTAGTGTAAGGTTTAGGGTTTAGGTTAGGGTTTTGGTTAGGGTTAAGGTTAGGGTTAGGGTTAGGGTTAGGGTTAGGGTTAGGGTTAGATTTAGGGTTAGATTTAGGTTTAGGTTTTGGGTTAGGATTAGGTTTAGGGTTAGGGTTAGGGTTTGGTTTGGGTTAGGGTTAATGTTACGGATAGGGTAAGGGTTAGGTTTGGGCTTAGAGTTTGGTTTAGGGTTACTCTTAGAGGTTGGTTTAGGGTTAGGGTTAGGGTTAGGCTTACGGTTAGGGGTTGTGTTTGGTTTGTGGTCGGGTTAGTGTTAGGGTTAGGGATAGAATTTAGGTTAGGGTTAGGGTTAGGGTTAGGGTTAGGGTTGGTGTTTAGGTTTGGTTTAGGGTTAGATTTAGGGTAGGGTTTGGGTTAGGGTTTAGTTTTGTGTTAGGGTTAGGGTTAGGGTTAGTTTTAGGGCTTGGGTTAGGGTTAGGGTTAGGGTTAGGGCTTGGGTTTAGGTTAGGTTTAAGGTTTGGGTTAGGCTTAGCGTTAGGGTTTGTGTTTCGGTTAGGTTTAGGTTTAGAGTTAGCGTTAGGGTTAGGGTTAGGGTTTGGGTTTGGGTTAGAGTAAGGTATCAGGTTAGGGTTTGGGTTAGGTTTAAAGTTATGGTTAGGGTTTGGGTTAGGGTTTGGGTTAGGGTTAAGGTTAGGGTTGGGGTTGGGGGTTAGGGTTAGGGTTAGGGTTAGGGTTTGCGTTAGGGTTTGGGTTACGGTTAGGGTTAGTGTTATATTTAGGGTTTAGGGTAGGGTTAGTTTTAGGGTTAGGGTTAGGGTTAGGGTGTGTGTTAGGGTGACGGTTAGGATTATAGTTAGGGTTACGGTTTGGGTTAGGGTTAGGGTTAGGTTTAGTGTAAGTGTTTGGGCTTGGGTTAGGGTTAGATTTAGGGTTAGGGTAGAGTTAGGGTTAGGGTTTGGCTAAGGGTTAGGGTTAGGGTTAGGGTTAGGGCTAGGCGATAGGGACAGGGTTTGGGTTAGGGTTAGGGTTAGGGTTTGGGCTTGGGTTAGGGTTAGGGTTAGGTTTAGGTTTAGGGTTAGTGTTTGGACTTGGGTTAGGGTTAGGTTTACGGTTAGGATTAGAGTTAGGTTTAGGGTTTGGCTTAGGGTTAGGGTTAGGGGTAGGCGATAGGGATAGGATTAGTTTTAGTGTTTGGGTTAGGGTTAGGGTTAGGGTTAGGTTTAGGGTTAGGGTTAGGGTTTGAATTAGTTTAGGGTTAGTGTTAGGCTTAGGGGAAGGGTTAGGGTTAGGGTTCGGTTTAGGGGTGGTTTAGGGTTAGCGTTAGGGGTAGGATTAGGGTTAGGGTTAGGGTTAGGGTTAGGGTTAGCGTTGGGGTTAGGGTTAGGGTTAGGATTAGGTTTAGGTTTAGGTTTTGCCTTAGGTTTAGGGTTTGGGTTTGGTTTGGGTTAGGGTTGATGTTACGGATAGGGTAAGGGTTAGGTTTGGGGTTAGAGTTTGGTTTACGGTTACTCTTAGAGGTTGGTTTAGGGTTAGGGTTAGGGTTAGGCTTACGGTTAGGGGTTGTGTTTGGTTTGTGGTCGGGTTAGTGTTAGGGTTAGGGATAGAATTTAGGTTAGGGTTAGGGTTAGGGTTAGGGTTAGGGTTAGTGTTTAGGTTTGGTTTAGGGTTAGGTTTAGGGTAGGGTTTGGGTTAGGGTTTAGGTTTGTGTTAGGGTTAGTGTTAGGGTTAGTTTTAGGGCTTGGGTTAGGGTTAGGGTTAGGGTTAGGACTTGGGTTTAGGTTAGGTTTAAGGTTTGGGTTAGGCTTAGCGTTAGGTTTTGTGTTTCGGTTAGGTTTAGGTTTAGGGTTAGCGTTAGGGTTAGGGTTAGTTTTAGGGTTAGGGTTTGGGTTTGGGTTAGAGTAAGGTATCAGGTTAGGGTTTGGGTTAGGTTTAAAGTTAGGGTTAGGGTTTGTGTTAGGGTTTTGGTTAGGGTTAAGGTTAGGGTTAGGGTTAGGGGTTAGGGTTAGGGTTAGGGTTAGGGTTTGCGTTAGGGTTTGGGTTACGGTTAGGGTTAGTGTTACGTTTAGGGTTTAGGGTAGGGTTAGTTTTAGGGTTAGGGTTAGGGTTAGGGTGTGTGTTAGGGTGACGGTTAGGGTTATAGTTAGGGTTACGGTTTGGGTTAGGGTTAGGGTTAGGTTTAGTGTTAGTGTTTGGGCTTGGGTTAGGGTTAGATTTAGGGTTAGGGTAGAGTTAGGGTTAGGGTTTGGCTTAGGGTTAGGGTTAGGGTTAGGGTTAGGGTTAGGGCTAGGCGATAGGGACAGGGTTTGGGTTAGGGTTAGGGTTAGGGTTTGGGCTTTGGTTAGGGTTAGGGTTAGGGTTAGGTTTAGGGTTAGTGTTTGGACTTGGGTTAGGGTTAGGTTTACGGTTAGGATTAGAGTTAGGGTTAGGGTTTGGGTTAGGGTTAGGGTTAGGGGTAGGCGATAGGGATAGGGTTAGGGTTAGTGTTTGGGTTAGGGTTAGGGTAAGGGTTAGGTTTAGGGTTAGGGTTAGGGTTTGGATTGGTTTAGGGTTAGTGTTAGGCTTAGGGGAAGGGTTAGGGTAAGGGTTCGGTTTAGGGGTGGTTTAGGGTTAGCGTTAGGGGTAGGATTAGGGTTAGGGTTAGGGTTAGGGTTAGCGTTGGGGTTAGGGTTAGGGTTAGGATTAGGTTTAGGTTTAGGTTTTGGCTTAGGGTTAGGGTTTGGGTTTGGTTTGGGTTAGGGTTGATGTTAGGGATAGGGTAAGGGTTAGGTTTGGGGTTAGGGTTAGGTTTACGGTTACCGTTAGAGGTTGGTTTCGGGTTAGGGTTAAGGTTAGAGTTAGGGTTAGAGATTGGTTTCGGGGTAGGGTTAGTGTTAGGGTTAGGGATAGAGTTTAGGTTAGGGTTAGGGTTAGGGTTAGGGTTAGGGTTTAGGTTTGGTTTAGGGTTAGGGTTAGGGTTAGGGTTTTGATTAGGGTTTAGATTTGGGTTAGGGTTAGGGTTAGGGTTAGTTTTAGGGTTAGGGTTAGGGCTTGGGTTTAGGTTTGGTTTAAGGTTTGGGTTAGGCTTAGCCTTAGGGTTTGTGTTTGGGTTAGGGTTAGGGTTAGGTTTAGGGTTAGGGATTGGGTTTAGGTTAGGTTTAGGGTTTGGATTAGGCTTAGGTTTAAAGTTTGGGTTTGGGTTAGGTTTAGGTTTAGGGTTAGGGTTAGGGTTAGGGTTAGGGTTAGGGTTAGGAATAGGGTTTGTGTTAGGGTTACGTTTAGGGTTATGGTTAGGGTTTCGTGTTGGGTTAGGGTTAGGGTTAGGTTTAGGGTTATTGTTTGGGCTTGGGTTAGGGTTAGGTTTAGGGTTAGGGATAGAGTTAGGGTTAGGGTTAAGTTAGGGTTCGGGTTAGGTTTAGGGTTAGTGTTATGGTTAGGGTTTGGGTTAGGATTACGGTTAGGGTTAGGGTTTGTGTTAGGGATACTGTTAGGGTTATGGTTAGGTTTACGGTTTGGGTTAGGGTTAGGGTTAGGTTTAAGGTTAGTGTTTGGGCTTGGGTTAGGGTTAAGTTTAGGGTTATGGTTAGAGTTAGGGTTTGGCTTAGGGTTAGGGTTAGGGATAGGTTTCTGGTTAGGGTTAGAGTTAGGGTTAGGGTTTGGCTTAGTCTTAGGGTTAGGGTTAGGGTAAGTGTTAGGTTTAGGGTTTGGGTAAGGGTTAGGGTTAGGGTTACGTTTAGGTTTAGGTTTAGGGTTCGTGTTAGGTTTAGGGTGTGGGTTTGGGTTAGGGTTAAGCTTAGGGTTAGGTTTATGGTAAGTGTTAGGGTTAGGCTTTGGATTAGGGTTAGGGTTTGCTTTAGTCTTAGGCTTAGGGTTTGGTTTGGTTCTGGGTTTGTGTTAGGGTTAGGGTAAGGGTTAGGGTTAGGTTTAGGATTAGGGTTAGGTTTAGGTTTAGGTTTTGGATTAGTATTAGGGTTAGGGTTTGGTTTCGGTTAGGGTTAATGTTACGGATAGGGTAAGGGTTAGGTTGGCGGTTAGGGTTAGGTTTAGGGTAACTGTTAGAGGTTGGTTTAGGGTTAGGGTTAGGGTTAGGTATTGGTTTGGGGTAGGGTTAGTGTTAGGGTTAGGGATAGAGTTTAGGTTAGGTTTAGGGTTAGGGTTAGGGTTAGGGTTTAGGTTTGGTTTAGGGTTAGGGTTAGGGTTAGGGTTTGGCTTAGGGTTTAGGTTTGGGTTAGGGTTAGGGTTAGGGTTAGTTTTAGGGCTTGGGTTAGCGTTAGGGTTAGGGTTAGGGCGTGGGTTTAGGTTAGGTTTAATGTTTGGTTTAGGCTTAGGGTTAGGGTTTGTGTTTGGGTTAGGCTTAGCTTTAGGGTTAGGGTTAGGGTTAGATTTAGGGCTTGGGTTAGGGTTAGGGTTAGGGTTAGGGATTGGGTTTAGGTTAGGTTTTGTGTTTGGGTTAGGTTTAGCTTTAGGGTTTGGGTTAGGTTTAGGTTTTGGGTTAGTGTTAGGGTTAGGGTTAGGGTTTGGGTTTGGGTTAGACTAAGGTATCGGATTACGGTTTGCGTTAGGTTTAAGGTTAGGGTTAGGCTTTGGTTTAGGGCTTGCTTTAGGGTTAAGATTAGTGTTAGGGTTAGGGGTTAAGGTTAGGGTTAGGGTTAAGGTTAGTGTTAGGGTTAGGGTTCGGGTTAGGGTTAGGGTTAGGGTTAGGGTTAGGGATAGTGTTTGGGTTAGGGTTCGGGTTAGGTTTAGGGTTAGTGTTATGATTAGGGTTTTGGTTAGGATTAGGGTTAAGGTTAAGGTTTGTGTTAGGGTTACTGTTAGGGTTATGGTTAGGTTTACGGTTTGGGTTAGGGTTAGGTTTAGGTTTAGGGTTAGTGGTGGGGCTTGGGTTAGGGTTAGGTTTAGGGTTATGGTTACAGTTAGGGTTAGGGTTTGGCTTAGGGTTAGGGTTAGGGATAAGTTTCTGGTTAGGGTTAGAGTTAGGGTTAGGGTTTGGCTTAGGCTTAGGGTTAGGGTTAGGGTAAGTGTTAGGGTTAGGGTTGGATAAGGGTTAGGGTTAGGGTTAGGGTTATGGTTACGTTTAGGGTTAGGTTTAGGGTTCGAGTTAGGTTTAGGGTGTTGGTTTGGGTTAGGGTTAGGCTTAGGGTTAGGTTTAGGGTAAATGTTAGGGTTAGGGTTTGGATTAGGGTTAGGGTTTGCTTTAGTCTTAGGGTTAGGGTTTGGGTTGGTTGAGGGTTAGTGTTAGGGTTAGGGTAAGGGTTAGGATTAGGGTTAGGGTTAGTTTTAGGGCTTGGTTTAGGGTTAGGGTTAGGGTTAAGGCTTGGGTTTAGGTTAGGTTTAGGGTTTGGGTTTTGGTTAGGCTTAGGGTTAGGGTTTGGATTTGGGTTAGGTTTAGCTTTAGGGTTAGGGTTAGGGTTAGCGTTAGTGTTTGGGTTTGGGTTAGAGTAAGGTATAGGGTTAGGATTTGGGTTAGGTTTAGTGTTAGGGTTAGGGTTTGGGTTAGGGTTTGGGTTAGGATTAAATTTAGGGTTAGGTTTAGGGGTTAAGGTTAGGGTTACGGTTAGGGTTTGGGTTAGGTTTAGGATTAGGGTTAGGGTTTGGGTTAGGGTTAGGGTTAGGTTTAGGGTTAGGATTAGGGTTTGGTTTGGTTTAGGGTTAGTGTTAGGGTTAGGGGAAGGGTTAGGGTTAGGGTTAGGGTTAGGGGTGGTTTACGGTTAGGGTTAGGGTTTGGGTTTGGGTTTGGTTTAGGGTAAGGGTTAGGGTTAGGGTTAGGATTTGGGTTTGGGTTTGGGTTAGGGTTAGGGTTATGGTTAGGGTTAGGATTTGGGTTAGGGTTAGGGTTAGGGTTAGGGTTAGTGATTGCACTTGGGTTAGGTTTAGTGTTA
>JAJHUQ010000034.1:10592500-10597500 GCA_035773235.1 Eospalax fontanierii | reverse complement strand
TAGTGTTAGGGTTGGTATTAGGATTAGGTTTAGTGTTAGGATTAGGGTTTGGGTTTCGGTTACGGTTAGGGTTAGGGTTAGGGTTTGGGTTAGGGTTTGGGTAAGGGTTAATGTTAGGGTTAGGGTTAGGGGTTTGGGTTTGGGTTTGGGTTAGGGTTAGGTTTAGGGTTAGGGTTAGGATTTGGGTTAGGGTTAGTATTAGGTTTTGGGTTAGGGTTAGGTTTACGGTTAGGGTTTAGGGTTTAGTGTTAGCGTTCGGGTTAGGGTTAGCGTTAGGTTTAAGGTTAGGGTTTGGGTTAGGGTTAAGATTAGGGTTAGGGTTAGGGGTTAGGGTTAGGGTTAGGGTTAGGGTTCGGGTTACGGTTAGGGTTAGGGTTAGGGTTAGAGTTAGGGTTAGGTTAGGGTTAGGGTTAGGGTTAGGGTTAGTATTAGGATTAGGTTTAGTGTTAGGATTAGGGTTTGGGTTTCGGTTAGGGTTAGGGTTATGGTTAGGGTTTGGGTTAGTGTTTGAGTTAGGGTTAAGTTTAGGGTTAGGGTTAGGGTTAGGGTTAGGGTTTGGGTTTGGGTTTGGGTTAGGGTTAGGTTTAGGGTTAGGGTTAGGATTTGGGTTAGGGTTCGTGTTAGGGTTAGCGTTAGGTTTAAGGTTAGGGTTTGGGTGAGGGTTAAGATTAGGGTTAGGGTTGGGTGGTAGGCTTAGGGTTAGGCTTAGGGTTCGGGTTACGGTTAGGGTTTAGGTTTGGGTTAGGTTTAGGGTTATGATTAGGGTAAGGGTTAGGGTTAGTGTTAGGGTTAGGTTTAATGTAAGGATTAGGATTTGGGTTTCGGTTAGGGTCAGGGTTAGGGTTAGGGTTAGGGTAAGTGTTTGGGTTAGGGTTATGGTTACGGTTATGGTTAGGGTTAGGATTAGGGTTTGGGTTAGGTTTAGTGTTACGGTTTGGGTTTGATTTAGGGTTACGGATAGGGTTAGGTTAACGTTTGGGTTAGGGTTTAAGTTTAGGTTTAGGGTTAGTGTAAGGGTTAGGTTTAGGGCTTTGGTAAGGGTTAGGGTTAAGGTTAGGCTTAGGGTTAGGGTTTCGTTTAGGGTTAGATTTAGGGTTCGGGTTAGGTTTAGGGTGTGTGTTTGGTTTAGGGTTAGGCTTAGGGTTAGTGTTAGGGTAAGTGTTAGGGTTAGGGTTTGGATTAGGGTTAGGGTTAGGTTTAGGCTTAGCGTTAGGTTTGGTTTGGTTTAGGCTTAGTGTTAGGGTTAGGGTAAGATTAGGGTTAGGGTTAGCGTTAGTGTTAGGGTTAATGTTATTTGTTACGGTTAGGATTTGGGTTAGGGTTTGGGTTAGGGTTAGGGTTAGGGTTACAGTTAGGGTTTAGGGTAGGGTTAGGTTTAGGGATAGGGTTAGGGTTAGGGTTTGTGTTAGGGTTAAGGGTAAGGTTATGGTTAGGGTTGCAGTTTGGGTTAGGGTTAGGGTTAGGTTTAGGTTTATTGTTTAGGCTTGGGTTAGGGTTAGGTTTAGGGTTAGGGTTAGAGTTAGGGTTACGGTTTGGCTTACGGTTAGGGTTAGGGTTATGGCTAGGGTTAGGGTTAGGGTTAGGGTTAGGGTTAGGGGTAGGCGGTAGCGATTGGGTTAGGGTTAGGGTTAGGGTTAGAGTTATGGTTTGCACTTGGGTTAGGGTTAGTGTTAGGGTTGGTATTAGGATTAGGTTTAGTGTTAGGATTAGGGTTTGGGTTTCGGTTACGGTTAGGGTTAGGGTTAGGGTGTGGGTTAGGGTTTGGGTAAGGGTTAAGGTTAGGGTTAGGGTTAGGGGTTTGGGTTTGGGTTTGGGTTAGGGTTAGGTTTAGGGTTAGGGTTAGGATTTGGGTTAGGGTTAGTATTAGGTTTTGGGTTACGGTTAGGTTTACGGTTAGGGTTTAGGGTTTAGTGTTAGCGTTCGGGTTAGGGTTAGCGTTAGGTTTAAGGTTAGGGTTTGGGTTAGGGTTAAGATTAGGGTTAGGGTTAGGGGTTAGGGTTAGGGTTAGGGTTAGGGTTCGGGTTACGGTTAGGGTTTAGGTTTGGGTTAGGGTTAGGGTTAGGTTAAGGGTTAGGGTTAGGGTTAGTGTTAGGGTTAGGGTTAGTTTTAGGGCTTGTGTTAGGGTTAGAGTTAGGGTTAGGGCTTGGATTTAGGTTAGGTTTAAGGTTTGGGTTAGGCTTAGGGTTAGGTTTAGTGTTTGGTTAGGTTTAGGTTTAGATTTAGGGTTAGGGTTAGGGTTAGTGTTAGGGTTAGGTTTTGGGTTTGGGTTAGAGTAAGGTATAGGGTTAGGGTTTGGGTTATGTTTAAAGTTAGGGTTCGGGTTTGTGTTAGGGTTTGTGTTAGGGTTAAGGTTAGGGTTAGGGTTAGGGGTTAGGGTTAGGGTTAGGGTTCGGGTTTGGGTTAGGGTTTGGGTTAAGGTTAGGGTTAGTGTTACGGTTAGGGGTTAGCGTAGGGTTAGGTTTAGGGTTAGGGTTAGGGTTTGTGTTAGGGTTACGGTTAGGTTTATGGTTAGGGTTATGGGTTGGGTTAGGTTTAGGGTTAGGTTTAGGGTTATTGTTTGGGCTTGGGTTAGGGTTAGGTTTAGGGTTAGGGTTAGAGTTAGGGTTAGGGTTTGGATTAGGGTTAGGGTTAGGGCTAGGCGATAGTGATAGGGTTCGGGTTAGGGTTAGGGTTAGGTTTTGGGCTTGGGATAGGGTTAGTGTTAGGGTTAGTATTAGTGTTAGGTTTAGTGTAAGGATTAGTGTTTGGGTTTCGGTTAGGGTTAGGGTTAGGGTTAGGGTTTGGGTTAGCGTTAGGTTTCGCGATACGGTTAGGGTTAGTGTAAGGGTTAGTTTTAGGGTTTGTGTTAGGGTTAGGGTTAGGGTTAGGGTTAGGGTTAGTGTTAGGATTAGAGTTTGTGTTAGATTTAGGTTTAGGGTTAGGGTTAGGTTTTGGCTTTGGGTTAGGGTTAGGGTTAGGGTTAGGGTTTGTTTTAGGGTTAGGTTTAGGGTTAGGGTTGGGGTTTGGGTTAGGGTCAGGGTTAGGGTTAGGGTTAGGGTTAGGGTTGGGGTTAGTGTTAGGGTTAGGGTTAGGGTGTGGGTTTTCGGTTTGGTTTAGGCTTAGGGTTAGGGTTAGGGTAAGTGTTAGGGTTAGGGTTTGGATTAGGGTTAGGGTTAGGTTTAGGCTTAGGGTTAGTGTTTGGTTTGGTTTATGGTTAGTGTTAGCGTTAGGGTAAGGGTTAGGGTTAGGGTTAGGTTTAGGGTTAGTTTTAGGGCTTGGGTTAGGGTTAGGTTTAGGGTTAGGGATTGGGTTTAGGTTAGGTTTAGGGTTTGGGTTAGGCTTAGGGTTAGGGTTTGGGTTTGGGTTTGGGTTAGGTTTAGGTTTAGGGTTAGGGTTTGGGTTTGGGTTAGAGTGGGTATAGGGTTAGGGTTTGGGTTAGGTTTACTGTTAGGTTTAGGGTTTGAGTTAGGGTTTGGGTTAGGGTTAAGGTTAGCGTTAGGGTTAGGTGTTAGGGTTAGGGTTTGGTTTTGGGTTAGAGTAATGTATAGGGTTAGGGTTTGGGTTAGGTTTAGTGTTAGGTTTAGGGTTTGCGTTAGGGTTTGGGTTAGGGTTAAGGTTAGGGTTAGGGTTAGGTTTTGGTTTGGGTTAGGGTTAATGTTACGGATAGGGTAAGGGTTAGGTTTGTGGTTAGGGTTTGGTTTTGGGTTACTGTTAGAGGTTGGTTTATGGTTAGGGTTAGGGTTAGGTTTAGGGGTTCGGATTGGTTTGGGGTAGGGTTAGTGTTAGGATTAGGGATAGAGTTTAGGTTAGGGTTAGGGTTAGGGTTAGGGCTAGGCGGTAGGGATTGGGTTAGGGTTAGGGTTAGGGTTAGGGTTTGCACTTGGGTTAGGGTTAGTGTTAGGGTTAGTATTAGGATTAGGTTTAGTGTTAGGATTATTGTTTGGATTTCGGTTAGGATTAGGGTTAGGGTTAGGGTTTGGGTTAGGGTTTGGGTTAGGGTTAGGGTAAGGGTTCGGGTTAGGTTTAGTGTGTGGGTTTGTTTTAGGGTTAGGCTTAGGGTTAGGTTTAGGGTAAGTGTTAGGGTTAGGGTTTGGTTTAGGGTTAGGGTTAGGTTTAGGCTTTGGGTTAGAGTTAGGGTTTGGTTTAGGGTTAGTGTTAGGGTTAGGGTAAGATTAGGGTTAGGGTTAGGGTTAGGGTTAGGGTTAATGTTAGTTGTTAGGGTTACAGGTAAGGGTTAGGGTTAGGGTTAGGATTTGGGTTAGGGTTTGGGTTAGGGTTAGGGTTAGTGTTACAGTTAGGGTTAGGGTTAGGGTTAGAGTTAGGGTTAGGTTAGGGTTAGGGTTAGGGTTAGGGTTAGTATTAGGATTAGGTTTAGTGTTAGGATTAGGGTTTGGGTTTCGGTTAGGGTTAGGGTTATGGTTAGGGTTTGGGTTAGGGTTTGAGTTAGGGTTAAGTTTAGGGTTAGGGTTAGGGTTTGGGTTTGGGTTTGGGTTAGGGTTAGGTTTATGGTTAGGGTTAGGATTTGGGTTAGGGTTCGTGTTAGGTTTTGGGTTAGGGTTAGGTTTAGGGTTAGGGTTTAGGGTTTAGTGTTAGCGTTCGGGTTAGGGTTAGCGTTAGGTTTAAGGTGAGGGTTTGGGTGAGGGTTAAGATTAGGGTTAGGGTTGGGTGGTAGGCTTAGGGCTAGGCTTCGGGTTCGGGTTACGGTTAGGTTTTAGGTTTGGGTTAGGTCTATGGTTAGGGGGAGGGTAAGGGTTAGGGTTAGTGTTAGGGTTAAGGTTAGTTTTAGGGCTTAAGGGTTGGGTTTTAGTTACAGTAAGGTATAGGGTTAGGGTTTGGGTTAGGTTTAATGTTAGGTTTAGGGTTTGGGTTAGGGTTTGGGTTAGGGTTAAGGTTAGGGTTAGGATTAGGTGTTAGGGTTAGGATTAGGGTTAGGGTTAGTGTTAGGGTTAGATTTAGGGTTAGATTTAGGTTTAGGTTTTCGTTTAGGATTAGGGTTAGGGTTAGGGTTAGGGTTTGGTTTG
>JAJHUQ010000034.1:10565000-10585000 GCA_035773235.1 Eospalax fontanierii | reverse complement strand
TGGATTAGGGTTAGTGTTAGGGTTTGGGTTTGAGTTAGGGTTAGGGTTAGGGTTAGGGTTAGGGTTAGGGTTGGGGTTAGTGTTAGGGTTAGGGTTAAGGTGTGGGTTTGGGTTAAGGTTAGGCTTAGGGTTAGGGTTAGGGTAAGTGTTAGGGTTAGGGTTTGGATTAGGGTTAGGGTTACGTTTAGGCTTATGGTTAGTATTTGTTTTGGTTTAGGGTTAGTGTTAGGGTTATGATAAGGGTTAGGGTTAGGGTTAGATTTCAGGTTAGGGTGAATTTTAAGGCTTGGGTTAGGGTTAGGGTTAGGGTTAGGGATTGGGTTTAGGGTTAGTCTTACGGTTAGGGTTTAGGGTAGGGTTAGGTTTAGGGTTAGGGTTAGGGTTAGGGTTTGTTTTAGGGTTAAAGTTAGGGTTATGGTTAGTGTTGTGGTTTGGGTTAGGGTTAGGGTTGGGTTTAGGGTTAGTGTTTGGGCTTGGGTTAGGGTTAGGTTTAGGGTTAGGTTTAGAGTTAGGGTTAGGGTTTTGCTTAGGCTTAGGGTTAGGGATAGGGCTAGGCAGTAGGGATTGGGTTAGGGTTAGGGTTAGGGTTAGGGTTTGCACTTGGTTTCGGGTTAGTGTTAGGGTTAGTATTAGGGTTAGATTTAGTGTTAGGATTAGGGTTTGGGTTTCGGTTAGGGTTAGTGTTAGGGTTAGGATTTGGGTTAGGTTTTGGGTTAGGGTTAAGGTTAGGGTTGTTTAGGGTTTGGGTTTGGGTTTGGGTAGGGTTAGGTTTAGGGTTAGGGTTAGGATTTGGATTAGGGTTAGTGTTAGGTTTTGGGTTAGGGTTAGGTTTAGGTTTAGGGTTTAGGGTTTAGTGTTAGCGTTCGCGTTAGGGTTAGCGTTAGGTTTAAGGTTAGGGTATGGTTTAGGGTTAAGATTAGGGTTAGGGTTAGGGGTTAGGCTTAGGGTTAGGGTTAGGGTTCGGGTTAGGGTTAGGGTTTAGATTTGGTTTAGGGTTCGGGTTAGGGTTAGGGTTAGGGTTTGGGTTAGGGTTTAGGTTTGGGTTAGGGTTAGGGTTAGGGTTAGGGTTAGTTTTAGGGCTTGGGTTAGGTTTAGGGTTAGGGTCAGGGCTTGGGTTTAGGTTAGGTTTAAAATTTGGGTTAGGCTTAGGGTTAGGTTTTGTGTTTTGGTTAGGCTTAGGTTTAGATTTAGAGTTAGGCTTAGGGTTAGTGTTAGGGTTAGGGTTTGGGTTTGGGTTAGAGTAAGGTATCGGGTTAGGGTTTGGGTTATGTTTAAGGTTAGGGTTAAGGTTTGTGTTAGGGTTTGGTTTAGGGTTAAGGTTAGGGTTATGGTTAGGGGTTAGGGTTAGTGTTAGGGTTATTGTTTGGGTTAGGGTTTGGGTTAAGGTTAGGGTTAGTGTTACGGTTAGAGTTTAGGGTAGGATTAGGTTTAGGGTTAGGGTTAGGGTTAGGGTTTGTGTTAGGGTTACGGTTAGGGTTATGGTTAGGGTTACGAGTTGGGTTAGGGTTAGGTTTAGATTTAGGGTTATTGTTTGGGCTTGGGTTAGGGTTAGGTTTAGGGTTAGGGTTAGAGTTAGGTTTAGGGTTTGGATTAGGGTTAGGGTTAGGGTTAGGGTTAGGGTTTGGGCTAGGCGATCGTGATAGGGTTAGGGTTAGGGTTAGGGTTAGGTTTAGGGCTTGGGATAGGGTTAGTGTTAAGGTTAGTATTAGGGTTAGGTTTAGTGTAAGAATTAGGGTTTGGGTTTCGGTTAGGGTTAGGGTTAGGGTTAGGGTTTGGGTTAATGTTAGGGTTTGGGATACGGTTAGGGTTAGTGTAAGGGTTACTTTTAGGGTTTGTGTTAGGGTTAGGGTTAAGGTTAGTGTTAGGATTAGAGTTTGTGTTAGGTTTAGGTTTAGTGTTAGGGTTAGGGTTTGGGTTTGTGTTAGGGTTAGGGTTACGGTTAGGGTTTGTTTTAGGGTTAGGCTTACGGTTAGGGTTAGGGTTTGGGTTAGAGTCAGGGTTAGGGTTAGGGTTAGGGTTAGGATTATGGTTAGGGTTAGGGTTTAGGTTCTGGTTAGTGTTAGGGTTTGGTTTGAGTTAGGGTTAGGGTTAGGGTTAGGGTTAGGTTTGGGGTTAGTGTTAGGGTTAGGGTTAGTGTGTGGGTTTGGTTTAGGGTTAAGCTTAGTGTTAGGGTTAGGGTAAGTGTTAGGGTTAGGGTTTGGATTAGGGTTAGGGTTAGGTTTAGGCTTAGGGTTAGTGTTAGGTTTGGTTTAGGGTTAGTGTTAGGGTTAGGGTAAGGGCTAGGGTTAGGTTTAGGGTTAGTTTTATGGCTTGGGTTAGGGTTAGGGTTAGGCTAGGGATTGGGTTTAGGTTAGGTTTAGGGTTTGGGTTATTCTTAGGGTTAGGGTTAGGGTTTGGGTTTGGGTTTGGGTTAGGTTTAGGTTTAGGTTTTGGGTTAGTGTTAGGGTTTGGGTTTGGGTTAGAGTAAGGTATAGGGTTAGGGTTTGGGTTACGTTTAGTGTTAGGTTTAGGGTTTGGGTTAGGGTTTGGGTTAGGGTTAAGGTTAGGGTTAGGGTTAGGGTTTGTGTTAGGGTTAGGGTTAGGGTTAGGGTTAGATTTAGGGTTAGATTTAGGTTTAGGTTTTGGGTTAGGATTAGGGTTAGGGTTATGGTTAGGGTTTGGTTTGGGTTAGGGTTAATGTTACGGATAGGGTAAGGCTTAGCTTTCGGGTTATGGTTTGGTTTAGGCTTACTCTTAGAGGTTGGTTTAGGGTTAGGGTTAGGGTTTGGGTTAGGGGTTCGGTTTGGTTTGGGGGAGGGTTAGTGTTAGGGTTAGATTTTAGGTTTTGGTTAGGGTTAGGGTTACGGTTAGTGTTTAGGTTTTTGTTAGGGTTAGGGTTAGGGTAGGGTTTGGGTTAGGGTTTAGGTTTGTGTTAGGGTTACGGTTAGGGTTAGTTTTAGGGCTTGGGTTAGGGTTAGGGTTAGGGTTAGGGCTTGGGTTTAGGTTAGGTTTAAGGTTTGGGTTAGGCTTAGCGTTAGGGTTTGTGTTTCGGTTAGGTTTAGGTTTAGGGTTAGCTTTAGGGTTAGGGTTAGTGTTAGGGTTAGGGTTTGGGTTTGGGTTAGAGTAAGGTTAAGGTTAGGTTTTGGGTTAGGTTTAAAGTTAGGGTTAGGGTTTGGGTTAGGGTTTGGGTTAGGGTTAAGGTTAGGGTTAGGGTTAGGGTTAGGGGTTAGGTTTAGTGTTAGGGTTAGGGTTTGTGTTAGGGTTTGGGTTACGGTTAGGGTTAGTGTTACGTATAGGGTTTAGGGTAGGGTTATGTTTAGGGTTAGGGTTAGGGTTAGGGTGTGTGTTAGGGTTACGGTTAGGGTTATAGTTAGGGTTACGGTTTGGGTTAGGGTTACGGTTAGGTTTAGGGTTAGTGTTTGGGCTTGGGTTAGGGTTAGATTTAGGGTTAGGGTTAGAGTTAGGGTTAGGGTTTGGCTTAGGGTTAGGATTAGGGTTAGGGTTAGGGTTAGGGTTAGGGCTAGGCGATAGGAATAGGGTTTGGGTTAGGGTTAGGGTTAGGGTTTGGGCATGGGTTAGGATTAGTTTTAGGGTTAGTATTAGGGTTAGGTTTAGTGTTAGGATTAGGGTTTGGGTTTCAGTTAGGGTTACGGTTAGGTTTAGGGTTTGTGTTAGTGTTATGGTTTGGGATAGGGTTAGGGTTAGGGTAAGGGTTAGGGTTAGGGTTTGTGTTAGGGTTAGGGTTATGGTTAGGGTTAGTGTTAGGATTAGGGTTTGTGTTAGGTTTAGGGTTAGGGTTAGGGTTGGGGTTTAGGTTTGGGTTAGGGTTAGGGTTAGGGCTAGGGTTTGGTTTAGGTTTAGGGTTAGGGTTAGGGTTAGTGTTAGGGTTAGGGTTAGGGTTTCGGTTAGGGTTAAGGTTAGGGTTATTGTTAGGGTTTAGGGTTAGGGTTAGGTTTTGTGTTAGGGTTAGGTTTAGTGTTAGGGTTACGGTTAGGGTTAGCGTTTGGGATAGAGTTAGGGTTAGGTTAAGGTTAGTGTTTGGGCTTGGGTTAGGGTTAGGTTTAGTGTTAGGGTTAGAGTTAGGGTTAGGGTTTGTCTTAGGGTTAGGGTTAGGGTTAGGGCTAGGCGATAGGGATAGGGTTAGTGTTAGGGTTAGGGTCAGTGTTATGGATAGGTTAGGGTTAGGTTTAGGGTTTGGGTTAGGGTTAGTATTAGGTTTAGGGTTAGGGTTAGGGTTTGGTTTGGTTTACGGTTAGTGTGAGGGTTAGGGGAAGGGTTAGTGTTAGGGTTAGGGTTAGATGTGGTTTAGGGTTAGGGTTAGGGGTAGATGTGGTTTAGGGTTAGGGTTTTGGGTAGGATTAAGGTTAGGGTTAAGGTTTAGGTTTGGATTAGAGTTAAGTTTATAGTTGGGGTTTGGTTTAAGGTTAGGTTTAGGGTTAGGGTTGGGGTTAGGGTTAATGTTAGGGTTATGTTTAGGGTTAGGTTTAGGATTAGGATTAGGTTTAGGTTTAGGTTTTGGGTTAGGGTTAGGGTTAGGCTTTGGGTTTGGGTTAGAGTAAGGAATAGGGTTAGGGTTTGGGTTAGGTTTAGTGTTAGGGTTAGGGTTTGGGTTAGGGTTTGGGTTAGGGTTAAGGTTAGGGTTAGGGTTAGGTGTTAGGGTTTGGTTTACGGTTAGGATTAGGGTTAGGGTTAGGGTTAGGTTTAGATTTAGGATTATATTTAGGTTTAGGTTGTGGGTTAGGATTAGGGCTACGGTTAGGGTTAGGGTTTGATTTGGGTTAGGGTTAATGTTACGGATAGGGTAAACGTTAGGTTTGGGGTTAGGGTTTGTTTTAGGGTTACTGTTAGAGGTTGGTTTACGGTTAGGGTTAGGGGTTCGAATTGGTTTGGGGTAGGGTTAGTGTTAGGGTTAGGGATAGAGTTTAGGTTAGGGTTAGGGTTAGGGTTAGGGTTTAGGTTTGGTTTAGCGTTAGGGTTAGGATAGGGTTTGGGTTAGGGTTTAGGTTTGGGTTAACGTTAGGGTTAAGGGTTAGTTTTAGGGCTTGGGTTAGGGTTAGGGTTAGGGTTAGGGCTTGGGTTTAGGTTAGGGTTAGGGTTAGGCTTAGGGATAGGTTTAGGGTTAGGGTTCGGGTTAGGGTTAGGGTTTAGGTTTGGGTTAGGGTTAGGCTTAGGGTTAGGGTTAGTTTTAGGGCTTGGGTTAGGGTTAGGATTAGGGTTAGGGCTTCCGTTTAGGTTAGGTTTAAGCTTTGGGTTAGGCTTAGGGTTAGGTTTTGTGTTTGGGTTTGGGTTTGGGTTAGGGTTAGGTTTAGTGTTAGGGTTTGGATTTGGGTTAGGGTTAGCCTTAGGGTTAAGTTTAGGGTTTGGGTTAGGGTTAAGATTAGGGTTAGGGTTAGGGGTTAGGCTTAGGGTTAGGGTTAGGGTTCGGGTTAGGGTCAGGGTTTAGGTTTGGTTTAGGGTTAGGGTTAGGGTTAGGGTTAGGGTTTGGGTTAGGGTTTAGATTTGGGTTAGGGTTAGGGTTAGGGTTAGGGTTAGGGTTAGGGTTAGTTTTAGGGCTTGGGTTAGGGTTAGGGTTAGGGTTAGGGCTTGGGTTTAGGTTAGGTTTAAGGTTTGGGTTAGGCTTAGGTTAGGTTTTGTGTTTTGTTTAGGTTTAGGTTTAGATTTAGTGTTAGGGTTAGGGTTAGTGTTAGGGTTAGGGTTTGGGTTTGGGTTAGAGTAAGGTATCGGGTTAGGGTTTGGGTTTTGTTTAAGGTTAGGGTTACGGTTTTGTTAGGGTTTGGGTTAGGGTTAAGGTTAGGGTTAGGGTTAGGGGTTAGGGTTAGGGTTAGGGTTAGGTTTTGGGTTAGGGTTTGTGTTAAGGTTAGGGTTAGTGTTATGGTTAGCGTTTAGGGTAGGATTAGGTTTAGGGTTAGGGTTACGGTTAGGGTTTGTGTTAGGGTTACTGTTAGGGTTAGAGTTAGGGTTAGGGTTTGGATTAGGTTAGGGTTAGGGTTAGTGTTAGGTTTAGGGTTAGGGTTAGGGTTTGGTTTGGTTTACGGTTAGTGTGAGAGTTAGGGGAAGGGTTAGGGTTAGGGTTAGGGTTAGGGTTTGGGTTTTTGTTAGGGTTAGTGTTAGGGTTAAGTTTAGGGTTTGGGTTAGTGTTAGGGTTTGGAATTGGGTTAGGGTTAGGGTAAGGTTTAGGCTTAGGTTTTGTGTTAGGGTTAGGATTAGGGTTAGGGTTAGGGTTAGTGTTCGGACTAGGGTTCGGGTTAGGGTTAGGGTTAGGGTTAGTGTTAGGGTTTGGGTTACGGTTAGTGTTGAAGTTTGGGATTGGGTTACGTTTAGGGTTAGAATTAGGATATGGATGAGGGTTAGCGTTAGGGTTTGGTTTAGCATTAGGGTTAGGGTTAGCATTAGGTTAGGGTTTGGGTTAGGGTTACGTTAGGGTTCGGGTTAGGTTTAGGGTTAGTGTCACGGTTAGGGTTTGGATTAGGGTTAGGGTTAGGGTTAGGGTTTGTGTTAGGGTTACGGTTAGGGTTATGGTTTGGGTTAGGGTTAGAGTTAGGTTTAGGGTTAGTGTTTGGGCTTGGGGTAGGGTTAGGTTTAGGGTTATGGTTAGAGTTAAGGTTAGGTTTGGCTTAGGGTTAGGGTTAGGGTTACGTTTCGGGTTAGGGTTAGAGTTAGGGTTAGGGTTTGGCATAGGGTTAGTTTTAGGTTTAGGGTTAGGGTTAGGGCTAGGCGATAGCGAAAGGGTTAGGGTTAGGGTTAGGGTTAGGGTTTGGGTTAGGGTAAGGGTTAGAGTTATGATTTGGGTTAGTATTAGGGTTAGGTTTAGTGTTAGTATTAGGGTTTGGGTTTCGGTTAGGGTTAGGATTAGGGTTAGGATTTGGGTTAGTGTTAGGGTTTGGGATATGGTTAGGGTTAGTGCAAGGTTTAGTGTTAGGGTTTGTTTTAGGGTTAGGGTTAGGGCTAGGGTTAGGGTTAGTGTTAGGATTAGGGTTTGTGTTAGCTTTAGAGTTACGGTTAGGGTTAGGGTTTGGGTTTGCGTTAGGGTTAGGGTTAGGGTTAGGGTTTGGTATAGGGTGAGGGTTATGGTTAGGGGTAGGGTTAGGGTTTGGGTTAGGGTCAGGGTAAGGGTTAGAGTTAGGGTTAGGTTTTGAGTTAGGGTTATGGTTATGGTTAGGGTTAGGGTTAGGATTAGGGTTAGGGTTTGGGTTTGGGTTAGAGTAAGGTATAGGGTTAGGGTTTGTGTTAGGTTTAGTGTTAGGTTTAGGGTTTGGGTTAGGGTTTGGGTTAGGGTTAAGGTTAGGTTTAGGGTTAGGTGTTAGGGTTTTAGTTAGGGTTAGGGTTAGGGTTAGGGTTAGATTTAGGGTTATATTTAGGTTTAGGTTTAGGGTTAGAATTAGGGTTAGGGTTAGGGTTAGGGTTTGGTTTGTGTTAGGGTTAATGTTATGGACTGGGTAAGGGTTAGGTTTGGGGTTAGGGTTTGGTTTAGGTTTACTGTTAGAGGTTGGTTAAGGGTTAGGGTTAGGGTAGGGTTAGGGGTTCGAATTGGTTTGGCGTAGGGTTAGTGTTAGGGTTAGGGATAGAGTTTAGGTTAGGGTTAGGGTTAGGGTTAGTGTTAGGGTTAGGGTTAGGGTTTAGGTTTGGGTTAGGGTTAGGCTTAGGGTTAGGGTTAGTTTTAGGGCTTGGGTTAGGGTTAGGGTTAGGGTTAGGGCTTGCATTTATGTTAGGTTTAAGGTTTGGTTTATGCTTAGGGTTAGGCTTTGTGTTTGGGTTAGGTTTAGGTTTAGGGTTAGGGTTAGGGTTATGGTTAGGATTAGGGTTTGGGTTTGTGTTAGAGTAAGGTATCGGGTTAGGGTTTGGGTTAGTTTTAAGGTTAGGGTTAGGGTTTGGGTTAGGGTTTGGGTTAAGGGTTAAGGTTAGGGTTAGGGTTAGGGGTTAGGGTTAATGTTAGGGTTTTTGTTAGGGTTAGGGTTAGTGTTGTGGTTAGCATTTAGGGTAGGGTTAGGTTTAGGGTTAGGGTTAGGTTTAGGGTTTGTGTTAGGGTTACGGTTAGGGTGATGGTTAGGGTTACGGTTTAGGGTTAGGTTTAGGGTTAGGGTTAGGGTTTGGGTTAGGGTCAGGGTTAGGGTTAGGATTAGGGTTAGGGTTTGGGTTAGGGTTATGGTTATGGTTAGGGTTAGGTTTATTGTTAGGGTTAGGGTTAGGGTTTGGGTTAGGTTTAGTGTTACGGTTTGGGTTTGAGTTAGGGTTAGGATCAGGGTTAGGGTTGGTGTTAGTGTTAGGGTTCGGGTAAGTTTTAGGGTTAGGTCAGGTTTAGAGTTAGAGTTAGGTTTCGGTTTTGGGTTAGGGTTATGGTTATGGTTAGGGTTAGGGTTAGGATTAGGGTTAGGGTTTGGGTATGGGTTAGAGTAAGGTATAAGGTTAGGGTTTGTGTTAGGTTTAGTGTTAGGGTTAGGGTTTGGGTTAGGGTTTGGGTTAGGTTTAAGGTTAGGTTTAGGGTTAGGTGTTATGGTTTGAGTTAGGGTTAGGGTTAGGGTTAGGGTTAGGTTTAGATTTAGGGTTATATTTAGGTTTAGGTTTAGGGTTAGAATTAGGGTTAGGGTTAGGTTTAGGGTTTGGTTTGGGTTAGGGTTAATGTTACGGACTGGGTAAGGGTTAGGTTTGGGGTTAGGGTTTGGTTTAGGTTTACTGTTAGAGGTTGGTTAAGGGTTAGGGTTAGGGTAGGATTAGGGGTTCGAATTGGTGTGGTGAAGGGTAAGAGTTAGCGTTAGGGTTAGACTTTACTTTAGGGTTAGGTTTAGGGTTAGGGTAAGGGTTAGGGTTTAGCTTTGGTTTAGCGTTAGGGTTAGGATAGTCTTTGGGTTAGGGTTTAGGTTTGGTTTAGGGTTAGGTTTAGGGTTAGTTTTAGGGCTAGGGTTAGGGTTAGGGTTAGGGTTAGGCTTAGGGCTTGGGTTTAGTTTAGGGTTAGGGTTAGGGTTAGGGTTAGGGTTAGGTTAGGGTTCGGGTTAGGGTTAGGGTTTAGGTTTGGGTTAGGGTTAGGCTTAGGGTTAGGGTTAGTTTTAGGGCTTGGGTTAGGGTTAGGGTTAGGGTTAGGGCTTGCGTTTAGGTTAGGTTTAAGGTTTGGTTTATGCTTAGGGTTAGGCTTTGTGTTTTGGTTAGGTTTAGGTTTAGGGTTAGGGTTAGGGTTATGGTTAGTGTTAGGGTTCGGGTTAGTTTTAGGGTTAGGTCAGGGTTAGAGTTAGAGTTAGGTTTAGGTTTTGGGTTAGGGTTATGGTTATGGTTAGGGTTAGGGTTAGGATTAGGGTTAGTGTTTGGGTTTGGGTTAGAGTAAGGTATAGGGTTAGTGTTTGTGTTAGGTTTAGTGTTAGGGTTAGGGTTTGGGTTAGGGTTAAGGTTAGGTTTATGGTTAGGTGTTATGGTTTGAGTTAGGGTTAGGGTTAGGGTTAGGGTTAGGTTTAGATTTAGGGTTATATTTAGGTTTAGGTTTAGGGTTAGAATTAGGGTTAGGGTTAGGGTTAGGGTTTGGTTTGTGTTAGGGTTAATGTTACGGACAGGGTAAGGGTTAGGTTTGGGGTTAGGGGTTGGTTTAGGTTTACTGTTAGAGGTTGGTTTAGGGTTAGGGTTAGGGTAGGGTTAGGGGTTCGAATTGGTTTGGCGTAGGGTTAGTGTTAGGGTTAGGGATAGAGTTTAGGTTAGTGTTAGGGTTAGGGTTTAGGTTTGGTTTAGGGTTAGGGTTAGGATAGTGTTTGGGTTAGGTTTAGGTTTGGTTTAGGGTTAGGGTTAGGGTTAGTTTTAGGGCTAGTGTTAGGGTTAGGGTTAGGGTTAGGGCTTGGGTTTAGGTTAGGGTTAGGGTTAGGGTTAGGGTTAGGGGTAGGGTTAGGTTAGGGTTAGGGTTAGGGTTAGGGTTAGGGTTAGGGTTAGGGTTTAGGTTTGGGTTAGGGTTAGGGTTAGGCTTAGGGTTAGGGTTAGTTTTAGGGCTTGGGTTAGGGTTAGGGTTAGGGTTAGGGTTAGGGCTTGCGTTTAGGTTAGGTTTAATGTTTGGTTTATGCTTAGGGTTAGGCTTTGTGTTTGGGTTAGGTGTAGGTTTAGGGTTAGGGTTAGGGTTATGGTTAGGGTTAGGGTTTGGATTTGGGTTAGAGTAAGGTATCGGGTTAGGGTTTGGGTTAGTTTTAAGGTTAGGGTTAGGGTTTGGGTTAGGGTTTGGGTTAGGGTTAAGGTTAGGTTTAGGGTTAGGGGTTAGGGTTAATGTTAGGGTTTTTGTTAGGGTTAGGGTTAGTGTTGTGGTTAGCATTTAGGTTAGGTTTAGGTTTAGGGTTAGGGTTAGGGTTAGGGTTTGTGTTAGGGTTACGGTTAGGGTGATGGTTAGTGTTACCGTTTATGGTTAGGTTTAGGGTTAGGGTTAAGGCTAGGGTTAGAATTTGGGTTAGGGTCAGGGTTAGGGTTAGGGGTAGGGTAAGGGTTTGGGTTAGGGTTATGGTAATGGTTAGTGTTAGGATTATTGTTAGGGTTAGGGTTTGGGTTTGGGTTAGGTTTAGTGTTACGGTTTGGGTTTGAGTTAGGGTTAGGGTTAGGGTTAGGGTTAGGGTTGGTGTTAGTGTTAGGGTTCGGGTTAGGTTTAGGGTTAGGGTTAGGGTTAGGGTTAGTGTTAGGGTTAGGGTAACGGTTAGGGTTAGGGTTAGGGTTAGGGTTAGGGTTAGGTTTAGGCTTAGGGTTAGGGTTTGGTTTGGTTTAGGGTTAGTGTTAGGTTTAGGGTTTGGATTAGGGTTAGGGTTAGGGCTAGGCGATAGTGATAGGGTTAGGGTTAGGGTTAGGGTTAGGTTTTGGGCTTGGGATAGGGTTAGTGTTAGGGTTAGTATTAGGGTTAGGTTTAGTGTTAGGATTAGTATTTGGGTTTTGGTTAGTGTTAGGTTTAGGGTTAGGGTTTAGGTTAGTGTTAGGGTTTGGGAGAGGTTTAGGGGTAGGGTAAGGGTTAGGGTTAGGTTTTGTGTTAGGGTTAGGGTTAGGGTTAGGGTTAGGGTTAGGGTTATGGTTAGGGTATCGGTTTGGTTTAGGGTTAGGGTTAGGTTTAGGGTTAGTGTTTGGGCTTGGGTTAGGGTTAGGTTTAGGGTTAGGGTTAGAGTTAGGGTTAGGATTTGGCTTAGGGTTAGGGTTAGGGTTAGGTTTCGGGTTAGGGTTAGAGTTAGGGTTAGGGTTTGGCTTAGGGTTAGGTTTAGGTTTAGCGTTAGGGTTAGGGCTAGGCCATAGCGATAGGGTTAGGGTTAGAGTTAGGGTTAGGGTTTGGGTTAGGGTTAGGTTTAGGGTTATGATTAGGGTTATTATTAGGGTTAGGTTTAGTGTTAGGATTAGGGTTTGGGTTTCGGTTAGGGTTAGGGTTAGGGTTAAGTTTTGGGTTAGTGTTAGGGTTTGGGATATGGTTAGGGTTAGTGTAAGGGTTAGTTTTAGGGTTTGTTTTAGGGTTAGGGTTAGTGTTAGGGTTAGGGGAAGGGTTAGGGTTAGTGTTAGGGGTGTTTTAGGGTTAGGGTTAGGGTTAGGATTAAAGTTAGGGTTAAGGTTTAAGTTTGGGTTAGAGTTAGGTTTAGAGTTGGGGTTTGGTTTACCTTTAGGTTTAGGGTTAGGGTTGGGGTTAGGGTTAGGGTTAGGGTTAGGGTTAGGGTTAGGTTTAGGATTAGGGTTAGGTTCAGGTATAGGTTTTGGGTTAGGGTTAGGGTTAGGGTTAGGGTTAGGGTTTGGTTTGGGTTACGGTTAATGTTACTGATAGGGTAAGGCTTCGGTTTGGGGTTAGGGTTAGGTTTAGGGTAACTGTTATAGGTTGGTTGAGGGTTAGGGTTAGGGTTAGGGTTAGGGATTGGTTTGGGGTAGGGTTAGTGTTAGGGTTAGGGATAGAGTTTAGGTTAGGTTTAGGGTTAGGGTTAGGGTTAGGGTTTAGGTTTGGTTTAGGGTTAGGGTTAGGGTTAGGGTTTGGGTTAGGGTTTTGGTTTGGGTTAGGGTTAGGGTTAGGGTTAATTTTAGGGCTTGGGTTAGGGTTAGGGTTAGGGTTAGGGCTTGGGTTTAGGTTAGGTTTAATGTTGGGGTTAGGCTTAGGATTAGGGTTTGTGTTTGGGTTAGGTTTAGCTTTAGGGTTAGTGTGAGGGTTAGGGTTAGTTTTAGCGTTAGGGTTAGGGTTAGGGTTAGGGATTGGGTTTAGCTTAGGTTTAGGGTGTGCGTTAGGCTTAGGGTAGGGGTTTGGGTTTGTGTTAGGGTTAAGTTTAGGGTTAGGATTAGGGTTAGGGTTGGGGTTTGTTTTTGGGTTAGAGTCAGGTATCGGGTTAGGGTTTGGGTTAGGTTTAAGTTTAGGGTTAGGGTTTGGGTTAGGGTTTGCGTTCGGGTTAAGATTAGTGTTAGGTTTATGTTTTAGAGTTAGGATTAGGGTTAGGCTTAGGGTTAGGGTTATTGATACGGTTAGGGTTTAGGGTAGGGTTAGCTTAAGGGTTAGGGTTAGGGTTAGGGTGTGTGTTAGTGTTATGGTTAGGGTTATGGTTAGGGTTACGGTTTGGGTTAGGGTTAGGGTTAGGGTTAGGTCAGTGTTTGGGCTTGGGTTAGGGTTAGGTTTAGGGTTAGGGTTAGAGTTAGGGTTAGGGTTTGGCTTAATGTTATGGTTAGGGTTAGAGTTAGGGATAGGGTTACGGCTAGGCGATAGGGATAGGGTTAGGGTTAGGGTTAGGGTTAGCGATTGCACTTGGGTTAGGGTTAGTGTTAGTGTTAGTATTAGGGTTAGCTTTAGTGTTAGGATTAGGGTTTGATTTTCGGTTAGGGTTAGGTTTAGGGTTAGGGTTAGGGTTTGGGTTAGTGTTAAGGTTAGGGTTAGGGTTAGGGTTTGGGTTTGGGTTAGGGTTAGGGTTAGGGTTAGGGTTAAGGTTAGGGTTAGGGTTAGGGTTTGGGTTTGGGTTAGGGTTAGGGTTAGGGTTAGGGTTAGGGTTAGGGTTAGGATTTGTGTTAGGGTTAGTGTTAGGTTTTGGGTTAGGGATAGGTTTAGGGTTAGGGTTCGGGTTAGGGTTAGGGTTTAGGTTTGGGTTAGGGTTAGGCTTAGGGTTAGGGTTAGTTTTAGGGCTTGGGTTAGGGTTAGGATTAGGGTTAGGGCTTCCGTTTAGGTTAGGTTTAAGCTTTGGGTTAGGCTTAGGGTTAGGTTTTGTGTTTGGGTTTGGGTTTGGGTTAGGGTTAGGTTTAGTGTTAGGGTTTGGATTTGGGTTAGGGTTAGCCTTAGGTTTAAGTTTAGGGTTTGGGTTAGGGTTAAGATTAGGGTTAGGGTTAGGGGTTAGGCTTAGGGTTAGGGTTAGGGTTCGGGTTAGGGTCAGGGTTTAGGTTTGGTTTAGGGTTAGGGTTAGGGTTAGGGTTAGGGTTTGGGTTAGGGTTTAGATTTGGGTTAGGGTTAGGGTTAGGGTTAGGGTTAGGGTTAGGGTTAGTTTTAGGGCTTGGGTTAGGGTTAGGGTTAGGGTTAGGGCTTGGGTTTAGGTTAGGTTTAAGGTTTGGGTTAGGCTTAGGTTAGGTTTTGTGTTTTGTTTAGGTTTAGGTTTAGATTTAGTGTTAGGGTTAGGGTTAGTGTTAGGGTTAGGGTTTGGGTTTGGGTTAGAGTAAGGTATCAGGTTAGGGTTTGGGTTTTGTTTAAGGTTAGGGTTACGGTTTTGTTAGGGTTTGGGTTAGGGTTAAGGTTAGGGTTAGGGTTAGGGGTTAGGGTTAGGGTTAGGGTTAGGTTTTGGGTTAGGGTTTGTGTTAAGGTTAGGGTTAGTGTTATGTTTAGCGTTTAGGGTAGGATTAGGTTTAGGGTTAGGGTTCCGGTTAGGGTTTGTGTTAGGGTTACTGTTAGGGTTAGAGTTAGGGTTAGGGTTTGGATTAGGTTAGGGTTAGGGTTAGTGTTAGGTTTAGGGTTAGGGTTAGGGTTTGGTTTGGTTTACGGTTAGTGTGAGAGTTAGGGGAAGGGTTAGGGTTAGGGTTAGGGTTAGGGTTAGGGTTTGGGTTTTTGTTAGGGTTAGGGTTAGGGTTAAGTTTAGGGTTTGGGTTAGTGTTAGGGTTTGGAATTGGGTTAGGGTTAGGGTAAGGTTTAGGCTTAGGTTTTGTGTTAGGGTTAGGATTAGGGTTAGGGTTAGGGTTAGTGTTCGGACTAGGGTTCGGGTTAGGGTTAGGGTTAGGGTTAGTGTTAGGGTTTGGGTTACGGTTAGTGTTGAAGTTTGGGTTTGGGTTAGGTTTAGGGTTAGAATTAGGATTTGGATTAGGGTTAGTGTTAGGGTTTGGGTTAGTGTTAGGGTTAGGGTTAGCATTAGGTTAGGGTTTGGGTTAGGGTTACGTTAGGGTTCGGGTTAGGTTTAGGGTTAGTGTCACGGTTAGGGTTTGGGTTAGAGTTAGGGTTAGGGTTAGGGTTTGTGTTAGGGTTACGGTTAGGGTTATGGTTTGGGTTAGGATTAGAGTTAGGTTTAGGGTTAGTGTTTGGGCTTGGGGTAGGGTTAGGTTTAGGGTTATGGTTAGAGTTAAGGTTAGGTTTGGCTTAGGGTTAGGGTTAGGGTTACGTTTCGGGTTAGGGTTAGAGTTAGGGTTAGGGTTTGGCTTAGGGTTAGTTTTAGGTTTAGGGTTAGGGTTAGGGCTAGGCGATAGCTAAAGGGTTAGGGTTAGGGTTAGGGTTAGGGTTTGGGTTAGGGTAAGGGTTAGAGTTATGATTTGGGTTAGTATTAGGGTTAGGATTAGTGTTAGTATTAGGGTTTGGGTTTCGGTTAGGGTTAGGATTAGGGTTAGGATTTGGGTTAGTGTTAGGGTTTGGGATATGGTTAGGGTTAGTGTAAGGTTTAGTTTTAGGGTTTGTTTTAGGGTTAGGGTTAGGGTTAGGGTTAGGGTTAGGGTTAGGGTTAGTGTTAGGATTAGGGTTTGTGTTAGGTTTAGAGTTACGGTTAGTTTTAGGGTAAGGGTTAGGGTTAGGGTTAGGGTTAGGGTTAGGGTTTGGTATAGGGTGAGGGTTATGGTTAGGGGTAGGGTTAGGGTTTGGGTTAGGGTCAGGGTAAGGGTTAGAGTTAGGGTTAGGTTTTGAGTTAGGGTTATGGTTATGGTTAGGGTTAGGGTTAGGATTAGGGTTAGGGTTTGGGTTTGGGTTAGAGTAAGGTATAGGGTTAGGGTTTGTGTTAGGTTTAGTGTTAGGTTTAGGGTTTGGGTTAGGGTTTGGGTTAGGGTTAAGGTTAGGTTTAGGGTTAGGTGTTAGGGTTTTAGTTAGGGTTAGGGTTAGGGTTAGGGTTAGATTTAGGGTTATATTTAGGTTTAGGTTTAGGGTTAGAATTAGGGTTAGGGTTAGGGTTAGGGTTTGGTTTGTGTTAGGGTTAATGTTATGGACTGGGTAAGGGTTAGGTTTGGGGTTAGGGTTTGGTTTAGGTTTACTGTTAGAGGTTGGTTAAGGGTTAGGGTTAGGGTAGGGTTAGGGGTTCGAATTGGTTTGGCGTAGGGTTAGTGTTAGGGTTAGGGATAGAGTTTAGGTTAGGGTTAGGGTTAGGGTTAGTGTTAGGGTTAGGGTTAGGGTTTAGGTTTGGGTTAGGGTTAGGCTTAGGGTTAGGGTTAGTTTTAGGGCTTGGGTTAGGGTTAGGGTTAGGGTTAGGGCTTGCATTTAGGTTAGGTTTAAGGTTTGGTTTATGCTTAGGGTTAGGCTTTGTGTTTGGGTTAGGTTTAGGTTTAGGGTTAGGGTTAGGGTTATGGTTAGGATTAGGGTTTGGGTTTGGGTTAGAGAAAGGTATCGGGTTAGGGTTTGGGTTAGTTTTAAGGTTAGGGTTAGGGTTTGGGTTAGGGTTTGGGTTAAGGGTTAAGGTTAGGGTTAGGGTTAGGGGTTAGGGTTAATGTTAGGGTTTTTGTTAGGGTTAGGGTTAGTGTTGTGGTTAGCATTTAGGGTAGGGTTAGGATTAGGGTTAGGGTTAGGTTTAGGGTTTGTGTTAGGGTTACGGTTAGGGTGATGGTTAGGGTTACGGTTTAGGGTTAGGTTTAGGGTTAGGGTTAGGGTTAGGGTTTGGGTTAGGGTCAGGGTTAGGGTTAGGATTAGGGTTAGGGTTTGGGTTAGGGTTATGGTTATGGTTAGGGTTAGGTTTATTGTTAGGGTTAGGGTTAGGGTTTGGGTTAGGTTTAGTGTTACGGTTTGGGTTTGAGTTAGGGTTAGGGTCAGGGTTAGGGTTGGTGTTAGTGTTAGGGTTCGGGTTAGTTTTAGGGTTAGGTCAGGTTTAGAGTTAGAGTTAGGTTTCGGTTTTGGGTTAGGGTTATGGTTATGGTTAGGGTTAGGGTTAGGATTAGGGTTAGGGTTTGGGTATGGGTTAGAGTAAGGTATAAGGTTAGGGTTTGTGTTAGGTTTAGTGTTAGGGTTAGGGTTTGGGTTAGGGTTTGGGTTAGGTTTAAGGTTAGGTTTAGGGTTAGGTGTTATGGTTTGAGTTAGGGTTAGGGTTAGGGTTAGGGTTAGGTTTAGATTTAGGGTTATATTTAGGTTTAGGTTTAGGGTTAGAATTAGGGTCAGGGTTAGGTTTAGGGTTTGGTTTGAGTTAGGGTTAATGTTACGGAGTGGGTAAGGGTTAGGTTTGGCGTTAGGGTTTGGTTTAGGTTTACTGTTAGAGGTTGGTTAAGGGTTAGGGTTAGGGTAGGATTAGGGGTTCGAATTGGTTTGGCGTAGGGTTAGTGTTAGGGTTAGGGATAGAGTTTAGGTTAGGGTTAGGTTTAGGGTTAGGGTTAGGGTTAGGGTTAGGGTTTAGCTTTGGTTTAGCGTTAGGGTTAGGATAGTGTTTTGGTTAGGGTTTAGGTTTGGTTTAGGGTTAGGTTTAGGGTTAGTTTTAGGGCTAGGGTTAGGGTAAGGGCTAGGGTTAGGCTTAGGGCTTGGGTTTAGTTTAGGGTTAGGGTTAGGGTTAGGGTTATGGTTAGGTTAGGGTTCAGGTTAGGGTTAGGGTTTAGGTTTGGGTTAGGGTTAGGCTTAGGGTTAGGGTTAGTTTTAGGGCTTGGGTTAGGGTTAGGGTTAGGGTTAGGGCTTGCGTTTAGGTTAGGTTTAAGGTTTGGTTTATGCTTAGGGTTAGGCTTTGTGTTTTGGTTAGGTGGAGGTTTAGGGTTAGGGTTAGGGTTGTGGTTAGTGTAAGGGTTCGGGTAAGTTTTAGGGTTAGGTCAGGGTTAGAGTTAGAGTTAGGTTTAGGTTTTGGGTTAGGGTTATGGTTATGGTTAGGGTTAGGGTTAGGATTAGGGTTAGGGTTTGGGTTTGGGTTAGAGTAAGGTATAGGGTTAGTGTTTGTGTTAGGTTTAGTGTTAGGGTTAGGGTTTGGGTTAGGGTTAAGGTTAGGTTTAGGGTTAGGTGTTATGGTTTGAGTTAGGGTTAGGGTTAGGGTTAGGGTTAGGTTTAGATTTAGGGTTATATTTAGGTTTAGGTTTAGGGTTAGAATTAGGGTTAGGGTTAGGGTTAAGGTTTGGTTTGTGTTAGGGTTAATGTTACGGACAGGGTAAGGGTTAGGTTTGGGGTTAGGGGTTGGTTTAGGTTTACTGTTAGAGGTTGGTTTAGGGTTAGGGTTAGGGTAGGGTTAGGGGTTCGAATTGGTTTGGCGTAGGGTTAGTGTTAGGGTTAGGGATAGAGTTTAGGTTAGTGTTAGGGTTAGGGTTAGGGTTAGGGTTTAGGTTTGGTTTAGGGTTAGGGTTAGGATAGTGTTTGGGTTAGGTTTAGGTTTGGTCTAGGGTTAGGGTTAGGGTTAGTTTTAGGGCTAGGGTTAGGGTTAGGGTTAGGGTTAGGGCTTGGGTTTAGGTAAGGGTTAGGGTTAGGGTTAGGGTTAGGGTTAGGGTTAGGTTAGGGTTAGGGTTAGGGTTAGGGTTAGGGTTAGGGTTAGGGTTTAGGTTTGGGTTAGGGTTAGGGTTAGGCTTAGGGTTAGGGTTAGTTTTAGGGCTTGGGTTAGGGTTAGGGTTAGGGTTAGGGTTAGGGCTTGCGTTTAGGTTAGGTTTAATGTTTGGTTTATGCTTAGGGTTAGGCTTTGTGTTTGGGTTAGGTGTAGGTTTAGGGTTAGGGTTAGGGTTATGGTTAGGGTTAGGGTTTGGATTTGGGTTAGAGCAAGGTATCGGGTTAGGGTTTGGGTTAGTTTTAAGGTTAGGGTTAGGGTTTGGGTTAGGGTTTGGGTTAGGGTTAAGGTTAGGATTAGGGTTAGGGGTTAGGGTTAATGTTAGGGTTTTTGTTAGGGTTAGGGTTAGTGTTGTGGTTAGCATTTAGGTTAGGTTTAGGTTTAGGGTTAGGGTTAGGGTTAGGGTTTGTGTTAGGGTTACGGTTAGGGTGATGGTTAGTGTTACCGTTTATGGTTAGGTTTAGGGTTAGGGTTAAGGTTAGGGTTAGGATTTGGGTTAGGGTCAGGGTTAGGGTTAGGGTTAGGGTAAGGGTTTGGGTTAGGGTTATGGTTATGGTTAGGGTTAGGATTATTGTTAGGGTTAGGGTTTGGGTTTGGGTTAGGTTTAGTGTTACGGTTTGGGTTTGAGTTAGGGTTAGGGTTAGGGTTAGGGTTAGGGTTGGTGTTAGTGTTAGGGTTCGGGTTAGGTTTAGGGTTAGGGTTAGGGTTAGGGTTAGTGTTAGGGTTAGGGTAACGGTTAGGGTTAGGGTTAGGGTTAGGGTTAGGTTTAGGTTTAGGCTTAGGGTTAGGGTTTGGTTTGGTTTAGGGTTAGTGTTAGGTTTAGGGTTTCGATTAGGGTTAGGGTTAGGGCTAGGCGATAGTGATAGGGTTAGGGTTAGGGTTAGGGTTAGGTTTTGGGCTTGGGATAGGGTTAGTGTTAGGGTTAGTATTAGGGTTAGGTTTAGTGTTAGGATTAGTATTTGGGTTTTGGTTAGGGTTAGGTTTAGGGTTAGGGTTTAGATTAGTGTTAGGGTTTGGGAGAGGTTTAGGGGTAGGGTAAGGGTTAGGGTTAGGTTTTGTGTTAGGGTTAGGGTTAGGGTTAGGGTTAGGGTTAGGGTTATGGTTAGGGTATCGGTTTGGTTTAGGGTTAGGTTTAGGTTTAGGGTTAGTGTTTGGGCTTGGGTTAGGGTTAGGTTTAGGGTTAGGGTTAGAGTTAGGGTTAGGATTTGGCTTAGGGTTAGGGTTAGGGTTAGGTTTCGGGTTAGGGTTAGAGTTAGGGTTAGGGTTTGGCTTAGGGTTAGGTTTAGGTTTAGCGTTAGGGTTAGGGCTAGGCCATAGCGATAGGGTTACGGTTAGAGTTAGGGTTAGGGTTTGGGTTAGGGTTAGGTTTAGGGTTATGATTAGGGTTATTATTAGGGTTAGGTTTAGTGTTAGGATTAGGGTTTGGGTTTCGGTTAGGGTTAGGGTTAGGGTTAAGTTTTGGGTTAGTGTTAGGGTTTGGGATATGGTTAGGGTTAGTGTAAGGGTTAGTTTTAGGGTTTGTTTTAGGGTTAGGGTTAGTGTTAGGGTTAGGGGAAGGGTTAGGGTTAGTGTTAGGGGTGTTTTAGGGTTAGGGTTAGGGTTAGGATTAAAGTTAGGGTTAAGGTTTAAGTTTGGGTTAGAGTTAGGTTTAGAGTTGGGGTTTGGTTTACCTTTAGGTTTAGGGTTAGGGTTGGGGTTAGGGTTAGGGTTAGGGTTAGGGTTAGGGTTAGGTTTAGGATTAGGGTTAGGTTCAGGTATAGGTTTTGGGTTAGGGTTAGGGTTAGGGTTAGGGTTAGGGTTTGGTTTGGGTTACGGTTAATGTTACTGATAGGGTAAGGCTTCGGTTTGGGGTTAGGGTTAGGTTTAGGGTAACTGTTATAGGTTGGTTGAGGGTTAGGGTTAGGGTTAGGGTTAGGGTTAGGGTTAGGGATTGGTTTGGGGTAGGGTTAGTGTTAGGGTTAGGGATAGAGTTTAGGTTAGGTTTAGGGTTAGGGTTAGGGTTAGGGTTTAGGTTTGGTTTAGGGTTAGGGTTAGGGTAAGGGTTTGGGTTAGGGTTTTGGTTTGGGTTAGGGTTAGGGTTAGGGTTAATTTTAGGGCTTGGGTTAGGGTTAGGGTTAGGGTTAGGGCTTGGGTTTAGGTTAGGTTTAATGTTGGGGTTAGGCTTAGGATTAGGGTTTGTGTTTGGGTTAGGTT
>JAJHUQ010000034.1:10547500-10550000 GCA_035773235.1 Eospalax fontanierii | reverse complement strand
TTATGGTTATGGTTAGGGATAGGATTATTGTTAGGGTTAGGGTTAGGGTTTGGGTTAGGTTTAGTGTTACGGTTTGGGTTTGAGTAGGGTTAGGGTTAGGGTTAGGGTTAGGGTTGGTGTTAGTGTTAGGGTTCGGGTTAGGTTTAGGGTTAGGGTTAGGGTTAGTGTTAGGGTTAGGGTAACGGTTAGGGTTATGGTTATGGTTAGGGTTAGGGTTAGGATTAGGGTTAGGGTTTGGGTTTGGGTTAGAGTAAGGTATAGGGTTAGGGTTTGTGTTAGGTTTAATGTTAGGGTTAGGGTTTGGGTTAGGGTTTGGGTTAGGGTTAAGGTTAGGTTTAGGGTTAGGTGTTATGATTTGAGTTAGGGTTAGGGTTAGGGTTAGGGTTAGGTTTAGATTTAGGGTTATATTTAGGTTAGGTTTAGGGTTAGAATTAGGGTTAGGGTTAGGGTTAGGGTTTGGTTTGTGTTAGGGTTAATGTTACGGACAGGGTAAGGGTTAGGTTTGGGGTTAGGGTTTGGTTTACTTTTACTGTTAGAGGTTGGTTTAGGGTTAGGGTTAGGGTAGGGTTAGGGGTTCGAATTGGTTTGGCGTAGCGTTAGTGTTAGGGTTAGGGATAGAGTTTAGGTTAGGGTTAGGGTTAGGGTTAGGGTTAGGGTTTGGTTTAGGGTTACTCCTAGAGGTTGGTTTAGGGTTAGGGTTAGGGTTAGGCTTCGGGTTAGGGGTTTTGTTTGGTTTGAGGTTGGGTTAGTGTTAGGGTTAGGGATAGAGTTTAGGTTAGGGTTAGGGTTAGGGTTAGGGTTAGGGTTAGGGGTTGGTTTAGGGTTATGGTTATGGTTAGGGTTAGGATTATTGTTAGGGTTAGGGTTAGGGTTTGGGTTAGGTTTAGTGTTACGGTTTGGGTTTGAGTTAGGGTTAGGGTTAGGGTTAGGGTTAGGGTTGGTGTTAGTGTTAGGGTTCGGGTTAGTTTTAGGGTTAGGGTCAGGGTTAGGGTTAGAGTTAGGTTTAGGTTTTGGGTTAGGGTTATGGTTATGGTTAGGGTTAGGGTTAGAATTAGGGTTAGGGTTTGGGTTTGGGTTAGAGTAAGGTATAGGGTTAGGGTTTGTGTTAGGTTTAATGTTAGGGTTAGGGTTTGGGTTAGGGTTTGGGTTAGGGTTAAGGTTAGGTTTAGGGTTAGGTGTTATGGTTTGAGTTAGGGTTAGGTTTAGGGTTAGGTTTAGATTTAGGGTTATATTTAGGTTAGGTTTAGGGTTAGAATTAGGGTTAGGGTTAGGGTTAGGGTTTGGTTTGTGTTAGGGTTAATGTTACGGACAGGGTAAGGGTTAGGTTTGGGGTTAGGGTTTGGTTTACTTTTACTGTTAGAGGTTGGTTTAGGGTTAGGGTTAGGGTAGGGTTAGGGGTTCGAATTGGTTTGGCGTAGCGTTAGTGTTAGGGTTAGGGATAGAGTTTAGGTTAGGGTTAGCATTAGTGTTAGGATTAGGGTTAGGGTTTAGGGTTACTCCTAGAGGTTGGTTTAGGGTTAGGGTTAGGGTTAGGCTTACGGTTAGGGGTTCTGTTTGGTTTGAGGTTGGGTTAGTGTTAGGGTTAGGAATAGAGTTTAGGTTAGGGTTAGGGTTAGGGTTAGGGTTAGGGTTAGGGGTTGGTTTAGGGTTATGGTTATGGTTAGGGTTAGGATTATTGTTAGGGTTAGGGTTAGGGTTTGGGTTAGGTTTAGTGTTACGGTTTGGGTTTGAGTTAGGGTTAGGGTTAGGGTTGGTGTTAGTGTTAGGGTTCGGGTTAGTTTTAGGGTTAGGGTCAGGGTTAGGGTTAGAGTTAGGTTTAGGTTTTGGGTTAGGGTTATGGTTATGGTTAGGGTTAGGGTTAGAATTAGGGTTAGGGTTTGGGTTTGGGTTAGAGTAAGGTATAGGGTTAGGGTTTGTGTTAGGTTTAATGTTAGGGTTAGGGTTTGGGTTAGGGTTTGGGTTAGGGTTAAGGTTAGGTTTAGGGTTAGGTGTTATGGTTTGAGTTAGGGTTAGGTTTAGGGTTAGGTTTAGATTTAGGGTTATATTTAGGTTTAGGTTTAGGGTTAGAATTAGGGTTAGGGTTAGGGTTAGGGTTTGGTTTGTGTTAGGGTTAATGTTACGGACAGGGTAAGGGTTAGGTTTGGGGTTAGGGTTTGGTTTAGGTTTACTGTTAGACGTTGGTTTAGGGTTAGGGTAAGGGTAGGGTTAGGGGGTCGAATTGGTTTGGCGTAGGGTGAGTGTTAGGGTGAGGGATAGAGTTGGGGTTAGGGTTAAGGTGAGTGTTAGGGTGAGGGTTTAGGTTTGGTTTAGGGTTAGGGTTAGGATAGTGTTTGGGTTAGGATTTAGGTATGGTTTATGGTTAGGGTTAGGGTTAGTTTTAGGGCTAGGGTTAGGGTTAGGGTTAGGGCTTGGGTTTAGGTTAGGGTTAGGGTTAGGGTTAGGGTTAGGGTTAGGTTAGGGTTAGTGTTAGGGTTAGGGTTAGTTTTAGGGCTTGGGTTAG
>JAJHUQ010000034.1:10532500-10535000 GCA_035773235.1 Eospalax fontanierii | reverse complement strand
GTTAGGGTTAGGGTTTGGGTTAGGGTTTGGGTTAGGGTTAAGGTTAGGTTTAGGGTTAGGTGTTATGATTTGAGTTAGGGTTAGGGTTAGGGTTAGGGTTAGGTTTAGATTTAGGGTTATATTTAGGTTAGGTTTAGGGTTAGAATTAGGGTTAGGGTTAGGGTTAGGGTTTGGTTTGTGTTAGGGTTAATGTTACGGACAGGGTAAGGGTTAGGTTTGGGGTTAGGGTTTGGTTTACTTTTACTGTTAGAGGTTGGTTTAGGGTTAGGGTTAGGGTAGGGTTAGGGGTTCGAATTGGTTTGGCGTAGCGTTAGTGTTAGGGTTAGGGATAGAGTTTAGGTTAGGGTTAGGGTTAGGGTTAGGGTTAGGGTTTGGTTTAGGGTTACTCCTAGAGGTTGGTTTAGGTGTAGGGTTAGGGTTAGGCTTACGGTTAGGGGTTCTGTTTGGTTTGAGGTTGGGTTAGTGTTAGGGTTAGGGATAGAGTTTAGGTTAGGGTTAGGGTTAGGGTTAGGGTTAGGGTTAGGGGTTGGTTTAGGGTTATGGTTATGGTTAGGGTTAGGATTATTGTTAGGGTTAGGGTTAGGGTTTGGGTTAGGTTTAGTGTTACGGTTTGGGTTTGAGTTAGGGTTAGGGTTAGGGTTAGGGTTAGGGTTGGTGTTAGTGTTAGGGTTCGGGTTAGTTTTAGGGTTAGGGTCAGGGTTAGGGTTAGAGTTAGGTTTAGGTTTTGGGTTAGGGTTATGGTTATGGTTAGGGTTAGGGTTAGAATTAGGGTTAGGGTTTGGGTTTGGGTTAGAGTAAGGTATAGGGTTAGGGTTTGTGTTAGGTTTAATGTTAGGGTTAGGGTTTGGGTTAGGGTTTGGGTTAGGGTTAAGGTTAGGTTTAGGGTTAGGTGTTATGGTTTGAGTTAGGGTTAGGTTTAGGGTTAGGTTTAGATTTAGGGTTATATTTAGGTTAGGTTTAGGGTTAGAATTAGGGTTAGGGTTAGGGTTAGGGTTTGGTTTGTGTTAGGGTTAATGTTACGGACAGGGTAAGGGTTAGGTTTGGGGTTAGGGTTTGGTTTACTTTTACTGTTAGAGGTTGGTTTAGGGTTAGGGTTAGGGTAGGGTTAGGGGTTCGAATTGGTTTGGCGTAGCGTTAGTGTTAGGGTTAGGGATAGAGTTTAGGTTAGGGTTAGGGTTAGGGTTAGGGTTAGGGTTTGGTTTAGGGTTACTCCTAGAGGTTGGTTTAGGGTTAGGGTTAGGGTTAGGCTTACGGTTAGGGGTTCTGTTTGGTTTGAGGTTGGGTTAGTGTTAGGGTTAGGGATAGAGTTTAGGTTAGGGTTAGGGTTAGGGTTAGGGTTAGGGTTAGGGGTTGGTTTAGGGTTATGGTTATGGTTAGGGTTAGGATTATTGTTAGGGTTAGGGTTAGGGTTTGGGTTAGGTTTAGTGTTACGGTTTGGGTTTGAGTTAGGGTTAGGGTTAGGGTTGGTGTTAGTGTTAGGGTTCGGGTTAGTTTTAGGGTTAGGGTCAGGGTTAGGGTTAGAGTTAGGTTTAGGTTTTGGGTTAGGGTTATGGTTATGGTTAGGGTTAGGGTTAGAATTAGGGTTAGGGTTTGGGTTTGGGTTAGAGTAAGGTATAGGGTTAGGGTTTGTGTTAGGTTTAATGTTAGGGTTAGGGTTTGGGTTAGGGTTTGGGTTAGGGTTAAGGTTAGGTTTAGGGTTAGGTGTTATGGTTTGAGTTAGGGTTAGGTTTAGGGTTAGGTTTAGATTTAGGGTTATATTTAGGTTTAGGTTTAGGGTTAGAATTAGGGTTAGGGTTAGGGTTAGGGTTTGGTTTGTGTTAGGGTTAATGTTACGGACAGGGTAAGGGTTAGGTTTGGGGTTAGGGTTTGGTTTAGGTTTACTGTTAGAGGTTGGTTTAGGGTTAGGGTAAGGGTAGGGTTAGGGGTTCGAATTGGTTTGGCGTAGGGTTAGTGTTAGGGTTAGGGATAGAGTTTAGGTTAGGGTTAAGGTTAGGGTTAGGGTTAGGGTTTAGGTTTGGTTTAGGGTTAGGGTTAGGATAGTGTTTGGGTTAGGATTTAGGTATGGTTTATGGTTAGGGTTAGGGTTAGTTTTAGGGCTAGGGTTAGGGTTAGGGTTAGGGCTTGGGTTTAGGTTAGGGTTAGGGTTAGGGTTAGGGTTAGGGTTAGGTTAGGGTTAGTGTTAGGGTTAGGGTTAGTTTTAGGGCTTGGGTTAGTGTTAGGGTTAGGGTTAGGGCTTGCGTTTAGGTTAGGTTTAAGGTTTGGTTTATGCTTAGGGTTAGGCTTTGTGTTTGGGTTAGGTGTAGGTTTAGGGTTAGGGTTAGGGTTATGGTTAGGGTTAGGGTTTGGGTTTGGGTTAGAGTAAGGTATTTGGTTAGGGTTTTGGTTAGTTTTAAGGTTAGGGTTAGGGTTTGGGTTAGGGTTTGGGTTAGGGTTAAGGTTAGATTTAGGGTTAGGGGTTAGGGTTAATGTTAGGGTTTTTGTTAGGGTTAGGTTTAGTGTT
>JAJHUQ010000034.1:10505000-10507500 GCA_035773235.1 Eospalax fontanierii | reverse complement strand
GTTAGGTTTACGGTTAGGATTAGAGTTAGGGTTAGGGTTTGGCTTAGGGTTAGGGTTAGGGGTTGGCGATAGGGATAGGTTTAGGGTTAGTGTTTGGGTTAGGGTTAGGGTTAGGGTTAGGTTTAGGGATAGGGTTAGGGTTTGGATTGGTTTAGGGTTAGGGTTAGGGTTAGGGTTAGGGTTAGGGGAAGGGTTAGGGTTAGGGTTCGGTTTAGGGGTGGTTTAGGGTTAGCGTTAGGGGTAGGATTAGGGTTAGGGTTAGGGTTAGGGTTAGGGTTAGCGTTGGGGTTAGGGTTAGGGTTAGGATTAGGGTTAGGTTTAGGTTTTGGCTTAGGGTTAGGGTTTGGGTTTGGTTTGGGTTAGGGTTGAAGTTAGGGATAGGGTAAGGGTTAGGTTTGGGGTTAGGGTTAGGTTTACGGTTACCGTTAGAGGTTGGTTTCGGGTTAGGGTTAATGTTAGAGTTAGGGTTAGAGATTGGTTTCGGGTAGGGTTAGTGTTAGGGTTAGGGATAGAGTTTAGGTTAGGGTTAGGGTTAGGGTTAGGGTTAGGGTTTAGGTTTGGTTTAGGGTTAGGGTTAGGGTTAGGGTTTTGGTTAGGGTTTAGATTTGGGTTAGGGTTAGGCTTAGTTTTAGGGTTAGGGTTAGGGCTTGGGTTTAGGTTTGGTTTAAGGTTTGGGTTAGGCTTAGCCTTAGGGTTTTTGTTTGGGTTAGGGTTAAGGTTATGTTTAGGGTTAGGGATTTGGTTTAGGTTAGGTTTAGGGTTTGGATTAGGCTTAGGTTTAAAGTTTAGGTTTGGGTTAGGTTTAGGTTTAGGGTTAGGGTTAGGGTTAGGGTTAGGGTTAGGAATAGGGTTTGTGTTAGGGTTACGTTTAGGGTTATGGTTAGGGTTACGGGGTGGGTTAGGGTTAGGGTTAGGTTTAGGTTTATTGTTTGAGCTTGGGTTAGGGTTAGGTTTAGGGTTCGGGATAGAGTTAGGGTTAGGGTTAATTTAGGGTTTGGGTTAGGTTTAGGGTTAGTGTTATGGTTAGGGTTTGGGTTAGGATTAGGTTTAGGGTTAGGGTTTGTGTTAGGGTTACTGTTAGGGTTATGGTTAGGTTTACGGTTTGGGTTAGGGTTATGGTTAGGTTTAGGGTTAGTGTTTGGGCTTGGGTTAGGTTTAGGTTTAGGGTTAGGGTTAGGGTTAGGGTTAGTGTTTGGGTTTGGTTTAGAGTAAGGTATAGGGTTAGGATTTGGGTTAGGTTTAGTGTTAGGGTTAGGGTTTGGGTTAGGATTAAATTTAGGGTTAGGGTTAGGGGTTAAGGTTAGGGTTAGGGTTAGGGTTTGGGTTAGGTTTAGGATTAGGTTTAGGGTTAGGGTTTACTTTAGTCTTAGGGTTAGGGTTTGGGTTGGTTGAGGGTTAGTGTTAGGGTTAGGGTAAGGGTTAGGATTAGGGTTAGGATTAGGGTTAGGGTTAGTTTTAGGGCTTGGGTTAGGGTTAGGGTTAGGGTTAAGGCTTGGGTTTAGGTTAGGTTTAGGGTTTGAGTTTTGGTTAGGCTTAGGGTTAGGGTTTGGGTTTGGGTTAGGTTTTGCTTTAGGGTTAGGGTTAGGGTTAGGGTTAGTGTTTGGGTTTGGGTTAGAGTAAGGTATAGGTTTAGGATTTGGGTTAGGTTTAGTGTTAGGGTTAGGGTTTGGGTTAGGGTTTGGGTAAGGATTAAATTTAGGGTTAGGGTTAGGGGTTAAGGTTAAGGTTAGGGTTAGGGTTTGGGTTAGGTTTAGGATTAGGTTTAGGGTTTGGGTTAGGGTTAGGGTTAGGTTTAGGGTTAGGGTTAGGGTTTGGTTTGGTTTAGGGTTAGTGTTAGGGTTAGGGGAATGGTTAGGGTTAGGGTTAGGGTTAGTGGTGGTTTACGGTTAGGGTTAGGGTTTGGATTTGGGTTTGGTTTAGGGTTAGGGTTAGGGTTAGGGTTAGGATTTGGGTTTGGGTTTGGGTTAGGTTAGGGTTATGGTTAGGGTTAGGATTTGGGTTAGGTTTAGGGTTAGGGTTAGGGTTAGTGATTGCACTTGGGTTAGGGTTAGTGTTAGGGTTAGTATTAGGGTTAGCTTTAGTGGTAGGATTATGGTTTGGTTTTCGGTTAGGGTTAGGTTTAGGGTTAGGGTTAGTGTTTGGGTTAGAGTTTGGGTTAGTGTTAAGGTTAGGGTTAGGGTTAGGGTTTGGGTTTGGGTTTGGGTTTGGGTTAGGGTTAGGGTTTGGGTTAGGGTTAGGATTCGGGTTAGGGTTAGTGTTAGGTTTTGGGTTAGAGTTAGGTTTATGGTTAGGGTTTAGGGTTTAGTGTTAGGGTTCAGGTTAGGGTTAGGTTTAGGGTTTGGGTTAGGTTTAGGGTTTGGGTTTTTGTTAGGGTTAGGGTTAGAGTTAAGGTTAGGTTTTGGGTTAGTGTTAGGGTTTGGAATAGGGTTAGGGTTAGGGTAAGGTTTAGGGTTAGGTTTTGTGTTAGGGTTAGGATTAGGGTTAGGGTTAGGGTTAGTGT
>JAJHUQ010000034.1:10490000-10500000 GCA_035773235.1 Eospalax fontanierii | reverse complement strand
GCTTAGCTTTAGGGTTAGGGTTAGGGTTACGGTGTGTGTTAGTGTTACGGTTAGGGTTATGGTTAGGGTGACGGTTTGGGTTAGGGTTAGGGTTAGGGTTAGGTCAGTGTTTGGGCTTGGGTTAGGGTTAGGTTTAGGGTTAGGGATAGGGTTAGGGTTAGGGCTAGGCGATAGGGATAGGGTTAGGTTTAGGGTTAGGGTTAGCAATTGCACTTGGGTTAGGGTTACTGTTAGGGTTAGTATTAGGGTTAGGTTTAATGTTAGGATGAGGATTTGGTTTTCGGTTAGGGTTAGGTTTAGGGTTAGGGTTAGGGTTTGGGTTAGGGTTTGGGTTAGTGTTAAGGTTAGGGTCAGGGTTAGGGTTTGGGTTTGGGTTTGGGTTAGGGTTAGGTTTAGGGTTAGGGTTAGGATTTGGGTTAGGGTTAGTGTTAGGTTTTGGGTTAGGGTTAGGTTTAGGGTTAGGGTTTAGGGTTTAGTGTTAAGATTCAGGTTAGGGTTAGGGTTAGGGATTGGGTTAGGGTTAGGGTTTGGGTTTTTGTTAGGGTTAGGGTTAGGGTTAAGGTTAGGGTTTGGGTTAGTGTTAGGGCTTGGAATAGGGTTTGTGTTAGAGTTTGGGTTAGGGTTAAGGTTGAAGTTTGGGTTTGGGTTAGGTTTAGGGTTAGAGTTAGGATTTGGGTTAGGGTGAGTGTTAGGGTTTGGGTTAGGGTTAGGGTTACTGTTAGGGTTAGGGTTTAGGGTTAGGGTTCGGGTTCGGGTTAGGTTTAGGGTTAGCTTTTGGGTTAGGGTTTGGGTTAGGGCTAGGGTTTGGTTTAGGTTTAGGGTTAGTGTTAGGGTTAGGGTTAAGGTTTAGGTTAGTGTAAGGGTTTGGGCTAGGGTTTGGTTTAGGTTTAGGGTTAGGGTTAGGGTTAGGGTTAGGTTTAGGATTTGGGTTAGCGTTAGGTTTAGGGTTAGTGTTACGGTTAGGGTTAGGGTTAGGGTTACGGTTTGTGTTAGAGTTACGGTTAGGGTTATGGTTAGGGTTACGGTTTGGGTTAGGGTTAGGGTTAGGTTTAGGGTTAGTGTTTTGGCTTGGATTAGGGTTAGGTTTAGGGTTATGGTTAGAGTTAGGGTTAGTGTTTGGCTTAGGGTTAGGGTTAGGGTTAGGTTTCGGGTTAGGGTTAGAGTTAGGGTTAGGGTTTGGCTTAGGGTTAGGTTTAGGTTTAGGGTTAGGATTAGGGCTAGGTGATAGTGATAGGGTTAGGGTTAGGGTTAGGGTTAGGGTTTGGGTTAGGGTTAGGGTTAGGGTTAGTATTAGGGTTAGGTTTAGTGTTAGGATTAGGGTTTGGGTTTCGGTTAGGGTTAGGGTTAGGGTTAGGATTAGGGTTTGGGTTAGTGTTAGGTTTTGGGATATGGTGAGGGTTAGTGTAAGGGTTAGTTTTAGGGTTTGTTTTAGGGTTAGGTTTAGTGTTAGGGTTAGTGTTAGGATTAGGGTTTGTGTTAGGTTTAGGGTTAGGGTTAGGGTTAGGGTTTGGCTTAGGGTTAGGGTTAAGGTTAGGGTTAGGGTCAGGGTTAGGGCTAGGCGATAGGAATAGGGTTTGGGTTAGGGTTAGGGTCAGGGTTTGGGCATGGGTTAGGATTAGTTTTAGGGTTAGTATTAGGGTTAGGTTTAGTGTTAGGATTAGGGTTTGGGTTTCAGTTAGGGTTACGGTTAGGGTTAGGGTTTGTGTTAGTGTTAGGGTTTGGGATAGGGTTAGGGTTAGGGTAAGGGTTAGGGTTAGGGTTAAGGTTAGGGTTAGGGTTAGGGTTAGGGCTAGGCGATAGGAATAGGTTTTGGGTTAGGGTTAGGGTTAGGGTTTGGGCATGGGTTAGGATTAGTTTTAGGGTTAGTATTAGGGTTAGGTTTAGTGTTAGGATTAGGGTTTGGGTTTCAGTTAGGGTTACGGTTAGGGTTAGGGTTTGTGTTAGTGTTAGGGTTTGGGATAGGGTTAGGGTTAGGGTAAGGGTTAGGGTTAGGGTTTGTGTTAGGGTTAGGGTTATGGTTAGGGTTAGTGTTAGGATTAGGGTTTGTGTTAGGTTTAGGGTTAGGGTTAGGGTTGGGGTTTAGGTTTGGGTTAGGGGTAGGGTTAGGATTTGGGTTAGGGTCAGGTTTAGGGTTAGAGTTAGGGTTAGATTTTGGGTTAGGGTTATCGTTATGGTTAGGGTTAGGGTTAGGATTAGGGTTAGGGTTAGGGTTTGGATTAGGGTTAGTGTTAGGGTTTGGGTTTGAGTTAGGGTTAGGGTTAGGGTTAGGGTTAGGGTTAGGGTTGGGGTTAGTGTTAGGGTTAGGGTTAAGGTGTGGGTTTGGGTTAAGGTTAGGCTTAGGGTTAGGTTTAGGGTAAGTGTTAGGATTAGGGTTTGGATTAGAGTTAGGGTTAGGTTTAGGCTTATGGTTAGTATTTGTTTTGGTTTAGGGTTAGTGTTAGGGTTATGATAAGGGTTAGGGTTAGGGTTAGATTTCGGGTTAGGGTGAATTTTAAGGCTTGGGTTAATGTTAGGGTTAGGGTTAGGGATTGGGTTTAGGGTTAGTGTTACGGTTAGGGTTTAGGGTAGGGTTAGGTTTAGGGTTAGGGTTAGTGTTAGGGTTTGTTTTAGGATTAAAGTTAGGGTTATGATTAGTGTTGTGGTTTGGGTTAGGGTTAGGGTTGGGTTTAGGGTTAGTGTTTGGGCTTGGGTTAGGGTTAGGTTTAGGGTTAGGTTTAGAGTTAGGGTTAGGGTTTGGCTTAGGCTTAGGGTTAGGGTTAGGGCTAGGCAGTAGGGATTGGGTTAGGGTTAGGGTTAGGGTTTGGGTTTGCACTTGATTTCGGGTTAGTGTTAGGGTTAGTATTAGGGTTAGATTTAGTGTTAGGATTAGGGTTTGGGTTTCGGTTAGTGTTAGGGTTAGGGTTTGGGTTAGGGTTTGGGTTAGTGTTAAGGTTAGGGTTAGGGTTAGGGTTTGGTTTTGGGTTTGGGTTAGGGTTAGGTTTAGGGTTAGGGTTAGGATTTGGGTTAGGGTTAGAGTTAGGTTTACGGTTTGGCCTAGGGTTAGGGTTAGGGTTCGGGGTAGGCGATAGGGATAGGGTTAGGGTTAGGATTGGGGTTAATATTTGGGCTTCGGTTAGAGTTAGTGTTAGGGTTAGGATTAGGGTTAGGTTTAGTGTTAGGATTAGGGTTTGGATTTCGGTTAGGTTTAGGGTTAGGATTAGTGTTTCGTCTTTGGTTAGGGTTAGGTTTAGGGATAGGAGTACGTTTGGGTTTGGCTTACGGTTAGGGGTATTGTTAGGGTTAGGGTTAGGGTTAGTGTTAGGATTAGGCTTTGGGTTAGGGTTAGGTTTAGGGTTAGGGTTAGGGTTAGGGTTGCGGTTGGGGTTTGCGTTTCGGTTAGAGTCAGATATCTTGTTAGGTTTTGGGTTAGATTTAAGGTTACGGTTAGCGTTTGGGTTAGGGTTTGCGTTCGGGTTAAGATTAGAGTTAGGGTTAGGGGTTAGGGTTAGGGTTAGGCTTAGGGTTAAGGTTAGGGTTATTGTTACGGTTAGGGTTTAGGGTAGGCTTAGCTTTAGGGTTAGGGTTAGGGTTACGGTGTGTGTTAGTGTTACGGTTAGGGTTATGGTTAGGGTGACGGTTTGGGTTAGGGTTAGGGTTAGGGTTAGGTCAGTGTTTGGGCTTGGGTTAGGGTTAGGTTTAGGGTTAGGGATAGGGTTAGGGTTAGGGCTAGGCGATACGGATAGGGTTAGGTTTAGGGTTAGGGTTAGCAATTGCACTTGGGTTAGGGTTACTGTTAGGGTTAGTATTAGGGTTAGGTTTAATGTTAGGATTAGGATTTGGTTTTCGGTTAGGGTTAGGTTTAGGGTTAGGGTTAGGGTTTGGGTTAGGGTTTGGGTTAGTGTTAAGGTTAGGGTTAGGGTTAGGGTTTGGGTTTGGGTTTGGGTTAGGGTTAGGTTTAGGGTTAGGGTTAGGATTTGGGTTAGGGTTAGTGTTAGGTTTTGGGTTAGGGTTAGGTTTAGGTTTAGGGTTTAGGGTTTAGTGTTAAGGTACAGGTTAGGGTTAGGGTTAGGGATTGGGTTAGGGTTAGGGTTTGGGTTTTTGTTAGGGTTAGGGTTAGGGTTAAGGTTAGGGTTTGGGTTAGTGTTAGGGTTTGGAATAGGGTTAGTGTTAGAGTTTGCGTTAGGGTTAAGGTTGAAGTTTGGGTTTGGGTTAGGTTTAGGGTTAGAGTTAGGATTTGGGTTAGGGTGAGTGTTAGGGTTTTGGTTAGGGTTAGGGTTAGTGTTAGGGTTAGGGTTTAGGGTTAGGGTTCGGGTTCGGGTTAGGGTTAGTGTTAGGGTTAGCGTTTGGGTTAGGGTTTGGGTTAGGGCTAGGGTTTGGTTTAGGTTTAGGGTTAGGGTTAGGGTTAGGGTTAAGGTTTAGGTTTGGGTTAGGGTTAGGGTTTGGGCTAGGGTTTGGTTTAGGTTTAGGGTTAGGGTTAGGGTTAGGGTTAGGGTTAGGGTTAGGATTTGGGTTAGCGTTAGGTTTAGGGTTAGTGTTACGGTTAGGGTTAGGGTTAGGGTTACGGTTTGTGTTAGAGTTACGGTTAGGGTTATGGTTAGGGTTACGGTTTGGGTTAGGGTTAGGGTTAGGTTTAGGGTTAGTGTTTTGGCTTGGATTAGGGTTAGGTTTAGGGTTATGGTTAGAGTTAGGGTTAGTGTTTGGGTTAGGGTTAGGGTTAGGGTTGGGGTTTGGGTTAGGGTTAGGGTTAGGGTTTGTATTAGGGTTAGGTTTAGTGTTAGGATTAGGATTTGGGTTTCGGTTAGAGTTAGGGTTAGGGTTAGGGTTTGGGTTAGTGTTAGGGTTTGGGATATGGGGAGGGTTAGTGTAAGGGTTAGTTTTAGGGTTTGTTTTAGGGTTAGGGTTAGTGTTAGGGTTAGTGTTAGGATTAGGGTTTGTGTTAGGTTTAGGGTTAGGGTTAGGGTTAGTGTTTGGGTTTGGGTTAAGGTTGGGTTAGGGTTAGGGTTTGGTTTAGGGTTAGGGTTAGGGTTAGAGGTAGGGTTAGGATTTGGGTTAGGGTCAGGGTTAGGGTTAGAGTTAGGGTTAGGTTTTGGGTTAGGGTTATCGTTATGGTTAGGGTTAGGGTTAGGATTAGGGTTAGGGTTAGGGTTTTGGATTAGGGTTAGTGTTAGGGTTTGGGTTTGAGTTAGGGTTAGGTTTAGGGTTAGGGTTAGGGTTAGGGTTGGGGTTAGTGTTAGGGTTAGGGTTAAGGTGTGGGTTTGGGTTAAGGTTAGGCTTAGGGTTAGGGTTAGGGTAAGTGTTAGGGTTAGGGTTTGGATTAGGGTTAGGGTTAGGTTTAGGCTTATGGTTAGTATTTGTTTTGGTTTAGGGTTAGTGTAAGGGTTATGATAAGGGTTAGGGTTAGGGTTAGATTTCGGGTTAGGGTGAATTTTAAGGCTTGGGTTAGGGTTAGGGTTAGGGTTAGGGATTGGATTTAGGGTTAGTGTTACGGTTAGGGTTTAGGGTAGGGTTAGGTTTAGGGTTAGGGTTAGGGTTAGGGTTAGTGTTAGGGTTTGCACTTGGTTTCGGGTTAGTGTTAGGGTTAGTATTAGGGTTAGATTTAGTGTTAGGATTAGGGTTTGGGTTCGGTTAGGGTTAGGGTTAGGGTTAGGATTTGGGTTAGGTTTTGGGTTAGGGTTAAGGTTAGGGTTGTTTAGGGTTTGGGTTTGGGTTTGGGTAGGGTTAGGTTTAGGGTTAGGGTTAGGATTTGGGTTAGGGTTAGTGTTAGGTTTTGGGTTAGGGTTAGGTTTAAGTTTAGGGTTTAGGGTTTAGTGTTAGCGTTCCCGTTAGGGTTAGCGTTAGGTTTAAGGTTAGGGTATGGTTTAGGGTTAAGATTAGGGTTAGGGTTAGGGGTTAGGCTTAGGGTTAGGGTTAGGGTTCGGGTTAGGGTTAGGGTTTAGATTTGGTTTAGGTTTCGGGTTAGGGTTAGGGTTAGGGTTTGGGTTAGGGTTTAGGTTTGCGTTAGGTTTAGGGTTAGGGTTAGGGTTAGTTTTAGGGCTTGGGTTAGGTTTAGGGTTAGGGTCAGGGCTTGGGTTTAGGTTAGGTTTAAAATTTGGGTTAGGCTTAGGGTTAGGTTTTGTGTTTTGGTTAGGCTTAGGTTTAGATTTAGGGTTAGGGTTAGGGTTAGTGTTAGGTTTAGGGTTTGGGTTTGGGTTAGAGTAATGTATTGGGTTAGGGTTTGGGTTATGTTTAAGGTTAGGGTTAAGGTTTGGGTTAGGGTTTGGTTTAGGGTTAAGGTTAAGGTTATGGTTAGGGGTTAGGGTTAGGGTTAGGGTTATGGTTTGGGTTAGGGTTTGGGTTAAGGTTAGGGTTAGTGTTACGGTTAGGGTTTAGGGTAGGATTAGTTTAGGGTTAGGGTTAGGGTTAGGGTTTGTGTTAGGGTTACGGTTAGGGTTATGGTTAGGGTTACGAGTTGTGTTAGGGTTAGTTTTAGGTTTAGGGTTATTGTTTGGGCTTGGGTTAGGGTTAGGTTTAGGGTTAGGGTTAGAGTTAGGTTTAGGGTTTGGATTAGGGTTAGGGTTAGGGTTAGGGTTAGGGTTCGGGCTAGGCGATCGTGATAGGGTTAGGGTTAGGGTTAGGGTTAGGTTTAGGGCTTGGGATAGGGTTAGTGTTAAGGTTAGTATTAGGATTAGGTTTAGTGTAAGAATTAGGGTTTGGGTTTCGGTTAGGGTTAGGTTTAGGGTTAGGGTTTGGGTTAATGTTAGGGTTTGGGATACGGTTAGTGTTAGTGTAAGGGTTACTTTTAGGGTTTGTGTTAGGGTTAGGGTTAGGGTTAGGGTTAGTGTTAGGATTAGATTTTGTGTTAGGTTTAGGTTTAGTGTTAGGGTTAGGGTTTGGGTTTGTGTTAGGGTTAGGGTTAGGGTTAGGGTTAGGATTATGGTTACGGTTAGGGTTTAGGTTATGATTAGTGTTAGGGTTTGGTTTGAGTTAGAGTTAGGGTTAGGGTTAGGGTTAGGGTTGGGGTTAGTGTTAGGGTTAGGGTTAGTGTGTGGGTTTGGTTTAGGGTTAAGCTTAGTGTTAGGGTTAGGGTAAGTGTTAGGGTTAGGGTTTGGTTTAGGGTTAGGGTTAGGTTTAGGCTTAGGGTTAGTGTTAGGTTTGGTTTAGGGTTAGTGTTAGGGTTAGGATAAGGGCTACGGTTAGGTTTAGGGTTAGTTTTATGGCTTTGGTTAGAGTTAGGGTTAGGGCTACGGATTGGGTTTAGGTTAGGTTTAGGGTTTGGGTTATACTTAGGGTTAGGGTTTGGGTTTGGGTTTGGGTTAGGTTTAGGTTTAGGTTTAGGGTTAGGGTTAGGGTTTGGGTTTGGGTTAGAGTAAGGTATAGGGTTAGGGTTTGGGTTACGTTTAGTGTTAGGTTTAGGGTTTGGGTTAGGGTTTGGGTTAGGGTTAAGGTTAGGGTTAGGGTTAGGGTTTGTGTTAGGGTTAGGGTTAGGGTTAGGGTTAGATTTAGGGTTAGATTTAGGTTTAGGTTTTGGGTTAGGATTAGGGTTAGGGTTATGGTTAGGGATTGGTTTGGGTTAGGGTTAATGTTACGGATAGGGTAAGGCTTAGCTTTCGGGTTATGGTTTGGTTTAGGCTTACTCTTAGAGGTTGGTTTAGGGTTAGGGTTAGGGTTTGGGTTAGGGGTTCGGTTTGGTTTGGGGGAGGGTTAGTGTTAGGGTTAGGGATAGATTTTAGGTTTTGGTTAGGGTTAGGGTTAGGGTTAGTGTTTAGGTTTTTGTTAGGGTTAGGGTTAGGGTAGGGTTTGGGTTAGGGTTTAGGTTTGTGTTAGGGTTACGGTTAGGGTTAGTTTTAGGGCTTGGGTTAGGGTTAGGGTTAGGGTTAGGGCTTGGGTTTAGGTTAGGTTTAAGGTTTGGGTTAGGCTTAGCGTTAGGGTTTGTGTTTCGGTTAGGTTTAGGTTTAGGGTTAGCGTTAGGGTTAGGGTTAGTGATAGGGTTAGGGTTTGGGTTTGGGTTAGAGTAAGGTATCAGGTTAGGTTTTGGCTGAGGTGTAAAGTTAGGGTGAGGGTTTGGGTTAGGGTTTGGGTTAGGGTTAAGGTTAGGGTTAGGGTTAGGGTTAGGGGTTAGGGTTAGGGTTAGGGTTAGGGTTTGCGTTAGGGTTTGGGTTACGGTTAGGGTTAGTGTTACGTATAGGGTTTAGGGTAGGGTTATGTTTAGGGTTAGGGTTAGGGTTAGGGTGTGTGTTAGGGTTACGGTTAGGGTTATAGTTAGGGTTACGGTTTGGGTTAGGGTTAGGGTTAGGTTTAGGGTTAGTGTTTGGGCTTGGGTTAGGGTTAGATTTAGGGTTAGGGTTAGAGTTAGGGTTAGGGTTTGGCTTAGGGTTAGGGTTAGGGTTAGGGTTAGGGTTAGGGTTAGGGTTAGGGTTAGGGCTAGGCGATAGGAATAGGGTTTGGGTTAGGGTTAGGTTTAGGGTTTGGGCATGGGTTAGGATTAGTTTTAGGGTTAGTATTAGGGTTAGGTTTAGTGTTAGGATTAGGGTTTGGGTTTCAGTTAGGGTTACGGTTAGGGTTAGGGTTTGTGTTAGTGTTAGGGTTTGGGATAGGGTTAGGGTTAGGGTAAGGGTTAGGGTTAGGGTTTGTTTTAGGGTTAGGGTTATGGTTAGGGTTAGTGTTAGGATTAGGGTTTGTGTTAGGTTTAGGGTTAGGGTTAGGGTTGGGGTTTAGGTTTAGGTTAGGGGTAGGGTTAGGATTTGGGTTAGGGTCAGGGTTAGGGTTAGAGTTACGGTTAGGTTTTGGGTTAGGGTTATTGTTATGGTTAGGGTTAGGGTTAGGATTAGGGTTAGGGTTAGGGTTTGGATTAGGGTTAGTGTTAGGGTTTGCGTTTGAGTTAGGGTTAGGGTTAGGGTTAGGGTTAGGGTTAGTGTTAGGGTTAGGGTTGGGGTTAGTGTTAGGGTTAGGGTTAAGGTGGGGGTTTGGGTGAAGGTTAGGCTTAGGGTTAGGGTTAGGGTAAGTGTTAGGGTTAGGGTTTGGATTAGGGTTAGGGTTAGGTTTAGGCTTATGGTTAGTATTTGTTTTGGTTTAGGGTTAGTGTTAGGGTTGTGATAAGGGTTAGGTATAGGGTTAGCTTTCGGGTTAGGGTGAATTTTAAGTAATGGGAAAGGGTTAGGGTAAGGGATAGGGATTGGATATAGGGTTAGTGTTACGGTTAGGGTTTAGGGTAGGGTTAGGTTTAGGGTTAGGGTTAGGGTTAGGGTTTGTTTTAGGGTTAAAGTTAGGGTTATGATTAGTGTTGTGGTTTGGGTTAGGGTTAGGGTTGGGTTTAGGGTTAGTGTTTGGGCTTGGGTTAGGGTTAGGTTTAGGGTTAGGTTTAGAGTTAGGGTTAGGATTTGGCTTAGGCTTAGGGTTAGGGTTAGGGCTAGGCAGTAGGGATTGGGTTAGGGTTAGGGTTAGGGTTAGGGTTTGCACTTGGTTTCGGGTTAGTGTTAGGGTTAGTATTAGGGTTAGATTTAGTGTTAGGATTAGGGTTTGGATTTCGGTTAGGGTTAGGGTTAGGGTTAGGATTTGGGTTAGGTTTTGGGTTAGGGTTAAGGTTAGGGTTGTTTAGGGTTTGGGTTTGGGTTTGGGTAGGGTTAGGTTTAGGGTTAGGGTTAGGATTTGGGTTAGGGTTAGTGTTAGGTTTTGGGTTAGGGTTAGGTTTAGGTTTAGGGTTTAGGGTTTAGTGTTAGCTTTCGCGTTAGGGTTAGCGTTAGGTTTAAGGTTAGGGTATGGTTTAGGGTTAAGATTAGGGTTAGGGTTAGGGGTTAGGCTTAGGGTTATGGTTAGGGTTCGGGTTAGGGTTAGGGTTTAGATTTGGTTTAGGGTTCGGGTTAGGGTTAGGGTTAGGGTTTGGGTTAGGGTTTAGGTTTGGGTTAGGGTTAGGGTTAGGGTTAGGGTTAGTTTTAGGGCTTGGGTTAGGTTTAGGGTTAGGGTCAGGGCTTGGGTTTAGGTTAGGTTTAAAATTTGGGTTAGGCTTAGGGTTAGGTTTTGTGTTTTGGTTAGGCTTAGGTTTAGA
>JAJHUQ010000034.1:10482500-10485000 GCA_035773235.1 Eospalax fontanierii | reverse complement strand
TTAGGGCTTGCGTTTAGGTTAGGTTTAAGGTTTGGTTTATGCTTAGGGTTAGGGTTAGTGTTTGGGTTAGGTGTAGGTTTAGAAGTAGGGGTAAGGTTATGGTTAGGGTTAGGGTTTGGGTTTGGGTTAGAGTAAGGTATCGGGTTAGGGTCTGGGTTAGTTTTAAGGTTAGGGTTAGGGTTTGGGTTAGGGTTTGGGTTAGGGTTAAGGTTAGGTTTAGGGTTAGGGGTTAGGGTTAATGTTAGGGTTTTTGTTAGGGTTAGGCTTAGTGTTGTGGTTAGCATTTAGGGTAGGTTTAGGTTTAGGGTTAGGGTTAGGGTTAGGGTTTGTGTTAGGGTTACGGTTAGGGTGATGGTTAGGGTTACCGTTTAGGGTTAGGTTTAGGGTTAGGGTTAGGGTTAGGGTTAGGATTTGGGTTAGGGTCAGGGTTAGGGTTAGGGTTAGGGTTAGGGTTTGGGTTAGGGTTATGGTTATGGTTAGGGTTAGGATTATTGTTAGGGTTAGGGTTAGGGTTTGGGTTAGGTTTAGTGTTAGGGTTTGGGTTTGAGTTAGGGTTAGGGTTAGGGTTAGGGTTAGGGTTGGTGTTAGCGTTAGGGTTCGGGTTAGTTTTAGGGTTAGGGTCAGGGTTAGGTTTAGAGTAAGGTTTAGGTTTTGGGTTAGGGTTATGGTTATGGTTAGGTTTAGGGTTAGGATTAGGGTTAGGGTTTGGGTTTGGGTTAAAGTAAGGTATAGGGTTAGGGTTTGTGTTAGGTTTAGTGTTAGGGTTAGGGTTTGGGTTAGGGCTTGGGTTAGGGTTAAGGTTAGGTTTAGTGTTAGGTGTTATGGTTTGAGTTAGGGTTAGGGTTAGGGTTAGGGTTAGATTTAGATTTAGGGTTATATTTAGGTTTAGGTTTAGGGTTAGAATTAGGGTTAGGGTTACGGTTAGGGTTTAGTTTGTGTTAGGGCTAATGTTACGGACTGGGTAAGGGTTAGGTTTGGGGTTAGGGTTTGGTTTAGGTTTACTGTTAGAGGTTGGTTAAGGGTTAGGGTTAGGGTAGGGTTAGGGGTTCGAATTGGTTTGGCGTAGGGTTAGTGTTAGGGTTAGGGATAGAGTTTTGGTTAGGGTTAGGTTTAGGGTTAGGGTTAGGGTTAGGGTTAGGGTTTAGCTTTGGTTTAGCTTTAGGGTTAGGATAGTGTTTGGGTTAGGGTTTAGGTTTGGTTTAGGGTTAGGTTTAGGGTTAGTTTTAGGGTTAGGGTTAGGGTTAGGGTTAGGGTGAGGGCTTGGGTTTAGTTTAGGGTTAGGGTTAGGGTTAGGGTTAGGGTTAGGATAGGGTTCGGGTTAGGGTTAGGGTTTAGGTTTGGGTTAGGGTTAGGATTAGGGTTAGGGTTAGTTTTAGGGCTTGGGTTAGGGTTAGGGTTACGGTTAGGGCTTGCGTTTAGGTTAGGTTTAAGGTTTGGTTTATGCTTAGGGTTAGGCTTTGTGTTTGTTTTAGGTGTAGGTTTAGGGTTAGGGTTAGGGTTATGGTTAGGTTTAGGGTTTGGGTTTGGGTTAGAGTAAGGTATCGGGTTAGGGTTTGGGTTAGTTTTAAGGTTAGGGTTAGGGTTTGGGTTAGGGTTTGGGTTAGGGTTAAGGTTAGGTTTAGGGTTAGGGGTTAGGGTTAATGTTAGGGTTTTTGTTAGGGTTAGGGTTAGTGTTGTGGTTAGCATTTAGGGTAGGGTTAGGTTTAGGGTTAGGGTTAGGGTTAGGGTTTGTGTTCGGGTTACGGTTAGGGTGATGGTTAGGGTTACCATTTAGGGTTAGGTTTAGAGTTAGGGTTAGGGTTAGGGTTAGGATTTGGGTTAGGGTCAGGGTTAGGGTTAGGGTTAGGGTTAGGGTTTGGGTTAGGGTTATGGTTATGGTTAGGGTTAGGATTATTGTTAGGGTTAGGGTTAGGGTTTGGGTTATGTTTAGTGTTACGGTTTGGGTTTGAGTTAGGGTTAGGGTTAGGGTTAGGGTTTAGTGTTTATTGTTAGGGTTCATGTTAGGGTTAGGATTAGGGTTTGGGTTAGGGTTAGGGTTTGGGTTTTTGTTAGGGTTAGGGTTAGGGTTAAGGTTAGGGTTTGGGTTAGTGTTAGGGTTTGGAATAGGGTTAGGGTTAGGGTAAGGTTTAGGCTTAGGTTTTGTGTTAGGGTTAGGATTAGGGTTAGGGTTAGGGTTAGTGTTAGGACTAGGGTTTGGGTTAGGGTTAGGGTTAGGGTTAGTGTTAGGGTTTGGGTTAGGGTTAGTGTTGAAGTTTGGGTTTGGGTTAGGTTTAGGGTTAGAGTTAGGAGTTGGATTAGGGTTAGTGTTAGGGTTTGGGTTAGTGTTAGGGTTAGGGTTAGCACTTAGGTTAGGGTTTGGGTTAGGGTTACGTTAGGGTTCGGGTTAGGTTTAGGGTTAGTGTTACGGTTAGGGTTTGGGTTAGGGTTAGGGTTAGGGTTAGGGTTTGTGTTAGGGTTACGGTTAGGGTTATGGTTAGGGTTACGGTTTGGGTTAGGGTTA
>JAJHUQ010000034.1:10460000-10465000 GCA_035773235.1 Eospalax fontanierii | reverse complement strand
GTTAGTATTAGGGTTAGATTTAGTGTTAGGACTAGGGTTTGGGTTTCGGTTAGGGTTAGTGTTAGGGTTTGGGTTAGGGTTTGGGTTAGTGTTAAGGTTAGGGTTGGGGTTAGGGTTTGGGTTTGGGTTTGGGTTGGGGTTAGGTTTAGGGTTAGGGTTAGGATTTGGGTTAGGGTTAGAGTTAGGGTTACGGTTTGGCCTAGGGTTAGGGTTAGGGTTCGGGCTAGGCGATAGGGATAGGGTTAGGGTTAGGATTGGGGTTAATATTTGGGCTTCGGTTAGAGTTAGTGTTAGGGTTAGGATTAGGGTTAGGTTTAGTGTTAGGATTAGGGTTTGGGTTTCGGTTAGGTTTAGGGTTAGGATTAGTGTTTCGGCTTTGGTTAGGGTTAGGTTTAGGGATAGGAGTAGGTTTTGGTTTGGCTTAGGGTTAGGGTTATTGTTAGGGTTAGGGTTAGGGTTAGTGTTAGGATTAGGCTTTGGGTTAGGGTTAGGTTTAGGGTTAGGGTTAGGGTTAGGGTTGGGGTTGGGGTTTGGGTTTCGGTTAGAGTCAGGTATCTTGTTAGGTTTTGGGTTAGGTTTAAGGTTATGGTTAGCGTTTGGGTTAGGGTTTGCGTTCGGGTTAAGATTAGAATCAGGGTTAGGGGTTAGGGTTAGGGTTAGGCTTAGGGTTAAGGTTAGGGTTATTGTTACGGTTAGGGTTTAGGGTAGGATTAGCTTTAGGGTTAGGGTTAGGGTTACGGTGTGTGTTAGTGTTACGGTTATGGTTATGGTTAGGGTGACGGTTTGGGTTAGGGTTAGGGTTAGGGTTAGGTCAGTGTTTGGGCTTGGGTTAGGGTTAGGATTAGGGTTAGGGATAGGGTTAGGGTTAGGGCTAGGCGATAGGGATAGGGTTAGGTTTAGGGTTAGGGTTAGCAATTGCACTTGGGTTAGGTTTACTGTTAGGGTTAGTATTAGGGTTAGGTTTAATGTTAGGATTAGGATTTGGTTTTCGGTTAGGGTTAGGTTTAGGATTAGGGTTAGGGTTTGGGTTAGGGTTTGGGTTAGTGTTAAGGTTAGGGTTAGGGTTAGGGTTTGGGTTTGGGTTTGGGTTAGGGTTAGGTTTAGGGTTAGGGTTAGGATTTGGGTTAGGGTTAGTGTTAGGTTTTGGGTTAGGGTTAGGTTTAGTGTTAGGGTTTAGGGTTTAGTGTTAAGGTTCAGGTTAGGGTTAGGGTTAGGGATTGGGTTAGGGTTAGGGTTTGGGTTTTTGTTAGGGTTAGGGTTAGGGTTAAGGTTAGGGTTTGGGTTAGTGTTAGGGTTTGGAATAGGGTTAGTGTTAGAGTTTGGGTTAGGGTTAAGGTTGAAGTTTGGGTTTGGGTTAGGTTTAGGGTTAGAGTTAGGATTTGGGTTAGGGTGAGTGTTAGGGTTTGGGTTAGGGTTAGGGTTAGTGTTAGGGTTAGGGTTTAGGGTTAGTGTTCGGGTTCGGGTTAGGGTTAGTGTTAGGGTTAGCGTTTGGGTTAGGGTTTGGGTTAGGGCTAGGGTTTGGTTTAGGTTTAGGGTTAGGGTTAGGGTTAGGGTTAAGGTTTAGGTTTGGGTTAGGGTTAGTGTTTGGGCTAGGGTTTGGTTTAGGTTTAGGGTTAGGGTTAGGGTTAGGGTTAGGGTTAGGATTTGGGTTAGCGTTAGGTTTAGGGTTAGTGTTACGGTTAGGGTTAGGGTTAGGGTTACGGTTTGTGTTAGAGTTACGGTTAGGGTTATGGTTAGGGTTACGGTTTGGGTTAGGGTTAGGGTTAGGTTTAGGGTTAGTGTTTTGGCTTGGATTAGGGTTAGGTTTAGGGTTATGGTTAGAGTTAGGGTTAGTGTTTGGCTTAGGGTTAGGGTTAGGGTTAGGGTTTGGGTTAGGGTTAGGGTTAGGGTTTGTATTAGGGTTAGGTTTAGTGTTAGGATTAGGGTTTGGGTTTCGGTTAGGGTTAGGGTTAGGGTTAGGGTTTGGGTTAGTGTTAGGGTTTGGGATATGGGGAGGGTTAGTGTAAGGGTTAGTTTTAGGGTTTGTTTTAGGGTTAGGGTTAGTGTTAGGGTTAGTGTTAGGATTAGGGTTTGTGTTAGGTTTAGGGTTAGGGTTAGGGTTAGTGTTTGGGTTTGGGTTAAGGTTGGGTTAGGGTTAGGGTTTGGTTTAGGGTTAGGGTTAGTAGTAGAGGTAGGGTTAGGATTTGGGTTAGGGTCAGGGTTAGGGTTAGAGTTAGGGTTAGGTTTTGGGTTAGGGTTATCGTTATGGTTAGGGTTAGGGATAGGATTAGGGTTAGGGTTAGGGTTTGGATTAGGGTTAGTGTTAGGGTTTGGGTTTGAGTTAGGGTTAGGGTTAGGGTTAGGGTTAGGGTTAGGGTTGGGGTTAGTGTTAGGGTTAGGGTTAAGGTGTGGGTTTGGGTTAAGGTTAGGCTTAGGGTTAGGGTTAGGGTAAGTGTTAGGGTTAGGGTTTGGATTAGGGTTAGGGTTAGGTTTAGGCTTATGGTTAGTATTTGTTTTGGTTTAGGGTTAGTGTTAGGGTTATGATAAGTGTTAGGGTTAGGGTTAGATTTCGGGTTAGGGTGAATTTTAAGGCTTGGGTTAGGGTTAGGGTTAGGGTTAGGGATTGGGTTTAGGGTTAGTGTTACGGTTAGGGTTTAGGGTAGGGTTAGGTTTAGGGTTAGGGTTAGGGTTAGGGTTTGTTTTAGGGTTTAAGTTAGGGTTATGGTTAGTGTTGTGGTTTGGGTTAGGGTTAGGGTTGGGTTTAGGGTTAGTGTTTGGGCTTGGGTTAGGGTTAGGTTTAGGGTTAGGTTTAGAGTTAGGGTTAGGGTTTGGCTTAGGCTTAGGGGTAGGGTTAGGGCTAGGAAGTAGGGATTGGGTTAGGGTTAGGGTTAGTGTTAGGGTTTGCACTTGGTTTCGGGTTAGTGTTAGGGTTAGTATTAGGGTTAGATTTAGTGTTAGGATTAGGGTTTGGGTTTCGGTTAGGGTTAGGGTTAGGGTTAGGATTTGGGTTAGGTTTTGGGTTAGGGTTAAAGTTAGGGTTGTTTAGGGTTTGGGTTTGGGTTTGGGTAGGGTTAGGTTTAGGGTTAGGGTTAGGATTTGGGTTAGGGTTAGTGTTAGGTTTTGGGTTAGGGTTAGGTTTAGGTTTAGGGTTTAGGGTTTAGTGTTAGCGTTCGCGTTAGGGTTAGCGTTAGGTTTAAGGTTAGGGTATGGTTTAGGGTTAAGATTAGGGTTAGGGTTAGGGGTTAGGCTTAGGGTTATGGTTAGGGTTCGGGTTAGGGTTAGGGTTTAGATTTGGTTTAGGGTTCGGGTTAGGGTTAGGGTTAGGGTTTGGGTTAAGGTTTAGGTTTGGGTTAGGGTTAGGGTTAGGGTTAGGGTTAGTTTTAGGGCTTGGGTTAGGTTTAGGGTTAGGGACAGGGCTTGGGTATAGGTTAGGTTAAAAATTTGGGCTAGGCTTAGGGTTAGGTTTTGTGTCTTGGATAGGCTTAGGTTTAGATTTAGGGTTAGGGTTAGGGTTAGTGTTAGGGTTAGGGTTTGGGTTTGGGTTAGAGTAAGGTATCGGGTTAGGGTTTGGGTTATGTTTAAGGTTAGGGTTAAGGTTTGGGTTAGGGTTTGGTTTAGGGTTAAGGTTAGGGTTATGGTTAGGGGTTAGGGTTAGGGTTAGGGTTATGGTTTGGGTTAGGGTTTGGGTTAAGGTTAAGGTTAGTGTTACGGTTAGGGTTAAGGGTAGGATTGGGTTTAGGGTTAGGGTTACGGTTAGGGTTTGTGTTAGGGTTACGGTTAGGGTTAGAGTTAGTGTTAGGGTTTGGATTAGGGTTAGGGTTAGGGTTAGTGTTAGGTTTAGGGTTAGGGTTAGGGTTTGGTTTGGTTTACGGTTAGTGTGAGGGTTAGGGGAAGGGTTAGGGTTAGGGTTAGGGTTAGGGATAGGGTTTGGGTTTTTGTTAGGGTGAGGGTTAGGGTTAAGGATAGGGTTTGGGTTAGTGTTAGGGTTTGGAATTGGGTTAGGGTTAGGGTAAGGTTTAGGCTTAGGTTTTGTGTTAGGGTTAGGATTAGGGTAAGGGTTAGGGTTAGTGTTCGGACTAGGGTTCGGGTTAGGGTTAGGGTTAGGGTTAGTGTTAGGGTTTGGGTTAGGGTTAGTGTTGAAGTTTGGGTTTGGGTTAGGTTTAGGGTTAGAGTTAGGATTTGGATTAGGGTTAGTGTTAGGGTTTGGGTTAGTGTTAGGGTTAGGGTTAGCATTCAGGTTAGGGTTTGTGTTAGGGTTACGTTAGGGTTCGGGTTAGGTTTAGGGTTAGTGTTACGGTTATGGTTTGGGTTAGGGTTAGGGTTAGGGTTAGGGTTTGTGTTTGGGCTTGGGGTAGGGTTAGGTTTAGGGTTATGGTTAGAGTTAAGGTTAGGTTTCCCTTAGGGTTAGGGTTAGGGTTACGTTTCGGGTTAGGGTTAGAGTTAGGGTTAGGGTTTGGCTTAGGGTTAGTTTTAGGTTTAGGGTTAGGGTTAGGGCTAGGCGATAGCGAAAGGGTTAGGGTTAGGGTTAGGGTTAGGGTTTGGGTTAGGGTAAGGGTTAGATTTATGATTTGGGTTAGTATTAGGGTTAGGTTTGGTGTTAGTATTAGGGTTTGGGTTTCGGTTAGGGTTAGGGTTAGGGTTAGGATTTGGGTTAGTGTTAGGGTTTGGGATATGGTTAGGGTTAGTGTAAGGGTTAGTTTTAGGGTTTGTTTTAGGGTTAGGGTTAGGGTTAGGGTTAGGGTTAGTGTTAGGATTAGGGTTATGGTTTGGGTTAGGGTTTGGGTTAAGGTTAAGGTTAGTGTTACGGTTAGGGTTAAGGGTAGGATTAGGTTTAGGGTTAGGGTTACGGTTAGGGTTTGTGTTAGGGTTACGGTTAGGGTTAGAGTTAGTGTTAGGGTTTGGATTAGGGTTAGGGTTAGGGTTAGTGTTAGGTTTAGGGTTAGGGTTAGGGTTTGGGTTTCGGTTAGGGTTAGGGTTAGGGTTAGGGTTTGGGTTAGTGTTAGGGTTTGGGATATGGGGAG
>JAJHUQ010000034.1:10445000-10450000 GCA_035773235.1 Eospalax fontanierii | reverse complement strand
TTAGGTTTAGGGTTAGAATTAGGGTTAGGGTTAGGGTTAGGGTTTGGTTTGTGTTAGGGTTAATGTTACGGACAGGGTAAGGGTTAGGTTTGGGGTTAGGGTTTGGTTTAGGTTTAATGTTAGAGGTTGGTTTAGGGTTAGGGTTAGGGTAGGGTTAGGGGTTCGAATTGGTTTGGCGTAGGGTTAGTGTTAGGGTTAGGGATAGAGTTTAGTTTAGGGTTAGGGTTAGGGTTAGGGTTAGGGTTTAGGTTTGGTTTAGGGTTAGGGTTAGGATAGTGTTTGGGTTAGGGTTTCGGTTTGGTTTAGGGTTAGGGTTAGGGTTAGTTTTAGGGCTAGGGTTAGGGTTAGGGTTAGGGTTAGGGCTTGGGTTTAAGTTAGGGTTAGTGTTAGGGTTAGGGTTAGGGTTAGGTTAGGGTTAGGGTTAGGATTAGGGTTAGGGTTCGGGTTAGGGTTAGGGTTTAGGTTTGGGTTAGGGTTAGGCTTAGGGTTAGGGTTAGTTTTAGGGCTTGGGTTAGGGTTAGGGTTACGGTTAGGGCTTGCGTTTTGGTTAGGTTTAAGGTTTGGTTTATGCTTAGGGTTAGGCTTTGTGTTTGGGTTAGGTGTAGGTTTAGGGTTAGGGTTAGGGTTATGGTTAGGGTTAGGGTTTGGGTTTGGGTTAGAGTAAGGTACCGGGTTAGGGTTTGGGTTAGTTTTAAGGTTAGGGTTAGGGTTTGGGTTAGGGTTTGGGTTAGGATTAAGGTTAGGTTTAGGGTTAGGCGTTAGGGTTAATGTTAGGGTTTTTGTTAGGGTTAGGGTTCGTGTTGTGGTTAGCATTTAGGGTAGGTTTAGTTTTAGGTTTAGGGTTAGGGTTAGGGTTTGTGTTAGGGTTACGGTTAGGTTGATGTTTATTGTTACCGTTTAGGGTTAGGTTTAGGGTTATGGTTAGGGTTAGGGTTAGGATTTGGGTTAGGGTCAGGGTTAGGGTTAGGGTTAGGGTTAGGGTTTGGGTTAGGGTTATGGTTATAGTTAGGGTTAGGATTATTGTTAGAGTTATGGTTAGGGTTTGGGTTATGTTTAGTGTTACGGTTTGGGTTTGAGTTAGGGTTAGGGTTAGGGTTAGGGTTAGGGTTGGTGTTAGTGTTAGGGTTCGGGTTAGTTTTAGGGTTAGGGTCAGGGTTAGGGTTAGAGTTAGGTTTAGGTTTTGGGTTAGGTTTATGGTTATGGTTAGGGTTAGGGTTAGGATTAGGGTTAGGGTTTGGGTTTGGGTTAGAGTAAGGTATAGGGTTAGGGTTTGTGTTAGGTTTAGTGTTAGGGTTAGGGTTTGGGTTAGGGTTTGGGTTAGGGTTAAGGTTAGGTTTAGGGTTAGGTGTTATGGTTTGAGTTAGGGTTAGGGTTAGGGTTAGGGTTAGGTTTAGATTTAGGGTTATATTTAGGTTTAGGTTTAGGGTTAGAATTAGGGTTAGGGTTAGGGTTAGGGTTTGGTTTGTGTTAGGGTTAATGTTACGGACAGGGTAAGGGTTAGGTTTGGGGTTACGGTTTGGTTTAGGTTTACTGTTAGAGGTTGGTTTAGGGTTAGGGTTAGGGTAGGGTTAGGGGTTCGAATTGGTTTGGCGTAGGGTTAGTGTTAGGGTTAGGGTTAGAGTTTAGGTTAGGGTTAGGGTTAGGGTTAGAGTTAGGGTTTAGCTTTGGTTTAGGGTTAGGGTTAGGATAGTGTTTGGGTTAGGGTTTAGATTTGGTTTAGGGTTAGGGTTAGGGTTAGTTTTAGGGCTAGGGTTAGGGTTAGGGTTAGGGTTAGGGCTTGGGTTTAGGTTACGGTTAGGGTTAGGGTTAGGGTTAGGTTAGGGTTAGGGTTCGGGTTGGCGTTGGGGTTGGGGTTAGGGTTAGGGTTAGGGTTAGGGTTTAGGTTTGGGTTTGGGTTTTGCTTAGGGTTAGGGTTAGTTTTAGGGCTTGGTTTAGGGTTAGGGTTAGGGTTAGGGCTTGCGTTTAGGTTAGGTTTAAGGTTTGGTTTATGCTTAGGCTTAGGCTTTGTGTTTGGGTTAGGTGTAGGTTTAGGGTTAGGGTTAGGGTTATGGTTAGGGTTAGGGTTTGGGTTTGGGTTAGAGTAAGGTATCGGGTTAGGGTTTGGGTTAGTTTTAAGGTTAGGGTTAGGGTTTGGGTTAGGGTTTGGGTTAGGGTTAAGGTTAGGTTTAGGGTTAGGGGTTAGGGTTAATGTTAGGGTTTTTGTTAGGGTTAGGGTTAGTGTTGTGGTTAGCATTTAGGTTAGGTTTAGGTTTAGCGTTAGGGTTAGGCTTAGGGTTTGTGTTAGGGTTACGGTTAGGGTGATGGTTAGGGTTACCGTTTAGGGTTAGGTTTAGGGTTAGGGTTAGGGTTAGGGTTAGGATTTGGGTTAGGGTCAGGGTTAGGGTTAGGGTTAGGGTTAGGGTTTTTGTTAGGGTTATGGTTATGGTTAGGGTTAGGATTATTGTTAGGGTTAGGTTTAGGTTTTGGGTTAGGTTTAGTGTTACGGTTTGGGTTTGAGTTAGGGTTAGGGTTAGGGTTGGGGTTAGGGTTAGGGTTGGTGTTAGTGTTAGGGTTCGGGTTAGGTTTAGGGTTAGGGTTAGGGTTAGGGTTAGTGTTAGGGTTAGGGTAACGGTTAGGGTTAGGGTTAGGGTTAGGGTTAGGTTTAGGCTTAGGGTTAGGCTTAGGGTTAGGGTTTGGTTTGGTTTAGGGTTAGTGTTAGGTTTAGGGTTAGGGTTAGGTTTAGGGTTAGGGTTTAGTGTTTAGTGTTAGGGTTCAGGTTAGGGTTAGGGTTAGGGTTTGGGTTAGGGTTAGGGTTTGTGATTTTGTTAGGGTTAGGGTTAGGATTAAGGTTAGGGTTTGGGTTAGTGTTAGGGTTTGGAATAGGGTTAGGGTTAGGGTAAGGTTTAGGCTTAGGTTTTGTGTTAGGGTTAGGGTTAGGGTTAGGGCTAGGCGATAGTGATAGGGTTAGGGTTAGGGTTAGGGTTAGGTTTTGGGCTTGGGATAGGGTTAGTGTTAGGGTTAGTATTAGGGTTAGGTTTAGTGTTAGGATTAGGATTTGGGTTTTGGTTAGGGTTAGGGTTAGGGTTAGGGTTTAGGTTAGTGTTAGGGTTTGGGAGAGGTTTAGGGGTAGGGTAAGGGTTAGGGTTAGGTTTTGTGTTAGGGTTAGGGTTAGGGTTAGGGTTAGGGTTATGGTTAGGGTTAGGATTTGGCTTAGGGTTAGGGTTAGGTTTAGGGTTAGGGTTAGGGTTATGGTTAGGGTTGCGGTTTGGTTTAGGGTTAGGGTTAGGTTTAGGGTTAGTGTTTGTGCTTGGGTTAGGGTTAGGTTTAGGGTTAGGGTTAGAGTTAGGGTTAGGATTTGGCTTAGGGTTAGGGTTAGTGTTAGGTTTCGGGTTAGGGTTAGAGTTAGGGTTAGGGTTTGGCTTAGGGTTAGGTTTAGGTTTAGCGTTAGGGTTACGGCTAGGCCATAGCGATAGGGTTAGGGTTAGTGTTAGGGTTAGGGTTTGGGTTAGGGTTAGGGTTAGGGTTATGATTAGGGTTATTATTAGGGTTAGGTTTAGTGTTAGGATTAGGGTTTGGGTTTCGGTTAGGGTTAGGGTTAGGGTTAAGGTTTGGGTTAGTGTTAGGGTTTGGGATATGGTTAGGGTTAGTGTAAGGGTTAGTTTTAGGGTTTGTTTTAGGGTTAGGGTTAGTGTTAGGGTTAGGGGAAGGGTTAGGGTTAGTGTTAGGGGTGGTTTAGGGTTAGGGTTAGGGTTAGGATTAAAGTTAGGGTTAAGGTTTAAGTTTGGGTTAGATTTAGGTTTAGAGTTGGGGTTTGGTTTACCATTAGGTTTAGGGTTAGGGTTGGGGTTAGGGTTAGTGTTAGGGTTAGGGTTAGGGTTAGGTTTAGGATTAGGGTTAGGTTTAGGTTTAGGTTTTGGGTTAGGGTTAGGGTTAGGGTTAGGGTTAGGGTTTGGTTTGGGTTAGGGTTAATGTTACTGATAGGGTAAGGCTTAGGTTTGGGGTTAGGGTTAGGTTTAGGGTAACTGTTATAGGATGGTTTAGGGTTAGGGTTAGGGTTAGGGTTAGGGATAGGGTAAGGGTTAGGGATTGGTCTGGGGTAGGGTTAGTGTTAGGGTTAGGGATAGAGTTGAGGTTAGGTTTAGGGTTAGGGTTAGGGTTAGGGTTTAGGTTTGGTTTAGGGTGAGGGTTAGGGTTAGGGTTTGGGTTAGGGTTTAGGTTTGGGTTAGGGTTAGGGTTAGGGTTAATTTTAGGGCTTGGGTTAGGGTTAGGGTTAGGGTTAGGGCTTTGGTTTAGGTTAGGTTTAATGTTGGGGTTAGGCTTAGGATTAGGTTTTGTGTTTGGGTTAGGTTTAGCTTTAGAGTTAGTGTTAGGGTTAGGGTTAGTTTTAGCGTTAGGGTTAGGGAAGGGTTAGGGGTTGGGTTAAGCTTAGGTTTGGGGTGTGGGGTAGGCTTAGGGTAGGGGTTTGGGTTTGTGTTAGGGTTTAGTTTCGGGTTAGGATTAGGGTTAGGGTTGGGGTTTTGGTTTGGGGTAGAGGCAGGTATCGGGTTAGGGTTTGGGTTAGGTTTAAGTTTAGGGTTAGGGTTTGGGTTAGGGTTTGCGTTCGGGTTAAGATTAGTGTTAGGGTTATGGGTTAGGGTTAGGGTTAGGGTTAGGCTTAGGGTTAGGGTTATTGATACGGTTAGGGTTTAGGGTAGGGTTAGATTAAGGGTTAGGGTTAGGGTTAGTGTGTGTGTTAGTGTTATGGTTAGGGTTATGGTTAGGGTTACGGTTTGGGTTAGGGTTAGGGGTAGGGTTAGGTCAGTGTTTGGGCTTGGGTTAGGTTTAGGTTTAGGGTGAGGGTTAGAGTTAGGGGTAGGGTTTGGCTTAATGTTAGAGTTAGGGTTAGAGTTAGGGATAGGGTTACGGCTAGGCGATAGGGATAGGGTTAGGGTTAGGGTTAGGGTTAGCGATTGCACTTGGGTTAGGGTTAGTGTTAGTGTTTGTATTAGGGTTAGCTTTAGTGTTAGGATTAGGGTTTGATT
>JAJHUQ010000034.1:10435000-10442500 GCA_035773235.1 Eospalax fontanierii | reverse complement strand
AGGGTTAGGGTTAGGGTAGGGTTAGGGGTTCGAATTGGTTTGGCGTAGCGTTAGTGTTAGGGTTAGGGATAGAGTTTAGGTTAGGGTTAGGGTTAGGGTTAGGGTTAGGGTTTAGGTTTGGTTTAGGGTTAGGGTTAGGATAGTGTTTGGGTTAGGGTTTAGGTTTGGTTTAGGGTTAGGGTTAGGGTTAATTTTAGGGTTAGGGTTTGGGTTTGGGTTAGAGTAAGGTATAGGGTTAGGGTTTGTGTTAGGTTTAATGTTAGGGTTAGGTTTAGGGTTAGGGTTAGGGTTAGGGTTAGTGTTAGGGTTAGGGTAACGGTTAGGGTTAGGGTTAGGGATAGGGTTAGTGTTAGGGTTAGGGTTAGGGTTAGGCTTAGGGTTAGGGTTTGGTTTGGTTTAGGGTTAGTGTTAGGTTTAGGGTTAGGGTTAGGTTTACGGTTAGGGTTTAGTGTTTAGTGTTAGGGTTCAGGTTAGGGTTAGGGTTAGGGTTTGGGTTAGGGTTAGGGTTTGGGTTTTTGTTAGGGTTAGGGTTAGGGTTAAGGTTAGGGTTTGGGTTAGTGTTAGGGTTTGGAATAGGGTTAGGGTTAGGGTAAGGTTTAGGCTTAGGTTTTGTGTTAGGGTTAGGGTTAGGGTTAGGGCTAGGCGATAGTGATAGGGTTAGGGTTAGGGTTAGGGTTAGGTTTTGGGCTTGGGATAGGGTTAGTGTTAGGGTTAGTATTAGGGTTACGTTTAGTGTTAGGATTAGGATTTGGGTTTTGGTTAGGGTGAGGGTTAGGGTTAGGGTTTAGGTTAGTGTTAGGGTTTGGGAGAGGTTTAGGGGTAGGGTATGGTTTAGGGTTAGGTTTTGTGTAAGGGTTAGGGTTAGGGTTAGGGCTAGGGTTATGGTTAGGGTTAGGATTTGGCTTAGGGTTAGGGTTAGGTTTAGGGTTAGGGTTAGGGTTATGGTTAGGGTTGCGGTTTGGTTTAGGGTTAGGGTTAGGTTTAGGGTTAGTGTTTGGGCTTGGGTTAGGGTTAGGTTTAGGGTTAGGGTTAGAGTTAGGGTTAGGATTTGGCTTAGGGTTAGGGTTAGTGTTAGGTTTCGGGTTAGGGTTAGAGTTAGGGTTAGGGTTTGGCTTAGGGTTAGGTTTAGGTTTAGCGTTAGGGTTAGGGCTAGGCCATAGCGATAGGGTTAGGGTTAGTGTTAGGGTTAGGGTTTGGGTTAGGGTTAGGGTTAGGGTTATGATTAGGGTTATTATTAGGGTTAGGTTTAGTGTTAGGATTAGGGTTTGGGTTTCGGTTAGGGTTAGGGTTAGGGTTAAGGTTTGGGTTAGTGTTAGGGTTTGGGATATGGTTGGGGTTAGTGTAAGGGTTAGTTTTAGGGTTTGTTTTAGGGTTAGGGTTAGTGTTAGGGTTAGGGGAAGGGTTAGGGTTAGTGTTAGGGGTGGTTTAGGGTTAGGGTTAGGGTTAGGATTAAAGTTAGGGTTAAGGTTTAAGTTTGGGTTAGATTTAGATTTAGAGTTGGGGTTTGGTTTACCGTTAGGTTTAGGGTTAGGGTTGGGGTTAGGGTTAGGGTTAGGGTTAGGGTTAGGGTTAGGTTTAGGATTAGGGTTAGGTTTAGGTTTAGGTTTTGGGTTACGGTTAGGGTTAGGGTTAGGATTAGGGTTTGGTTTGGGTTAGGGTTAATGTTACTGATAGGGCAAGGCTTAGGTTTGGGGTTAGGGTTAGGTTTAGGGTAACTGTTATAGGTTGGTTTAGGGTTAGGGTTAGGGTTAGGGTTAGGGTTAGGGTTAGGGTTAGGGATTGGTTTGGGGTAGGGTTAGTGTTAGGGTTAGGGATAGAGTTTAGGTTAGGTTTAGGGTTAGGGTTAGGGTTAGGGTTTAGGTTTGGTTTAGGGTTAGGGTTAGGGTTAGGGTTTGGGTTAGGGTTTAGGTTTGGGTTAGGGTTAGGGTTAGGGTTAATTTTAGGGCTTGGGTTAGGGTTAGGGTTAGGGTTAGGGCTTTGGTTTAGGTTAGGTTTAATGTTGGGGTTAGGCTTAGGATTAGGGTTTGTGTTTGGGTTAGGTTTAGCTTTAGAGTTAGTGTTAGGGTTAGGGTTAGTTTTAGCGTTAGGGTTAGGGTTAGGGTTAGGGATTGGGTTAAGCTTAGGTTTAGGGTGTGCGTTAGGCTTAGGGTAGGGGTTTGGGTTTGTGTTAGGGTTAAGTTTAGGGTTAGGATTAGGGTTAGGGTTGGGGTTTGGGTTTGGGTTAGAGTCAGGTATGGGGTTAGGGTTTGGGTTAGGTTTAAGTTTAGGGTTAGGGTTTGGGTTAGGGTTTGCGTTCGGGTTAAGATTAGTGTTAGGGTTATGGGTTAGGGTTAGGGTTAGGGCTAGGCTTAGGGTTAGGGTTATTGATACGGTTAGGGTTTAGGGTAGGGTTAGCTTAAGGGTTAGGGTTAGGGTTAGGGTGTGTGTTAGTGTTATGGTTAGGGTTATGGTTCGGGTTACGGTTTGGGTTAGGTTTAGGGTGAGGGTTAGGTCAGTGTTTGGGCTTGGGTTAGGTTTAGGTTTAGGGTTAGGGTTAGATTTAGGGTTAGGGTTTGTCTTAATGTTAGAGTTAGGGTTAGAGTTAGGGATAGGGTTACGGCTAGGCGATAGGGATAGGGTTAGGGTTAGGGTTAGGGTTAGCGATTGCACTTGGGTTAGGGTTAGTGTTAGTGTTAGTATTAGGGTTAGCTTTAGTGTTAGGATTAGGGTTTGATTTTCGGTTAGGGTTAGGGTTTGGGTTAGTGTTAAGGTTAGGGTTAGGGTTAGGGTTTGGGTTTGGGTTTGGGTTAGGGTTAGGGTTAGGGTTAGGGTTAGGGTTAGGATTTGTGTTAGGGTTAGTGTTAGGTTTTGGGTTAGGGTTAGGTTTAGGGTTAGGGTTTAGTGTTTAGTGTTAGGGTTCCGGTTAGCGTTAGGGTTAGGGTTTGGGTTAGGGTTAGGGTTTGGGTTTTTGTTAGGGTTAGGGTTAGGTTTAAGGTTAGGGTTTGGGTTAGTGTTAGGGTTTGGAATAGGGTTAGGGTTAGGGTAAGGTTTAGGCTTAGGTTTTGTGTTAGGGTTAGGATTAGGGTTAGGGTTAGGGTTAGTGTTAGGACTAGGGTTCGGTTTAGGGTTAGGGTTAGGGTTAGTGTTAGGGTTTGGGTTAGGGTTAGTATTGAAGTTTGGGTTTGGGTTAGGTTTAGGGTTAGAGTTAGGATTTGGATTAGGGTTAGTGTTAGGGTTTGGGTTAGTGTTAGGGTTAGGGTTAGCTTTTAGGTTAGGGTTTGGGTTAGGGTTACGTTAGGGTTCGGGTTAGGTTTAGGGTTAGTGTTACTTTTAGGGTTTGGGTTAGGGTTAGGGTTAGGGTTAGGGTTTGTGTTAGGGTTACGGTTAGGGTTATGGTTAGGGTTACGGTTTGGGTTAGGGTTAGGGTTAGGTTTAGGTTTAGTGTTTGGGCTTGGGTTAGGGTTAGGTTTAGGGTTATGATTAGAGTTAAGGTTAGGTTTGGCTTAGGGTTAGGGTTAGGGTTACGTTTCGGGTTAGGGTTAGAGTTAGGGTTAGGGTTTGGCTTAGGGTTAGGTTTAGGTTTAGGGTTAGGGTTAGGGCTAGGCGATAGCAAAAGGGTTAGGGTTAGGGTTAGGGTTAGGGTTTGGGTTAGGGTAAGTGTTAGGGTTATGATTAGGGTTAGTATTAGGGTTAGGTTTAGTGTTAGGATTAGGGTTTGGGTTTCGGTTAGGGTTAGGGTAAGGGTTAGGATTTGGGTTAGTGTTAGGGTTTGGGATATGGTTAGGGTTAGTGTAAGGGTTAGTTTTAGGGTTTGTTTTAGGGTTAGGGTTAGGGTTAGGGTTAGTGTTAGGATTAGGGTTTGTGTTAGGTTTAGAGTTACGGTTGGGGATAGGGTTTGGGTTTGGGTTAGGGTTAGGGTTAGGGTTAGGGTTAGGGTTTGGTATAGGGTTAGGGTTAGGGTTAGGGTTAGGGGTAGGTTTAGGATTTGGATTAGAGTCAGGGTTAGGGTTAGAGTTAGGTTTAGGTTTTGGGTTAGGGTTATGGTTATGGTTAGGGTTAGGGTTAGGATTAGGGTTAGGGTTTGGGTTTGGGTTAGAGTAAGGTATAGGGTTAGGGTTTGTCTTAGGTTTAGTGTTAGGGTTAGGGTTTGGGTTAGGGTTTGGGTTAGGGTTAAGGTTAGGTTTAGGGTTAGGTGTTAGGGTTTGAGTTAGGGTTAGGGTTAGGGTTAGGTTTAGATTTAGGGTTATATTTAGGTTTAGGTTTAGGGTTAGAATTAGGGTTAGGGTTAGGGTTAGGGTTTGGTTTGTGTTAGGGTTAATGTTACGGACTGGGTAAGGGTTAGGTTTGGGGTTAGGGTTTGGTTTAGGTTTACTGTTAGAGGTTGGTTTAGGGTTAGGGTTAGGGTAGGGTTAGGGGTTCGAATTGGTTTGGCGTAGGGTTAGTGTTAGGGTTAGGGTTAGGGTTAGGGTTAGGGTTTAGCTTTGGTTTAGGGTTAGGGTTAGGATAGTGTTTTGGTTAGGGTTTCGGTTTGGTTTAGGGTTAGGTTTAGAGTTAGTTTTAGTGCTAGGGTTAGGGTTAGGGTTAGGGTTAGGGCTTGGATTTAGGTTAGGGTTAGGTTTAGGGTTAGGGTTAGGGTTAGGTTAGGGTTCGGGTTCGGGTTAGGGTTAGGGTTTAGGTTTGGGTTAGGGTTAGGCTTAGGGTTAGGGTTAGTTTTAGGGCTTGGGTTAGGGTTAGTGTTAGGGTTAGGGCTTGCGTTTAGGTTAGGTTTAAGGTTTGGTTTATGCTTAGGGTTAGGCTTTGTGTTTGGGTTAGGTTTAGGTTTAGGGTTAGGGTTTGGGTTATGGTTAGGGTTAGGGTTTGGGTTTGGGTTAGAGTAAGGTATCGGGTTAGGGTTTGGGTTAGTTTTAAGGTTAGGGTTAGGGTTTGGGTTAGGGTTTGGGTTAGGGTTAAGGTTAGGGTTAGGGTTAGGGGTTAGGGTTAATGTTAGGGTTAGGGTTAGTGTTGTGGTTAGCATTTAGGGTAGGGTTAGGTTTAGGGTTAGGGTTAGGGTTAGGGTTTGTGTTAGGGTTACGGTTAGGGTGATGGTTAGGGTTACGGTTTAGGGTTGGGTTTAGTGTTAGGGTTAGGGTTAGGGTTATGGTTTGGGTTAGGGTCAGGGTTAGGGTTAGGGTTAGGGTTTGGGTAAGGGTTATGGTTATGGTTAGGGTTAGGATTATTGTTAGGGTTAGGGTTAGGGTTTGGGTTAGGTTTAGTGTTACGGTTTGGGTTTGAGTTAGGGTTAGGGTTAGGGTTAGGGTTAGGGTTGGTGTTAGTGTTAGGGTTCGGGTTAGTTTTAGGGTTAGGGTCAGGTTTAGGGTTAGAGTTAGGTTTAGGTTTTGGGTTAGGGTTATGGTTATGGTTAGGGTTAGGGTTAGGATTAGGGTTAGAGTTAGGGTTAGGGTTAGGGTTAGGTTAGGGTTAGGGTTAGGGTTAGGGTTAGGGTTAGGGTTTGGGTTTGGGTTAGAGTAAGGTATAGGGTTAGGGTTTGTGTTAGGTTTAATGTTAGGGTTAGGGTTTGGGTTAGGGTTAAGGTTAGGTTTAGGGTTAGGTTTTATGGTTTGAGTTAGGGTTAGGGTTAGGGTTAGGGTTAGGTTTAGATTTAGGGTTATATTTAGGTTTAGGTTTAGGGTTAGAATTAGGGTTAGGGTTAGGGTTAGGGTTTGGTTTGTGTTAGGGTTAATGTTACGGACAGGGTAAGGGTTAGGTTTGGGGTTAGGGTTTGGTTTAGGTTTACTGTTAGAGGTTGGTTTAGGGTTAGGGTTAGGGTAGGGTTAGTGGTTCGAATTGGTTTGGCGTAGGGTTAGTGTTAGGGTTAGGGATAGAGTTTAGGTTAGGGTTAGGGTTAGGGTTAGGGTTAGGGTTTAGGTTTGGTTTAGGGTTAGGGTTAGGATAGTGTTTGGGTTAGGGTTTAGGTTTGGTTTAGGGTTAGGGTTAGGGTTAGTTTTAGGGCTAGGGTTAGGGTTAGGGTTAGGGTTAGGGTTTGGGTTTAGGTTAGGGTTAGGGTTAGGGTTAGGGTTAGGGTTAGGTTAGGGTTAGGGTTAGGGTTAGGGTTAGGGTTAGGGTTAGGTTTTAGGTTTGGGTTAGGGTTAGGCTTAGGGTTAGCGTTAGTTTTAGGGCTTGGGTTAGGGTTATGGTTAGGGTTAGGGCTTGCGTTTAGGTTAGGTTTAAGGTTTGGTTTATGCTTAGGGTTAGGCTTTGTGTTTGGGTTAAGTGTTGGTTTCGGGTTAGGGTTAGGGTTATGGTTCGGGTTAGGGTTTGGGTTTGGGTTAGAGTAAGGTATCGGGTTAGGGTTTGGGTTAGTTTTAAGGTTAGGGTTAGGGTTTGGGTTAGGGTTTGGGTTAGGGTTAAGGTTAGGTTTAGGGTTAGGGTTTAGGGTTAATGTTAGGGTTTTTGTTAGGGTTAGGGTTAGTGTTGTGGTTAGCATTTAGGGTAGGTTTAGGTTTAGGGTTAGGGTTAGGGTTAGGGTTTGTGTTAGGGTTACGGTTAGGGTGATGGTTAGGGTTACGGTTTAGGGTTAGGTTTAGGGTTAGGGTTAGGGTTAGGGTTAGTGTTTGGGTTAGGGTCAGGGTTAGGGTTAGGGTTAGGGTTTGGGTTAGGGTTATGGTTATGGTTAGGGTTAGGATTATTGTTAGGGTTAGGGTTTGGGTTAGGTTTAGTGTTACGGTTTGGGTTTGAGTTAGGGTTAGGGTTAGGGTTAGGGTTAGGGTTGGTGTTAGGGTTAGGGTTCGGGGTAGTTTTAGGGGGAGGGTCAGGGTTAGGGTGAGAGTTAGGTGTAGGTTTTGGGTTAGGGTTATGGTTATGGTTAGGGTTAGGGTTAGGATTAGGGTTAGGGTTTGGGTTTGGGTTAGAGTAAGGTATAGGGTTAGGGTTTGTGTTAGGTTTAATGTTAGGGTTAGGGTTTGGGGTAGGGTTTGGGTTTGGGTTAAGGTTTGGTTTAGGGTTAGGTGTTATGGTTTGAGTTAGGGTTAGGGTTAGGGTTAGGGTTAGGTTTACATTTAGGGTTATATTTAGGTTTAGGTTTAGGGTTAGATTTAGTGTTAGGGTTAGGGTTAGGGTTTGGTTTGTGTTAGGGTTAATGTTACGGACAGGGTAAGGGTTAGGTTTGGGGTTAGGGTTTGGTTTAGGTTTACTGTTAGAGGTTGGTTTAGGGTTAGGGTTAGGGTAGGGTTAGGGGTTCGAATTGGTTTGGCGTAGGGTTAGTGTTAGGGTTAGGGATAGAGTTTAGGTTAGGGTTAGGGTTAGGGTTAGGGTTAGGGTTTAGGTTTGGTTTAGGGTTAGGGTTAGGATAGTGTTTGGGTTAGGGTTTAGGTTTGGTTTAGGGTTAGGGTTAGGGTTAGTTTTAGGGCTAGGGTTAGGGTTAGGGTTAGGGTTAGGGCTTGGGTTTAGGTTAGGGTTAGGGTTAGGGTTAGGGTTAGGGTTAGGTTAGGGTTAGGGTTAGGGTTAGGGTTAGGGTTAGGGTTAGGTTTTAGGTTTGGGTTAGGG
>JAJHUQ010000034.1:10425000-10432500 GCA_035773235.1 Eospalax fontanierii | reverse complement strand
ACGGTTTGGGTTTGAGTTAGGGTTAGGGTTAGGGTTAGGGGTTAGGGTTGGTGTTAGTGTTAGGGTTCGGGTTAGTTTTAGGGTTAGGGTCAGGGTTAGGGTTAGAGTTAGGTTTAGGTTTTGGGTTAGGGTTATGGTTATGGTTAGGGTTAGGGTTAGGATTAGCTTAGGGTTTGGGTTTGGGTTAGAGTAAGGTATAGGGTTAGGGTTTGTGTTAGGTTTACTGTTAGGGTTAGGGTTTGGGGTAGGGTTTGGGTTAGGGTTAAGGTTAGGTTTAGGGTTAGGTGTTATGGTTTGAGTTAGGGTTAGGGTTAGGGTTAGGGTTAGGTTTAGATTTAGGGTTATATTTAGGTTTAGGTTTAGGGTTAGAATTAGGGTTAGGGTTAGGGTTAGGGTTTGGTTTGTGTTAGGGTTAATGTTACGGACAGGGTAAGGGTTAGGTTTGGGGTTAGGGTTTGGTTTAGGTTTACTGTTAGAGGTTGGTTTAGGGTTAGGGTTAGGGTAGGGTTAGGGGTCCGAATTGGTTTGGCGTAGGGTTAGTGTTAGGGTTAGGGATAGAGTTTAGGTTAGGGTTAGGGTTAGGGTTAGGTTTAGATTTAGGGTTATATTTAGGTTTAGGTTTAGGGTTAGAATTAGGGTAAGGGTAAGGGTAAGGGTTTGGTTTGTGTTAGGGTTAATGTTACGGACAGGGTAAGGGTTAGGGTTGGGGTTAGGGTTAGGTTTAGGTTTACTGTTAGAGGTTGGTTTAGGGTTAGGGTTAGGGTAGGGTTAGGGGTTCGAATTGGTTTGGCGTAGCGTTAGTGTTAGGGTTAGGGATAGAGTTTAGGTTAGGGTTAGGGTTAGGGTTAGGGTTAGGGTTTAGGTTTGGTTTAGGGTTAGGGTTAGGATAGTGTTTGGGTTAGGGTTTAGGTTTGGTTTAGGGTTAGGGTTAGGGTTAATTTTAGGGTTAGGGTTTGGGTTTGGGTTAGAGTAAGGTATAGGGTTAGGGTTTGTGTTAGGTTTAATGTTAGGGTTAGGTTTAGGGTTAGGGTTAGGGTTAGGGTTAGTGTTAGGGTTAGGGTAACGGTTAGGGTTAGGGTTAGGGATAGGGTTAGTGTTAGGGTTAGGGTTAGGGTTAGGCTTAGGGTTAGGGTTTGGTTTGGTTTAGGGTTAGTGTTAGGTTTAGGGTTAGGGTTAGGTTTACGGTTAGGGTTTAGTGTTTAGTGTTAGGGTTCAGGTTAGGGTTAGGGTTAGGGTTTGGGTTAGGGTTAGGGTTTGGGTTTTTGTTAGGGTTAGGGTTAGGGTTAAGGTTAGGGTTTGGGTTAGTGTTAGGGTTTGGAATAGGGTTAGGGTTAGGGTAAGGTTTAGGCTTAGGTTTTGTGTTAGGGTTAGGGTTAGGGTTAGGGCTAGGCGATAGTGATAGGGTTAGGGTTAGGGTTAGGGTTAGGTTTTGGGCTTGGGATAGGGTTAGTGTTAGGGTTAGTATTAGGGTTACGTTTAGTGTTAGGATTAGGATTTGGGTTTTGGTTAGGGTGAGGGTTAGGGTTAGGGTTTAGGTTAGTGTTAGGGTTTGGGAGAGGTTTAGGGGTAGGGTAAGGGTTAGGGTTAGGTTTTGTGTTAGGGTTAGGGTTAGGGTTAGGGTTAGGGTTATGGTTAGGGTTAGGATTTGGCTTAGGGTTAGGGTTAGGTTTAGGGTTAGGGTTAGGGTTATGGTTAGGGTTGCGGTTTGGTTTAGGGTTAGGGTTAGGTTTAGGGTTAGTGTTTGGGCTTGGGTTAGGGTTAGGTTTAGGGTTAGGGTTAGAGTTAGGGTTAGGATTTGGCTTAGGGTTAGGGTTAGTGTTAGGTTTCGGGTTAGGGTTAGAGTTAGGGTTAGGGTTTGGCTTAGGGTTAGGTTTAGGTTTAGCGTTAGGGTTAGGGCTAGGCCATAGCGATAGGGTTAGGGTTAGTGTTAGGGTTAGGGTTTGGGTTAGGGTTAGGGTTAGGGTTATGATTAGGGTTATTATTAGGGTTAGGTTTAGTGTTAGGATTAGGGTTTGGGTTTCGGTTAGGGTTAGGGTTAGGGTTAAGGTTTGGGTTAGTGTTAGGGTTTGGGATATGGTTGGGGTTAGTGTAAGGGTTAGTTTTAGGGTTTGTTTTAGGGTTAGGGTTAGTGTTAGGGTTAGGGGAAGGGTTAGGGTTAGTGTTAGGGGTGGTTTAGGGTTAGGGTTAGGGTTAGGATTAAAGTTAGGCTTAAGGTTTAAGTTTGGGTTAGATTTAGATTTAGAGTTGGGGTTTGGTTTACCGTTAGGTTTAGGGTTAGGGTTGGGGTTAGGGTTAGGGTTAGGGTTAGGGTTAGGGTTAGGTTTAGGATTAGGGTTAGGTTTAGGTTTAGGTTTTGGGTTACGGTTAGGGTTAGGGTTAGGATTAGGTTTTGGTTTGGGTTAGGGTTAATGTTACTGATAGGGCAAGGCTTAGGTTTGGGGTTAGGGTTAGGTTTAGGGTAACTGTTATAGGTTGGTTTAGGGTTAGGGTTAGGGTTAGGGTTAGGGTTAGGGTTAGGGTTAGGGATTGGTTTGGGGTAGGGTTAGTGTTAGGGTTAGGGATAGAGTTTAGGTTAGGTTTAGGGTTAGGGTTAGGGTTAGGGTTTAGGTTTGGTTTAGGGTTAGGGTTAGGGTTAGGGTTTGGGTTAGGGTTTAGGTTTGGGTTAGGGTTAGGGTTAGGGTTAATTTTAGGGCTTGGGTTAGGGTTAGGGTTAGGGTTAGGGCTTTGGTTTAGGTTAGGTTTAATGTTGGGGTTAGGCTTAGGATTAGGGTTTGTGTTTGGGTTAGGTTTAGCTTTAGAGTTAGTGTTAGGGTTAGGGTTAGTTTTAGCGTTAGGGTTAGGGTTAGGGTTAGGGATTGGGTTAAGCTTAGGTTTAGGGTGTGCGTTAGGCTTAGGGTAGGGGTTTGGGTTTGTGTTAGGGTTAAGTTTAGGGTTAGGATTAGGGTTAGGGTTGGGGTTTGGGTTTGGGTTAGAGTCAGGTATCGGGTTAGGGTTTGGGTTAGGTTTAAGTTTAGGGTTAGGGTTTGGGTTAGGGTTTGCGTTCGGGTTAAGATTAGTGTTAGGGTTATGGGTTAGGGTTAGGGTTAGGGTTAGGCTTAGGGTTAGGGTTATTGATACGGTTAGGGTTTAGGGTAGGGTTAGCTTAAGGGTTAGGGTTAGGGTTAGGGTGTGTGTTAGTGTTATGGTTAGGGTTATGGTTCGGGTTACGGTTTGGGTTAGGTTTAGGGTGAGGGTTAGGTCAGTGTTTGGGCTTGGGTTAGGTTTAGGTTTAGGGTTAGGGTTAGATTTAGGGTTAGGGTTTGTCTTAATGTTAGAGTTAGGGTTAGAGTTAGGGATAGGGTTACGGCTAGGCGATAGGGATAGGGTTAGGGTTAGGGTTAGGGTTAGCGATTGCACTTGGGTTAGGGTTAGTGTTAGTGTTAGTATTAGGGTTAGCTTTAGTGTTAGGATTAGGGTTTGATTTTCGGTTAGGGTTAGGGTTTGGGTTAGTGTTAAGGTTAGGGTTAGGGTTAGGGTTTGGGTTTGGGTTTGGGTTAGGGTTAGGGTTAGGGTTAGGGTTAGGGTTAGGATTTGTGTTAGGGTTAGTGTTAGGTTTTGGGTTAGGGTTAGGTTTAGGGTTAGGGTTTAGTGTTTAGTGTTAGGGTTCCGGTTAGCGTTAGGGTTAGGGTTTGGGTTAGGGTTAGGGTTTGGGTTTTTGTTAGGGTTAGGGTTAGGTTTAAGGTTAGGGTTTGGGTTAGTGTTAGGGTTTGGAATAGGGTTAGGGTTAGGGTAAGGTTTAGGCTTAGGTTTTGTGTTAGGGTTAGGATTAGGGTTAGGGTTAGGGTTAGTGTTAGGACTAGGGTTCGGTTTAGGGTTAGGGTTAGGGTTAGTGTTAGGGTTTGGGTTAGGGTTAGTATTGAAGTTTGGGTTTGGGTTAGGTTTAGGGTTAGAGTTAGGATTTGGATTAGGGTTAGTGTTAGGGTTTGGGTTAGTGTTAGGGTTAGGGTTAGCTTTTAGGTTAGGGTTTGGGTTAGGGTTACGTTAGGGTTCGGGTTAGGTTTAGGGTTAGTGTTACTTTTAGGGTTTGGGTTAGGGTTAGGGTTAGGGTTAGGGTTTGTGTTAGGGTTACGGTTAGGGTTATGGTTAGGGTTACGGTTTGGGTTAGGGTTAGGGTTAGGTTTAGGTTTAGTGTTTGGGCTTGGGTTAGGGTTAGGTTTAGGGTTATGATTAGAGTTAAGGTTAGGTTTGGCTTAGGGTTAGGGTTAGGGTTACGTTTCGGGTTAGGGTTAGAGTTAGGGTTAGGGTTTGGCTTAGGGTTAGGTTTAGGTTTAGGGTTAGGGTTAGGGCTAGGCGATAGCAAAAGGGTTAGGGTTAGGGTTAGGGTTAGGGTTTGGGTTAGGGTAAGTGTTAGGGTTATGATTAGGGTTAGTATTAGGGTTAGGTTTAGTGTTAGGATTAGGGTTTGGGTTTCGGTTAGGGTTAGGGTTAGGGTTAGGATTTGGGTTAGTGTTAGGGTTTGGGATATGGTTAGGGTTAGTGTAAGGGTTAGTTTTAGGGTTTGTTTTAGGGTTTGGGTTAGGGTTAGGGTTAGTGTTAGGATTAGGGTTTGTGTTAGGTTTAGAGTTACGGCTAGGGATAGGGTTTGGGTTTGGGTTAGGGTTAGGGTTAGGGTTAGGGTTAGGGTTTGTTATAGGGTTAGGGTTAGGGTCAGGGATAGGGGTAGGTTTAGGATTTGGATTAGAGTCAGGGTTAGGGTTAGAGTTAGGTTTAGGTTTTGGGTTAGGGTTATGGTTATGGTTAGGGTTAGGGTTAGGATTAGGGTTAGGGTTTGGGTTTGGGTTAGAGTAAGGTATAGGGTTAGGGTTTGTCTTAGGTTTAGTGTTAGGGTTAGGGTTTGGGTTAGGGTTTGGGTTAGGGTTAAGGTTAGGTTTAGGGTTAGGTGTTAGGGTTTGAGTTAGGGTTAGGGTTAGGGTTAGGTTTAGATTTAGGGTTATATTTAGGTTTAGGTTTAGGGTTAGAATTAGGGTTAGGGTTAGGGTTAGGGTTTGGTTTGTGTTAGGGTTAATGTTACGGACTGGGTAAGGGTTAGGTTTGGGGTTAGGGTTTGGTTTAGGTTTACTGTTAGAGGTTGGTTTAGGGTTAGGGTTAGGGTAGGGTTAGGGGTTCGAATTGGTTTGGCGTAGGGTTAGTGTTAGGGTTAGGGTTAGGGTTAGGGTTAGGGTTTAGCTTTGGTTTAGGGTTAGGGTTAGGATAGTGTTTTGGTTAGGGTTTCGGTTTGGTTTAGGGTTAGGTTTAGAGTTAGTTTTAGTGCTAGGGTTAGGGTTAGGGTTAGGGTTAGGGCTTGGATTTAGGTTAGGGTTAGGTTTAGGGTTAGGGTTAGGGTTAGGTTAGGGTTCGGGTTCGGGTTAGGGTTAGGGTTTAGGTTTGAGTTAGGGTTAGGCTTAGGGTGAGGGTTAGTTTTAGGGCTTGGGTTAGGGTTAGTGGTAGGGTTAGGGCTTGCGTTTAGGTTAGGTTTAAGGTTTGGTTTATGCTTAGGGTTAGGCTTTGTGTTTGGGTTAGGTTTAGGTTTAGGGTTAGGGTTTGGGTTATGGTTAGGGTTAGGGTTTGGGTTTGGGTTAGAGTAAGGTATCGGGTTAGGGTTTGGGTTAGTTTTAAGGTTAGGGTTAGGGTTTGGGTTAGGGTTTGGGTTAGGGTTAAGGTTAGGGTTAGGGTTAGGGGTTAGGGTTAATGTTAGGGTTAGGGTTAGTGTTGTGGTTAGCATTTAGGGTAGGGTTAGGTTTAGGGTTAGGGTTAGGGTTAGGGTTTGTGTTAGGGTTACGGTTAGGGTGATGGTTAGGGTTACGGTTTAGGGTTGGGTTTAGTGTTAGGGTTAGGGTTAGGGTTATGGTTTGGGTTAGGGTCAGGGTTAGGGTTAGGGTTAGGGTTTGGGTAAGGGTTATGGTTATGGTTAGGGTTAGGATTATTGTTAGGGTTAGGGTTAGGGTTTGGGTTAGGTTTAGTGTTACGGTTTGGGTTTGAGTTAGGGTTAGGGTTAGGGTTAGGGTTAGGGTTGGTGTTAGTGTTAGGGTTCGGGTTAGTTTTAGGGTTAGGGTCAGGTTTAGGGTTAGAGTTAGGTTTAGGTTTTGGGTTAGGGTTATGGTTATGGTTAGGGTTAGGGTTAGGATTAGGGTTAGAGTTAGGGTTAGGGTTAGGGTTAGGTTAGGGTTAGGGTTAGGGTTAGGGTTAGGGTTAGGGTTTGGGTTTGGGTTAGAGTAAGGTATAGGGTTAGGGTTTGTGTTAGGTTTAATGTTAGGGTTAGGGTTTGGGTTAGGGTTAAGGTTAGGTTTAGGGTTAGGTTTTATGGTTTGAGTTAGGGTTAGGGTTAGGGTTAGGGTTAGGTTTAGATTTAGGGTTATATTTAGGTTTAGGTTTAGGGTTAGAATTAGGGTTAGGGTTAGGGTTAGGGTTTGGTTTGTGTTAGGGTTAATGTTACGGACAGGGTAAGGGTTAGGTTTGGGGTTAGGGTTTGGTTTAGGTTTACTGTTAGAGGTTGGTTTAGGGTTAGGGTTAGGGTAGGGTTAGTGGTTCGAATTGGTTTGGCGTAGGGTTAGTGTTAGGGTTAGGGATAGAGTTTAGGTTAGGGTTAGGGTTAGGGTTAGGGTTAGGGTTTAGGTTTGGTTTAGGGTTAGGGTTAGGATAGTGTTTGGGTTAGGGTTTAGGTTTGGTTTAGGGTTAGGGTTAGGGTTAGTTTTAGGGCTAGGGTTAGGGTTAGGGTTAGGGTTAGGGTTTGGGTTTAGGTTAGGGTTAGGGTTAGGGTTAGGGTTAGGGTTAGGTTAGGGTTAGGGTTAGGGTTAGGGTTAGGGTTAGGGTTAGGTTTTAGGTTTGGGTTAGGGTTAGGCTTAGGGTTAGCGTTAGTTTTAGGGCTTGGGTTAGGGTTATGGTTAGGGTTAGGGCTTGCGTTTAGGTTAGGTTTAAGGTTTGGTTTATGCTTAGGGTTAGGCTTTGTGTTTGGGTTAAGTGTAGGTTTAGGGTTAGGGTTAGGGTTATGGTTCGGGTTAGGGTTTGGGTTTGGGTTAGAGTAAGGTATCGGGTTAGGGTTTGGGTTAGTTTTAAGGTTAGGGTTAGGGGTTGGGTTAGGGTTTGGGTTAGGGTTAAGGTTAGGTTTAGGGTTAGGGTTTAGGGTTAATGTTAGGGTTTTTGTTAGGGTTAGGGTTAGTGTTGTGGTTAGCATTTAGGGTAGGTTTAGGTTTAGGGTTAGGGTTAGGGTTAGGGTTTGTGTTAGGGTTACGGTTAGGGTGATGGTTAGGGTTACGGTTTAGGGTTAGGTTTAGGGTTAGGGTTAGGGTTAGGGTTAGTGTTTGGGTTAGGGTCAGGGTTAGGGTTAGGGTTAGGGTTTGGGTTAGGGTTATGGTTATGGTTAGGGTTAGGATTATTGTTAGGGTTAGGGTTTGGGTTAGGTTTAGTGTTACGGTTTGGGTTTGAGTTAGGGTTAGGGTTAGGGTTAGGGTTAGGGTTGGTGTTAGTGTTAGGGTTCGGGTTAGT